>NDXB01019619.1:0-73390 GCA_002631895.1 Agapornis roseicollis
CAAAACACCAGCTACTAAAGAGAAGAAAAACTGACTGCAACTGCTGAACCCAGGACACATAGCCACAAAACAAACTCAAGATGGCTCTGTGTTAGCTGATATTTGCCTTTTTAAATTTAGTGCTATTGTCATTAACATCATAAAAGCAAAGTAATGGGACTCTCTGGTACAGGCCAAACACATCTGAAAGCACCTTGGTCAGTAATATAATGTAACAATAAAGCCAAATTCATAATCAGAAGCTGCACCTTGATTTTTGTCAGCTACACAGTTACTGCAAATTTTATTCAAATTCCAGTCAAATGATACTCGAGTCTAATATTTCTTGCATTTTTAGTTTGGCAAAGCATAATGTCTAATTTGTTTCACACCTACCTTGTAAAATAACCTGAAAATCAGTGACAATTCTGGAAGACAGTTTCATAATATTGAAAAATATATGCAGTGAATCGGTCTTCTCACTAGAATCTCTTCAAAAATGATTTGACAACAAATTTTCAGCACAGGATTAGTGGGAGTCCCAAGGGACTGTGGTCCCTGTCTCCCCATCATACTGTATGACTGGGTTAACAGCCCATGGGAAGAGAGAGCAGTTTGCTTCCTCTGCACTGCTGCTGCATCTCACTTCAAGCATTCAGAAAACAGTTCTAAAAAATATTAGGTGTCAAATTTTGAAAATATTTCATGAATTTCACCAATGTCAGGCTCTGTGTCCACAACAATGCTTTGTGTGTGTGAATATTTGGACGCCAGGCTGAAACTAAGTGTAAGGTCTTTAAGGCAGACCAACAAATGAAGGGAAGAAGATAATGAGGGGATTGTGGTGCACAGTTATTGCTATGGTCAGGTTTCTCCAAGAGGAGCATCTACGTCTTTGACATATTCATATTCTTTTGCATTTCTCTGTGATGGCATAGTTTATCACCATTCTTTTGCCTGCACTATGTTTTATGAGCCTCATGTGGGAAAGCAAAATACAGCATAAAATAGCCATACTGCATTAAATCACAAAAAGAAAAAAAAAAATCACATTAAGTCCTACTGAAAGGGGACTTATGACTCAGTGCTAAGGTACTTTAGAGCTATAGATCAATTTTTTTCATTAGTGCTGCAGAACATGCTCCATCAAACTACCAGTAAGTGTACATGAATAGATTAAAACACCTGTAGACATTGATAGAGTCTACTTAGAACCGAAATTACCATTCTGTAAAATGCATAATATTTCTCAAAAAAAGGCTGTAATACAGATTAGATCCTTAATTTATGGTTTCCATTTAGGGATGGTCTGTGGTTGAAGCACTGCATTGTTTCTTTGCTTGTAGCCCTGAGTAACCCTGTCTCCATTGCAGTCTTTGAACCAGCAAGCCGCTGAAGGAACTGATGTGGAGTGCAGAACACGAAAGAACATTTGAAAATGAGTGGCAAGGGTTTTCTTGGCTCATTAATATTAACATCATCGCCTTGTGGAATTAGAAATAAGAGAGGCGTTGCTTTGTTACTCTCGGTTCTCAACAGTCTTTCTTGGAGTTTTATTTTTTATGTTCCATAGATGCAGGCTTTATTCCCCTGCAGAGGGAACTGACATTTTCTCCAAGCCCTTAATTTACAATGAGGCATAGTTGTATATGAGATAAGAGATACTGGACCTCCTGAAGTGTATCTAGTGACCAGTCGTGATGCTGCTGTCTATGTTCTCTCTCTGAGCCTGCATTTTTGGAGATGTACTCATGGCTGCAGTTCCTATTTTGTGCAAGCATGTTGATACATGCAAATGTGCTCTCCTTTTTTTGGTGGGGTGAGCCAGGAAAGCTTGTTCATTACTAACATGTCATTGTAGCAGTTGGTGCTGTTTCCGTGCAAGAACATAATTGGGGTTTGTGGCATTGCTCCTTTAACTGGCTTGTGTGTCTAAATGTAATTTGTATATGAATTAATGCTTCATAGAGGTGTTGTGTAATGCCCTGGCCAGGCAAAGCATTATTACCTGGGTGGACAGGTAGGCTTACAAAATTTGCGAACTCTGAAATGCAGTGAAAAGCCTCAGTTTTTAATTTCTTGTAGTTGTCGGCTTGTCCCTAGAGAGTGTAAAAAGCCCAACTCATATATCTTTTACCCAGCAGTTGAGGAAGATGAAATACATCATGGTGGTGGGCTCAGGGGCTTAAAGGGAATTAATTTTACCAGGCTGAAAATGTGGAGTAAATTACTTGACTCCAGCCTACAGAGGGGGCTCAGCGAGCTGTGTGCTTTCTCACTGGTTTGACTTTGGGATGGGAAAATTTTCTCACAGCTGGGGAATTTAATAATCTCCTGGCTGCAGGCTCCGAACTGAAAATACACACTGCTATCGGAGCTAGGGTCCTCAGGCCCTAATGTGGGATTATGGAGATAACTGCATGGTTTAATAAAATGTCACAGCTGGGATTTGAGCAGGAGCTGTTCAGACCATGCTAGTGTAAGCACTGGCCATGACAACACGACATGCAGCTTCTGGAACTGCTTAGAGCAGAAGGCAACAGGCCAGCAAACAGGCAATGCTTCTAACAGCTGCTGGGGTTTTAAAACTTAGAGGTGTTTAAACCCAGGTTTTTATAAAAACTGACATGGTAAAGTCTCGTGGGTTTATTTACAGCTGCACTGCTTATAATAAGGAGGCACTTTGTGTAGACACTGAGACCTATTCCAGTTCCTCGGGGCGGAAGGAGAAATCAAATGCTTAATCGAGGCACTGATCAAATTCACAGTGTGTGTGAAGAAGGAAAACCTGTTTGAAAATACTTGTAGTCTAGAGGCAGTGAGTGAAATCCTGCAATGATCAGAGGAAGAGAAACCCTAAAGCTTCCAAGGTTTCTTTCCCTTCAGTTTATGTTCAGAGCTAGAAATGGAGGGAACACAACTTGAGCTTTCCCCCTGTTGCTCATGTTGTGGTGTATAAGCACTCAAAAGCTTTTGTTTCAGTCACAAAGAAAATTGTGACATCTTCAGAAAAAAATGTGTTCATACAAGGCAATGGGACTGCTTTCATTGCCTGAACCTTTCCTGCATTATAGCTTCTCATTTTGACTCAGCCAGGCAGTCCCTACTCATGGGATCAAACTGGAATATTTTCAAGACAACGTGCTAAAATCCAAGATTCTACCAAGCTGCCCAGTGACCAAATGCTGCTGAACATTAGTTCCAAACATTGCTTGGAAATGTTTCTTCTTAAATATAGGAAATGTTGTGTGGCTATAATGGGAAGCTGGAATTGTCCTGCAAACATATCCCTCTTAAGTTTTAGTGCATGTTTATTCCGAAAAACAAGCAACTGAGATTCAGGGTCACACCAGCAAACCTCCCTTCCATGCCACCCTGAAAGACTTGCTTGTGTACTATAATCAAACCATTTGATTATATTGGTTGTTTCTGAGGACAATACAGAAATAGGACTAAAGTTATTGTATGTATACAGGACTCCATAAGAATTTAATCTGGCTATCTACTGCTTGCTACTCTCATGGGCTGAATTTAGCAAGTAACAGCAAGGTGAAGGTTTATTGTAACCCTTTAATCAACCCCTCTTTAGCAATGCTGTACAACAACACATCTCTAGCTAGAAAGTAGCCATTATTAGAATACAAGACACTATAAATTTGTTTTGGTTTGGTTTGGTTTTTGTTTGTTTGTTTGTTTTTAAATAGCATTCATAAAATAACCACTTTCTGGTTACTTTTGTACTTCCGCATCTTATTTTTAGACATGATTGGAGACAGTGATGTTGCAGGCTGCAAGCTGTTTTTCTGTGGCTCTCCTATAATTTTTCATGTGCATAATCTCCCTGTTGTTTTTTTTTCCTTTTGTGTGTGTGTGTGCATTCCTTACATAATGTGATGGTAGATTTTTGACTGCCCTGGCCTCCTGACAAATTGCTGTTGCCTGTATGTGAGTATAACCATGTATAGTTTCTTTACTGAGGCTATTAGAAAAATCTGGTTTTGGACAGTGATCAAGCTTGCAGTGAAGGGACTATTTGGATTGCAACTTTTTAGCATCTGGCTATCCTTCCATCTTTTTGGATAGTTTAGCCTCTCTGCCTACATATACAATTCATAGCACTGTTGCTGACCCCTGCAGTGGACACATAAAGTGTCCACAAAGATCATACACTGTGGTAATTTTTTTGTTTAAGAAAAAGCATATGAATGCCTGTTACAGAACATGCTTTACATCGAGTTGTCTATTTTGTTACCTAATATTTAAGAATTGTCTAAATTGGTATTGAAAAGGAGCTTAGCTCTGCATGTGGCTGATGTGGAATTCCTGGTCATTCAGAATAAGGGCAACCTTTCACTTTATTATAGCTCTGAAATTCTATATGATGATATAAATAAATCGGTAAGGTATAAATTTACAATTGCTTTAGCTACTTTTTGAAGCCCTAGTGACAGTGAAGTGTCATGTAGTTCAGTATTTGGTTTTCAATCAGTCAATTAACCAGGTATCCAGATATATCTACATATTTTCAGAGTGACATGACTGGGACCACAGTCTCAGCTGTTGAGTCTTTCTTGTGCTACATGTCGGGTGGTATACACATGGCTAGGCAGAAATAAGAAATGAAATAAGCATATCCCACAATAAATTAGCATTTCTGGTTCTGGCTGGCTTTTAAATTTGGATCTGCAAACCCTTAGGGATCAAAGGCTGAGACTTCTGTATCTCTTTATCTAATTTTATATCCCATTCTTCAAATAGCAGAGGTATTCAAATTTTTTACAGCTATCAAGACACCTCCCTTCATGGAACACATCCAGGGGCATTCAGGAAACCTGATGAAGTGATGATCACATCTGTTTTCTGGGATGTTCTTTGTTCTCACATTTAAACTCCGTACCAAGATGCACTGGCAACTTCTGTTCAAAGAAGATTCATGTTCTATGGTCTTTTTGGCATCAACAGCTGCTTTTTAATTAAAACAGTTTCATATTGCTTCCTTTTTTGCAGCATTACTGGACAATAGTACCTTGTGGAGTTTTGTAATGAAGTTCATGAACACCCTGAAGCAATGTTTACAGAGGCTATGCTTTGTACTAGGTGAAATTATGTTGGTGAGGGTTTGGTAACACAGAATTAAGTGATATACATCATACAGGCTTTCTTGTCTGGCAAACTGATGGAAAGTGAAGAGAGAGGAAGGGTGTGCAGGTAAGGGCAGCTATTAGCAAGCCAACTATGATTTCAGAAAGATTACATCTGATTTTCTCTGAGGGGCTCCCTCAATCTGCACCTGGGGATCCTATAGAAATAAGGATTTCTTAAGTCCAAAATGCTGAAAATTTTAATAGAGTTTCAAGGTTTCCCATGTACTTTTTGTGAACAGTATCTTTCCAGAAACCATTATAATAGTCATGGAAGTGACAGAAATGATGCTAGAAGTGTTGCTCCACATGAGCTGCCTATTTTGGCAGGGTTCAGAGTTTCAAGAAAATTAAGCAACTGATGTATGGGTCACATCCCTGGTTAGCCTTAGGGCCAGCTGTCACTCCACATACACTAATGCATATCATGACATGAGTCATCTCAGTGCCTAGGGAGGAAGTAGCTCCATGGGTTGGCGTAGCATGACAGCTTGCTGGATATTGGAGCAGAGAGAGGGGCCCTGCAGAAGTTTATAAGCAGAACAGGTGACAGAAAGTAAGGGGTAATCACACCTTTTAAACTAAAATCAAAAAAGAAGTAATCTCTGGGGGCTGCATGGCCCCAGAATCTTCTGCTAGGTGCAGGAAGGATCCAGTGAGATACAGTGCATCAACCACTTAGCAGCCATACTTTGGCAGACTGCTGTGTATCCAGGAAGCCTACTTAGTCCTCTGGAGGTGATTTACATGCTTCACTGCATGTCCACCTGCTGCATGTGTTTGCAGCAGCCAGCTCCTGAAGAGCTGTTGTGAGTGCAATTGGGTTCTGGTGTTTTTTTGTCTTTGGAATAGACTTTTGTGATATATGCTGCAATTTCTTGGCTGCATATAAGGTATAATGAGAAATTAAGAAATTAGCTGGATAGTTTTGCTGCTTCTTATAATATGGGGTTCAAGGATGCAGGTCCTCAACTGCATGATGCACTACTTAGATCTTTTTTTAACACTGACAGACTTCTGTTACTAGTAGGCCAAATTGCCTAGTAAAACAGATTAATGCCCTATGGTGTCAAAGTAGCAGTGATCCTGAGCAGTAGGGAGAAGTTTAGAAAGTAACAGCAGTTCTATTTCTGATGAGCTGCTTATTTGTATAAAGAAAATAATGGAAATAAATGAATGCAAACCCCTAATTTTCCTGTATTTTAAGAGTCTCTCCAGGTCTCATTGACAGGATCTCAGTGTGGTAAGACTCCATTATTTCAGAGAACATTTTATCCTTGCATGCAATTTATTTAGCTGCTTAATAAGGCAAACAAAGGAATTTATCAAAAGCCTTGATTTCATTTATAGTGCTTCCTCTTCCTGCTTCCAGTTTGCCATTGCTTCAGCTCTAGGTAGTTGTGGTCTTTCTACTTGCCTTATCTGAACAGTTGTAAGAATTTTCTCTGTACATTTCCATTTTTCTTTATTGTTTTTCCTCCTTGGTTGTTTTTTTTTATCCTTCCTGATTGCTGCTCATAGTGACTGACCATTCAACTTTTGAAATATTGCTGGCATTTTTATTCTCCTATTCACTCTGCTTCTGAGCACCCAGACCCTGAAAGTCAAAAACCCAAGGCTCATTCAGGTGGGCAAGTGCTTCTTGTGCAAATATATCGATTTGCATGTGAATGTATCCATTTGCACACAACTACTGTCATTTACAGGAGCAAAAGGATTCTCTCAATGTGCACAATTTGTGTAAACAAAAAACTGAACTCATGAAACTATTCAGAAAAGCTGAAGAGAGGTCAGGTTTCTTACCATTTTCACTTTAGTAGTATGCTCACAATCTGATAATATACCTCTGAAAAGATAACCAAAATTCTGTCTTCAAGTAACTTTTAAACTTTTTGCTGCACAAGGTAGGGGTTGTCCTTCCATGGTGTGCATACAGTGCCAGATGGTGTTGATCTAAAGTGGTCTCAATCCAAACTGAGACCAATCCAAACTTCCATAAGGAAGTACCATTGCATAAATGAAGCAATAATTATAGATATGAAGAAGGTCAAATACAATTTCTTCTGAGAATGGTTGATATACAGTAGAAACTCTGAAAGTCTTTTGCCAACAAATATGTATTTTTTAGATCTATGCTAAATTTATACTTAAGGGTGTGGTTTTGTAATTCCCTTGGCTCGATATCATCACTAGCATATGCCATCCTGCTTCCTTAACTGACTCACAATTCTCAAGTATACAGATCACTTTTCTGTTGGAAATTACCAGCCATGCAAATGCAAATACAAAGCATGGCAGGGAACCCAGACTTTAGTATGTATCCAAATAATATGGGTGATGCCATCAGCAAAGAAGCAGGCAATGGTTAAGCAACGAGGTCAGCCAGTGCTAGATAACAAACTACTGACAGCTCTTTTTAAGATGGTTTGTACTTTTTGAATTGGATTTCAGGTGGGATGGAAGGAGCTGTTGGACAGGAGTCCTTGTTTGAATTTTGGAAGTGTCTTCTATGTAGAAGATGTTGCTGTCCAAAGAAGTCTTAAAAAAATCTAAAACTACTACTGCTCATCTTTGTCATGAACATCCCAGAGCCTGGAATCTTTCACTGTAGAAGATCCTCTGAAATATTTCCTTTTGGATTCTGCTTGTCATGGATCTGCTCAAATCAAAATGACCTGAAGGAGATTTTGAGGTAAGAAGAAGTGGTTTTGCTGTTTCTCAAGGCATTTCATCCCAAGACCTTGATTTTGTTCCAGTGTTTGTTTAGGAGACTGTATAGATTATGGAGAGGATATATAATTCTGTAGTACCAAGTTTACTTCTGACATGCAGCCTTTAAGGCATTCAACTACATTGCTAGGTCAACAGCCAAAGACTGTTGACCTAGCATCAAGATGCGTATTCTGCAAGGTTTATTAATTGGCTTTCTGTATTTTGCAGTATGCTTGTGTGTAATAATGCATCCTGAAAACTGCTGCTGGTTCAGTACTTGTGGTGATTTTAGAGTAGTCAGTACACTATAGTAAGAGTGACCATAGCTGTGTTACAGATGCTTCGTTTACATATGCAGGTTGCAGTAGAGTTCAGTATAAGCTTGTATCTAAAACTTAGAAGCCCTTCTTAAGGAAGATTATCACCCAGAAGCTGACCATCAAGATGGTGACTATGGGGAGGCACTTGGCAGAGGTGACGTTGGCTAGCAATCTACTGCTACTTCTGGTGAAGAAAGAGCTTCATCCACAGCACATCAGGTGGAAAGTGATGTGGTGACACTGTCCTAAAATCCAGTTAACTTACAAAATTTTCAAAAGTTAAATATTTGCAGTGGTCTAAAGTAGAAGCAGGCATGAAGAAGAAAGAATCTGTCTTGTGGCTTGCACCTTCTCAGAGGCACCTGGTAGCAGCATAGAGGAGCTCTAACACTTTTATAAATCCAGCACATTAACCAGGTGATTTATAGTCATTACAGTCAATATGTGTTTCACATACCCAAGAAATGAATAGGATGGGGTTATTCCTGGCCAGTGTTTGGAAAGATGAAAAAGAAATAACAGGAAGACGTTTCACAGCTTTTTCAGAACCACAACTCAAAGGAATCATTATAAAGTGAAGAAGTAAAGGCCAGTGTCACAGCCTTGCACAGAAGGATCTAAAAAGTTTTTGTATTTTCTATCTCTGATTTCATCACTCCTAATAACTCGTTTCCTGATAGAAGGTAAAGAGGCACCTGAAATATAGATTTGAGTCCTTTTAGTTAAACCTTTATCCCTTTGTCATTGCTGGTTTTTTCTTCTGTAGTTTCATTCATCTGCTCTACTGGAACTTTCAGTCGCACAGTGTTAAAATATGGCTGTTCTAAGCTAATATGCATTAACTTTTTAAAACCTGTTTTATACATAACCTATTGTATTAATATAAAACGTTAAGGCCATTTTTTCGTTTCCTGGGAATGGCCCATTACATTGTGAGCAATCTACTCTTGCTTTTTTAGAAAAGACTTTGAACTCAATACAAAAGGAAAATATAATCATGTACAACTATAAAGACTGCTTTTTTCCCTTTTGTGCAGTTTAACAGAGGTGGATGAGTAGCATGGTAATGAAGAGATGGACTGTCTTTATTAGCAGGCTCGGTGAAAAGGGTTCTTTTCAGAACTTCAACTTTTCTTATCTTCTTAGTTTTCATGACGTCTATTCGGACTCTTTCCCTTTCTTGACTTTCTTTTAAATGTCTGACAGAGTGGCAAAGACAAGCTAGTTCATCCTTCTTTCCAAAGAAGGCTAGATATAAAGTCTAGTGGTTTAGACACATCCATGAAAGTTTTTCATATAGAGTATCGCTGTTTCCATTGCTTAGGCACTAGTTATGTGTATCTCTCATAGTCATTCTTTAATTTATCTAAAACAAAACACAACAAACCCCTTGCTATGATGTTTTTATACAGTAGTTAAAGGAGGCTAATGATACAGGAAGGTTCTCTGAATAACGAAATTGGACTAGAAATATCACTTAACCCTTTGCCCTAGAAATTGGTTAATATAGTAGATTTGTAGAGGACTATTTGATGATCTCTTGCCCTTTCCTACACTGTGCTCCTCAATGCTTTTTGATATTTCTCTGCTCCTCCTCCATGCTCCCTATTTGTCTGGTGTTCCTCCCACTCCTGCTTCAGTATTCTTTGTTATATAGATAGTTCACTTTTAATCGTGCTCAGTTAAGGAATTCCACTACAATAAAAGGAAATGGACATGTGATTGCAAGAATTCAATCTGGGCGGTAAAACAAATGAAAACTACATTTCCTACTGCCATTCTGGTGCAGGGGAAGTGTCCCATCATCACTGTGTTAAGATCTGAGGAAGGAACCTCAAAAATAACAACCAAGAAACAGGAAGTACTAATTATTATCTGAGGCTGGAAAACTGGAACCGAAGTTTGTTGACTACCATTCACTTTTATTACTATAAGGAATATCACAGATACATAGCGTGTGTAGTTATATTACAGTCCTTTGTGAAGGCTCACTATTGATGCATTACTCAGAGTGTAATATTCAGTCCAGGAGTGTTGCTATTGAGTGTGTATATCTTCAGTGAACTAAGCTATTAGTAGATGTTGGTCTTGAAGGAATATGGCTTTTATACAAAGGCTAAAGAGCAAAATTAAAGTATAAATAAGAAACAAATTTTGTAGATTGAAGAGATTGAAAGATACAAATAGTGTCATTGTAAAGTTGATTCTGGCTAGATGTTAATGTCATTAGCATCTCAGAATAATGAATATGATTCGTTAGGTTCAATAGATGATATGTTCCAAAGAAACCAATTACCTGCTTTGTAAAAGATTTCTGAGGAACCAATCACATAATGTACAGAATTGCATTCAAATTGTACAATATATAGAAATAGCATTAAAAGTTGATTTAAAGCCTTTGTTGTAATGGGTGAAAAAAGTGAAAATTTGTCTAAGTGTGAATCAATAATTTTGATAAGAGTCACTTAGTACCTGCTTTAAGAAGGAACTTGGACTAGATGATCTCCAGAGGTCATTCCAATCCCAATGATCCTGTGATTCTGTAAACCATCATTTTGTTCTGCATATGAAATAAATCAATGGTTATGTAAGTCTCTATACTTGACCGTTTACAGGAATTTACCTGAAACACTCAACTTAAGAGCATGTGTGTATGTACATATTTCACCAATGGCATTACCATCCAAGGGAATGATATCTCCAAAACTGACATTAATTGCAAGCTTATCAAATCAACCAGTGCAAAGTGATTTACACAGATACATGAGAATTTCTTTATATGCATATGGAAATCTCCTGTCATCACTGGCAATAAATCTGCATTTAGCCTTTCATCAAAAGATTATTTAAGAGATGGTTATTGTTATTTGAATTAATTGGCTAGGCGTGGATTAAATTAGATAAAAGACAATTAAAACAATTTTAGTTTTGCTTTTAGTTTTAATCCACAATGGTTACTATAACCTGCTCTATGCAGCATGGATTTGTTTTCAGGATGTAAAATGTTTCTCCGAAAGAAAATAATTAATTATAAAGCAGATGTTTTTTGCCAAATCTTATGAACTGTTTAGGTGATCTTCATTGTTAAAAATTCTCTTTAGATATTACAACCGTGTGTAGTTAAAATAGGATTTTTCTGGAAAATATGAAATTATTTTATTGGAAAATAATTTTTCTTGGAAATATACCAAGTGTTGAATGTTTAGGCAAGTGTCGATTTTTGTTTGACATTTGAATTCATGATGCACAACTGGAAGTACTCTCTGTTTCCTTTGCTGTCTTCTGCTCAGAGATATAAAACTGTTCTATGCCTAGTGATGGTGGAGAAATAACAAGATGTAACTTGTGCACACCTAGCACGTATGCTCACAATAGTGTAACAAGGTCAGAGGTGGTTATTTCAAACTGTCTACAAGATGTATGAAGTCATCCTAGCTTCGCTGCCAGTTCCCAGTCTATTCTTCCTTAAGTGTAGCATGTCTATTACTGTGTGGAAGGGATTCACTTTTTAGTACAAGTACTCGCCTGGTATAAGGCTTTTCAGGTGATTATAAAAGCTGTTGAGACCATTTTATTATGCTGATATGATAATTTTTGTGCAATTTAGAAAGGAATATATAAATTTAGATGTAGTTTTTTTCTAAGTTCCAGATTATTAGTATCTCACTGAGATGCAGGTTTGTTGATGAAGAGCTGTCTGGAAGGTAAAGCAAAATCTTTTAAATGCTCTCCACAGAATCCCTGTTGGCCCCCAAAGGATATTTTCTTTCATTGGCTCAATCCATGCCAAGAAGGTATCAACCTTTTGGTTAATATTTTGTTTGGAAGGAGAAAGGCATAAAGACTATTTGCATAATCTCTCCAAATGCTTGAGTATCTTTTATGAGAATTTTCTCAGGATTACTGTATTTATTGCATCTCTTTAGGTCAAGTAGTATGAATTCCTCTGTACAAAAACAAATTTGAAACTTGGAGTTGAGCAAGAGGTGTTGCAACCATCATAATAGTGATATACCATGAAAATTATGAAAATAGCTTTGGTTTAGTCTGTTGATCTGATGAATTGGACCATTACGATCTCAACATCCAGTACAAGCCAATATGTTGTGTTTCAGATCTATTCACTTACATTTAAAAGCATTAAATCTGTCAGTTCACATGAACTGCAGAAAGAGCTGTTCAGGTCCAGGCAGCCCATTGGGACAGTATGGTTAAGGCATATCGGTTTCTGCAGCATGCAACAAGCTTTGTATCCACCTGCCTTTTGCTCCCCATAGTAAGCATTGATGACACAATAAGGAAATCCCCACATAATTTGTACTAGTCTAAACAAGCCTGTGAACAGGTATACTGAATATTCAGAAGGTAAAGCTGCCTGGAAAGACAGCATATGGACATGTTCCTTTTGCTCAGAAAAATGTCTGTGCTTCTGGGAATGTGCACATTACACACTACAAAATGTTTAGCTTAGCCACACCAACTGTAACACTATGATCCCCCCTTCCAGTAACAGTAGAGTTGAAAAAAGATACAATCATTTGCAAAATTATTTCAGTCATAACACAATTTATGTAGTGTCTGTCATTGCAATCTTATGTATGTCCAGTTACCTACCAGCAGAAAATTCATCTCCCTAATGAAACCACAGTGTGTGCAGACTTTTCACTTGTATAGATAAAACTCCATAAATCTTTCCTGTGTCTTTAATACAATAAAAGCTTCAGGTTGGGTTGAAGCAAAAGGACATAGATCAGTATATTAGCCAGTTCCTAGTTTCAGTGGTTGCTAGTTCTTGCCTATGACTGACCACACTGGTCCTTTCTAGCTAGACTAAAAGATGGCGATACTACAGCATCTGGCCAGATACTACTGGCCTTATACAGGACCAGTAATTTAGATTTTCACTAAATAGACTCATTGAAGGTTCAGCAATACATTGTGCTTTACCTAGGCAGATGATTCACCATCCTCCAAATAAGCATGACTTGGCATTTGGCACCACATCAATGCTGCCTGAAGGCATCAGCTTCTGGTGCTCAGATTTTGGACTAGGGACCCTGTGACAGCCCATTCTCATCAGGTGGTGAAGGTACCACAAGTCCTGCTTGTCTGCTGTGCAGTTGATATGGCTTGGGCAGCAAATCTGTTTCCTTGAGCTGCTCATGTGCATGCAAAGACCTAAAATTTTAATCCTTTCTGAAACACTACATTTAAATTTTGAACACCTAGTATCAAAAAGATGGTAAAATAAGAAAAAGGATCAGACACAAAGCAAAATGTGTAGATTTCCAAATGAGAGGGACTGAAAATCTGGGACTGTGTAGCCTTATGAAGATCCGCAGACAAGTAATGTAGAGATGTAAAAAAATAGGAAGATTTTCTGCTTTCAATTACTATTTCTCCCAATCCAAGATCAGAGCAGAGATGAAACAAAAAAGCTTCACGCATTTGAAATCTAACTTTGAAGCTCATAAAACATATTTTAGATGCGTTGTGTAAATAAATCATTCAGTAGTGCATGATATCTGCAAACACAATAGATTAGTGGTACTGGACAACAGAATAATTTTTAAAGGATAATAAGAACAGCCACAAAGATCTTGGGCAAAATGGCAATGTAAATATTAATGGATTGGGCTAGAAAGAAAAAATATCTAGAATAAGGTACTTTTTATTGTCCCTTGTAATGAAATACCTTGTGATGAAATACCTAGTACTTGCTGCTGTTAGAAGCTGAATTCATGGTCTGGACAAACCAATAATTTGATGAAGAGAGACAAATGTTTCTGTTCCAGAAGAATCATTTAATAGGCTAATTCCTAGCATTTTCTGCTGAAACTACTGACAAAGGTTATTCCTTCTGGCAAATAACTGTTTACTTATTGTTTAGAACTTAGAAGGAAAAGAAATTGACTGTGTAGTTCTCTTCAGCCACACACAAGTAATCTTATAGATACAGAAATATTTACTGTGTATGGACTAGTGTTGGCTTTGTGACATGCTGATACATTACATTCCCAAGGAACATGGCTCATTCTGAAGGGGCTGTTCAAACCACATGGAGGGCACAGGAGAGGGAAGAGATGAATGAGGCTAAATGGCACAGGTAGGTAAACTGCCAAAATCATGGGTTTTTGTGGTCAAGAAAAACAGCAAGACTTTTCTGATAGTGACTTTTAATTTTCTTTATCTCAGTTACAGTGGTAAGTATCCAAATACAGAAATAAGGTTAAATTTGGCTCAGCTTCTGAAAATTTGAGTTTGAATATACACTTTAAAGTGCAGCTGCAATGTTGCTGTGAAATATGCCACTAAAAAGCACTCGGAATTTAGTGAAAGATAAAGCTGCTGGCTGAAGGGTGACAAGCTGCTGTAGCAGCATTTTTTTGATGTTAAGCTCTTGCTTGCTCTTGTTAAGTAGTCTGGTCACAGCCTTTTAAATAAATTCATAAATATTTAATTTGAAATATAGGCTTAGGTAAGCCATGGATTTAATCACTATAATGATAGGATTTTGCAACTAATTTGGATTTTCATTTTTAGCTGAATGTAATACTATTTTATGAACATGTATTTCACAAAGGTTCTCTCAGACACTTGTAATAAATTCATTTATAGCTACTTGGTTACATTCAGCAAATTAACCGCTGGCTTATTTATTTGGAGAATGAGTACGAACTGTGTGATGTTGAACAACTGCAGGACAAAAGAAACAGAAAAACAAATATAATCTGTTATTCTTCTTCTCTTTCCTAACCATTATTCAAGGAGTTGAATTATTCTAGTGCATATAAGGTAATTGCAAGTCCTGGATTAATGTGCTAGATTTATTGCTTTTTTAATATGAGGTCTACTGCAGGTGGTATTACATTATGCAAATAATGACACCCTTTTTGTTTTTCAGCCATGATGCTTGTGCAGTATTCTTTTCCATTCTAACTGTTGGACCAAAAATTCACAGGAGTGTGTATCCTAAGCTTGGAGTTTTAAATCCCAAAAATTCTGGAGGGCCAGAAATCCTGTTCTCATTGCTGATGATTGAGCTAAGTGTACTGCATCACAAATGTAAACCAAAACAGATGAGAATATGACTGAAAGGTAGTAGTATCATTTTTATTTACTGGTATGTTGAATCTTAATATGAGTTCCTGGTTTCAGTGAGGAAACTGGGAAATAGTTTGTGTTAAAAGTAGAAGTATCTTTTTTACTGCTGCTTCTTGTAAAGAACAGAAAACACTGGCTTTCAAACAATTCAGTGTGTTACTTGTGCGGGGTATTGTATTGCTGTCATGCTCAGACATGAATTGTCTCACCTTCTTTCTTTCTTTTCCTCTTTCCTGTAGCTTGTGCCATCTGAGTAGGAGTAGCAAAAATATGTAACACATCTTAAAATGTGATTAAAATTGATAGAAATTGCTTTTTCTTTGGAAAAAATAGCTTTTTATTTTTAGCATGAATATAATAAAAGGACATGTTAAAGGTAGCCATTTCTCATGGTGTATTTAGACTAGGGCTTTTCATGCTGTCTGGAGCTCACTGATCATCAGGAGAGCTATTCCCAATAATGAATATTGTGAGATGTGTGCAGATATGTTAGTGTCACGATCGGTGTATAGAAAAACACTTAATGCTTTGGTATTGAACTTAGGAAGTATTTTAAGCACATCTTTTTGTCAGTAATTTTCTCAGCCTTAGCTTTAGTATATGTATAATGAAGATCTGAACAGTATTAGTATTTTGATATCCTATCTACTTCCATATAAGTGGTATTTTGTGAGTGGAAAGAGAAGTTAAACGTGGTGTAAGTAGTACTTAGAGTTCCTGCACAACTGGAAATATTCCATAACTTTAAAAGCAAGTCTGAGGTCAAGAAAAAGTCAGTTTTATTGTTATGTTCTAGTTCCAACAGTTCTATACTATCATTGTTTGCTTTAAAATTGTATTTCTGCAGAGAGGGAGCACTGTTCTTGAATTTTTTAAATTGTTGTTCACTTTAATTATCAAGCTGATTGGACATGAGGGACAAGCCTAATGAATGGATTAAAAAAAATAGGGAAAGAAAAGGGAAATAGCTCTGGGCCATGATCTGATAGCATGAAACTTCTAGTGGCTCTCAATTTGGACACATTGGACAGATAAGTAGGTTGAAGTACTAGTGCAATCAGTAGTAGCACATATAATGCAATGGTAATTAAGACATTAAGCCATAAATGTAATATATGATCCGATTTTCAATCACTGAGTGACTTATTGCCTCTTCAAAGTAAATGCAAAAGATCCATTTGAAAACCTTGTATTTCAGTGATTAAACAAAAAGAGATTATTATCAATTGATATCTAGACTCTGTAAAAACTTGCACTGAAGGGAAACTAATACAGACTGAATGCGAGCAGAATCAGAATCCGTTCAGACATGGTACACTCAGGAAATTTCACAACTTACAAGGGAGGTTCACATCTTAGCATGCTATCACTCCTCTCAATGAATCAAGGAGCCATAGACCTCGTAGAAACCTCCAGAAGTCATGAACCCCATTCTCCTGCCCCATAAGTGGATCAGTTATAGTTCTGTCATTCCTGACAGACATTTACCTTACTTCTTCCTAAAAACCTCTAATAGCAGACAAACTGCAATCTCTCCAGACAATCTGTTCCAGTCTTGCAGTATGTGTACTGTTATATTCCCCCGACAATGTAAAATTTCAAACTTTCTTCACTTCACTTCATTACTTCCTGCCCTGTACAAAGTAGACAGGGAAATCACTTAATATTACTCTCCTATATCCTTGAAGACTGCTACTCTGCTGCCTCTAGTCCTCTCACACTGAAACCTTTCCAAAATACAGTGCCCAAAATTGGACATGGTGCTTTAGTTGTGGCCTAAGCAACGCAGAGCAGAGCAGAGGGATTATTTCCCGTGCCCTGCACATTATTTTCCTCTTTATGCCTCTCAAGATCATGTTTCTGTTTTGCTTTTTTTTGCTCTTTAAAAGCTTTCCTTTTTTGTTTTGTTACAGTGTGCTCAGATGTATAAAGATTGTTTTCTAATGCATGCTGGATGTTGTACATTCCCAGGACAAATGTCAGTTATTTTTAAAATATGTCAAAATCAAAATCTGACTCTAATTTTAACCTTCTACATGCTGACTGTGAGCAGCACTATGTGACTTGCCAAAGATTTCAGCTGCCTTTTTTGTCATTTTCCAAGCAATGAGAACACACAAAATGTTCTGATCTGGCAGCCAAGCCTGAATGTTAATGTGTAGAACAAAGTGTATTATATTTATTTATTGTAAAGAATATCTGCACAGGCATATATATATATATATATACTTCCACATAGGTTTCTGCATGTGTACACACATACAAAACCACATTTTGTTGTATTCTATCCTATGGGATAAAAAAGGCGGAGTAAATGCAAAAGTGCTGGAGCTTGGCTGGTCTGTCTTATGCTACTCTGCTTAGGCTCCATTTTCCATTTGTTTTTGTGGAATCTGCTCAGTGCCTTTTACTTTAAGCAGCGGGAAGTCAATACTGCATATTTTGTTCAGCCAGAAATACATCTGAATTTTAAAGCCTTTGAACTCTAACCCCTCAGTTGAATGGTTCCAAGAAATTCTTGACTAAGTGCCATTTGTATATGGTTCCATCCACACCGGAACCGTTTTTGAGAATGTTTTTATATCATATTCCCTTTAAAGTTTTCCCTGACCTCTGTCTCAGAAGAAAAAGTATTTCTTTGTTTAAAAAATATCATAAACTGTTAGTGATCTTCCAGTTATAAAGTGGTGGTTATACAGAAGCATTAGGTTCTGTAAGCATTGTCAATAGATTTAAATGTGTCATTTTCATCTGAGTACAAAGCAGGTGGAGGTGGCTTAAAGGTTGGTTCAGTCTCAAAGAAAGCTGCATTACAGGCAGTTGAGTCCTACTCGGCTCTTCCTCAAGTTGACAGAAAAAGTTCTCTGTATCCACACAGACTTCTAGATTTCTGTCCTGCATATGCAGACATTAAGATCTACACAGGTCTTTTGAAATCAACTGGACTCCAGAAAGAGAGATCATACTTGCTCAGAATAGATTGGCATAGCAGGAATTTACCTATATTTTATATATATATATATATACACACACATATATATAAAGGCTAGCCTTTATATATATATATACTAGCCTTCACTAGGTGGTATAAAAGAAGATGTTATTTCTCTTCAAGGATTTCCTAAATATATTTATATAAAAAATTCTGATAGACCAGAACTCAGTTGTCATGAGTTAACCATATGATACTTTGCAATGTCAAAGTTTTTTAACATTTCATGCATTTTCAAGTATTTCTGGAAGCACAGACTGTGTCACAAGTGTGGCTTTAGCATTTAGTAGTAGTGACCTGGAGCTATATGATAGGAATGCATTGCTTTAAAAGACAGATAACTGCTTATAAAAATGTTCTTCCAGGAAGGAATACAAAGACAGCTTCAGGAGGGCTTAGAAATCTCTTCAGCTTATCTGGTGGGAAACTTGGCTGCTCATCAGTCTTTCTTTCATACTTCTGGTTCTGAGTGATGTGTTAACTTCTAGTAATGTAAAAACACCTCTGTACATTTCCATGAGATCATTACAGATGCATTCTTATAGTTCATTAAAGTTTGCTTGACAGTCTGTTGAAAACGTAATTGCTGAATCATCACTGCATGTCCATTATGAGTAAATCCCTCTTACCTTGTGAAAAAACATAACTCATTTTGAGGGATACAAAAGGTATTTATTACTGTTAGCACTTCTTAGCCTAAGTAGTTATCTGAAGTTTAAGATCCTGCAGACTGTTTCTGTTGGAAGAGAAGGACATGATAAGAGCAGGGGATCTCGGTCAAGAACTGCACTGAAGAACGCATGAAGATCTGATTTTGTGCCTATAGGTGGATCTCAACAACAACCTGCAGCACCACCAGTTTTTAGCACAAACTGTATGGAAGTTTTACTAACAACCATTCTCCTAGAGCTATTTTAGAATGCATTTCATGTTTCCATATTCTTTTTTTCCTGCCTCCATGTTTTTCTTGTTCCTCCCTTACATAAATGTAGATATTTCCCCAAATCACCTCTTCTAAGTGCATTTCAAATCATTGCAGTCTCACATGTACCTCTAGAACCATTACACATGCTTGCACTGTGATTTGAAGCCTCTCTTGCTTAATTTATCTACAAGACATTTGCTACAATAGCATATTGAATGTCATCCATGCAATTACTATCCTGTACCAGACTGAAAGAAAAGAGCATGGTGCCTGTGACCATCACCTGGACCACTGGCTCAGATTTAACATTGTCAAAATTCAGTCTCTTTTTGTTCTATTTTAGGTATTCTGCCTTCTCCCTCTGTCCAGACCAGCAACCTTGCTGTTACATCAGATGGATTATAGATTTGTCTGTCAAGTCTATGAATTGCCCCCCTTCTGTTCACTGACCACCTCATCTCTATACTCCCTTACAAAATGTACTCCTGAAAGCATATCGGTTCTGGTCTCCAAAAGAAAGTAAGCGTGGAAAGGATGAAAATTATGCTGCCATGAGACTGCTTCTTCAGACAATATGGAGTATATAATGCTTTAACTGAGTTCCAGATCTCTGTGTTTCAAACTGCTCAAATTACATGATGGGGGAATTCATGTCAGGACAAAAACTAGAAACAAATCCCTGTGCTTAAGCTGAGGTATTTCACTGCTGTACTGCTGGCTGATGAGTACCTGCACAAAGTGTGAAAATGTTAGTTTTGTGTGGTAAGGAAACCCAACCACCTTCTGAACCCTGGGCCTTTTGAGTGAACACCTGCAGATCTTGAGAGCTGATCTCCAGGCCTGTACTGCTTCTCACAGTTTCTTCCCCCTATTATTTTAGTTGCACCACCACTCACCTCTTTTCTTCTCTTAGATCTCAGCTGAGTAGTAAACAAGTTCCTTAACTATGTCTGTGGTTTGTCCCTGTCTTCTCCCCAAGCCCTTTTCTGTCACAATCTTTGGCTCTACCATAAAAAATCTGCAAAGGATCCAAGTTATCCTGTGCTCTTCTTACCCTGTATCACACAACTCTCACAAGCACATGTGCACTTCAATCCTCTGCCCGCTTGCTGTGTGTGAGCCTTCTTTCCACTTTTGAGGAGGCTGAAAGGTGGTCTAAAGAGGCCAGGTTTGGATACCCTTGCTTTTATTCCCTGGTGGGCTGGAAGACTAGGACTTGTTTGTGCAAATCATGAGGCAGAGAAATACACAGTACTTACACTGCAGGATGAGACAGTTGGCCAGACAGTGGTGGTTTCCTCTCTTATTTCAGGCCATGACTCAGACTCAGCCAGAATTGCAGAATGTGTGATGGAAATTGCAAATTATATGGCTACAGGCCAGTTAAATCTGTAACTTGGTCAGTGAGAGCAGCCCACCTGCCTATGGCAGATGATACATCCTTTGAAAGGACCTTCTGTGTTTTGTATGATAATGGGAATCAGCCAGAATCAGAAAAAATAAAATACATGCTTTTCTAAACAGCCCCTAAACCACAACTTCCTGATACTGCTGAGGTCCTGCTGGATAGTGATAGTTGCTACTTTTTAGACAGAAAAAAACCTAATGTTTTTTGAGAAAATGGATGTTGAAACCCATATAAATTGTTGTTGATCACTCTGCTTTTTTCCCTTATATTCCCAATCCAGCAGCCTGTAATTCTAGCAGAGGTAGATCCTATTGTCAGTGGAATTTTCACCCGAGGAAGGATTTTGTAATAGTGGTTTTTGCAAGGCACATTTGCAGCAAACAAATGCCTACCATTCCTCTTCTCTACTGCAGGGTAATTGTGTTACAGTGAAAGGCTTTAAACTACGAATCTGACTGAATTGCTCAACCCCCCTAGGAGACATTCCTGAAACATGAATTTCAGTCTGGCATGCTGAACACACTGTTCCGGCAGCTGCTGCTATTGCTGACCAGATCCCCTGTAGGAGGAGAGTACTTAAAGACAGTAGAGGCAAGGCAAACCTGAGAGAGTGTGAGAAAGAACAGTGCTGCTTTGGAGCCTGAATGGCATTGATTAAAAGCTTTGGCACAGATTTTAAAAGTGGTATAAGAAGTAGCAATTTTATATGCTAAACACCCATCTATGTAGTAAGAGTTACTGTCATTCTGCTGACCACAGCCTCCTAACTGCTTCACTGTTCTATTGAACAGAGTAGGGAAAAAAAAAAGGGTGCACATTTAATTTTTCAAGTTCATTTCAAACCCAGAATCTATTAAGTTATATCCTGTACTATGCTACTTACAGTGATGATCAATCAAAGATTGCCTTTTCTCAGCAGCATCTGGTTCATATATTTTTTTTTAATGAAAATAAGCAAGAAAAGGTGTTTATTACAGAGTAACTGTCATAATTTTGATTTATTCTTATGAAAGCATGGTGTTGGCACTAAGCTCCTGGAACCTTTTGCCTTTCATCTTGATGCCCTACCCAAAAGAAATGAAAAGGCCCTGCTGCAGTTCTAATTTTCGTCTGGAAAATACTACAGAAACTTATTTCAACTGATATTATTCTCTATCTCTAAATAGCTGAATACATACGGAAAGGACACAAGACTTAGAGAATTTTTCTATGGATACTGTCTTTTATCAGCTTTTTATCTGATGTCAATTACTAAATTTCCTTTGTGCTTTCCCAAACCAAGTTTACTCTTTAAAATGTCATTGGCACAATTCAGGAAGCTCTGTACTGCTCAGAACCCTCCTGTCCCTGTCTGGGCTGACCACTGTCAAACAAGTGAGAGTCTTTTCAAGAACTTGTCCTAGCATATAGCACTTTAGGTAGTAAAACACAGCTAACTGAGAAGAGTGTTTTAATTTCTTATTGTATCATCTGTGTACCAGTGTGTTTCTGTGATTAAACTTTTCTTCTGTTTAGGAACAGAAAGGTGCAAACCTAAATCAAGTGATGTACAACAGAATACTTACAATAAAGTTACTCATCTCTTTATGGTCACTGGCCTGAGATGAAAAATAAAGGGCTTCAGAAGACTCATGACACACAACCATTGTCCTTCTGTAAGGGTACTTCAAAGAACAGTAATGCATGAGAAAATCCCTAAAAATGTCTAATAGCATCTTTCACAGGATCAACTGTAAGTCCATTCAGGGCTGAATATTGTTCTGATAAGTAAAACATACCAACAGACAGAATTTTAAGGTTGCACTGGAAGATAAATGGATGGGCAAGGGCAATTTCAGGACACTTACTCACTGTTGCAAGGTCACCAAATCCTAGAGGATGTAAGGGCTCATTAATGCTCATAGGAACATGGGTGCCCCAACAGGCTGAAAGACAGAAAATGGGGAAAATGATGCCAGTTTCAGACTGGAAGTCCACAACAAAAATGCATTTGAAATACAGGATAATAGGGGAGCAGGTTAGGGAGCCAGGGGCGTGGGAAATAGTCAAGACTGAAGAAAATCCATGGCACACGAGTCTGTGGCTAGATTGGGATCAAGTGAGTTCTCTGTATCTTTTGGAGACCTGTTATAAATGTAGAGGTCTTTATCCGGATATTGTAACTCTGGGAGGATTCATCTACACTATGATCTATCTTACTTGCAAGGACTCGTCTATCAGTCTATCATCTATCATACTTACAAGGAAGTATAAATGTACTTAAATATGCATGTAGTCTATTAAGGCATATTTATTTTGTCATCTTCTCTGGAAAGAAAAACATACTTTATTTGCTTTTATTTTAAAAGATTATTCAAGAACATAGCATACATCCTATGAAAGGCTGGTTTTGTCCGTTCAAATTTGGACTCTTTCAGTTTTGTGTGATAATAAACAGATGTCATTACTGGGGTACCAAGTGTGACCTCATAGTGTGCATTGTGACTCATCCTCATTCAGCTTGTGAGTGAGATCTGAGCACTGCACCAGCTACTAAGGAGAAAAATGGCTGCTACATCTGAACTCAGGCCAATTGGCCTGATAGGCAAGAAAAGCTGAAAAACGTTTTGTTACATTACCCTTGGATATCAAGTATCGATGTTATGAGCTGTATCAGGAATCTGCCAGAACTCACACTTCCACTTTCTAAGCCTAGTAGGAGTGACACATACCTACTTTTCTTAAGCCCATTGAATGGCATGGGTACAGGTTACAGAGACACAAAGAACATTCTAGTTGATGAGATTGTTTAAAACCTAAATGTGGCTCTTGCTTGAGGTAGGAGGAAGAGAACTTTTATTGGCCTGAAAACAAGTCTCAGAAAAGCTGATGAACTGCAACCAAGGAGAAGGATGACAGCCTGAGGAGAACACTAAGCTTGTAATTCTTTCACTTCTCACTTGCATCTATTCTGAAATCTCCTTGTCTTGTTGGCAGGTTCTGAGCTGAGGGGAAAAGCAGCCTATTTTATTTGCTTTGTTGAAGCTCTTTTTGCTTACAGTATCAGTTAGGGGGATGTTAACTCGTAAAGGTAGATCTGAACTCTTTAGAAACCACCATGTTAGGTACCTGCCCTACAGAGGTGCAATGACAGTGATAAAAAGAGCATAGAAAGGAACTGTCCTCTTCCAAATATACCCCCAGAACTGTGATATCTTAAGTTGATATGATGTGTGTAGCCCATACAAATGAGATTAAAACATAACAAATAAAGGGCCTGTGTAAGGTTAAATTACCATGCCTGAGGAGCACACATTATCCAACAGAGAACAGAATAGCTTGATACCACTGGAGCTCTCAGTGAGCTAATCAAAATACACGTAGGTCAGCCCCAATGTTGTGATTTTGCTCCCAGGACCGAAGATAACTCAGATGTCTCATTCTGTTGTTCAGCCTCTTAAGGAAGTATTAAAACCAATTAGTATCATTGGTTAAAAAGGGATTTTTTTTTTTTAACTGAAAAATATTTCTTTCCCATGAAATGCAAATGCTTTTTAATGTCTATATCAAAATATGAAAACATAAACCAAGCTCTTTAGGTGGAGAAACCAGATATTTCTGATGCTTATTTTAAAAATTTAATGGTTGGGTTTTTTTTTAATCTGAAACTGCAATAAAAATTGGTATAAAGTTCCAAACTCTGTAACTTGTTCCAGAAGCAATTATAACAGCAAATAAAGGATTTCCTTGAGCATTTTTTTGAACGCCCATTCTGTACCTTGACAATTTGGGAAAAGAGAAACAGTATTCTTCATACACACTAAAGTGATGAAGGCAGAGACACTGTCATATTTTAATAAGATGGTGAAATATGTGCAGGCGTATTTCTTTTTCAATAAAAAATCTTACCTGTTTCCACTTAAAAAAGACAAAAAATGTCTACCAGAGACCCTCAACAATTAAGCAGTAGCTGTAATTGCACATTTTCTTATGTGAATACACATATATTTCCACACGAGCTAATTTGATGGGACATCTGTGAAAAGCAAAACAGATTTTTTTGTGGTTTTAATGACCTCTTGTTCTTTCTATATTTAAGCTGATATTACAGAAAACACCTAACAGGTACAACCCTGCAGAATTCCCATAATACTGGAATTATTAATTTTTCTAACTTGGACTTTGCACATCTTCCCAAGCAGCAACTCACACAGATGATAACTTCATGTCTGCTTATAATTCTGGACTCAGGAGTAAATTTCAGGTGCAGCCCCCATTCTTTCCAGTGGAGTTGTAAAGTTATGATACTCCTTATAAACCCGTTGGTGACTGGTAGCTTGGAAAGCATGTTTCACTGTGCATTGCTTACTAGTCCAGAGACAGAAGCTGAAATACTGGTGGAGATTGTAGAAATGTGTAGTTACATATAGAATGACTCACTGGATAATTAGCATGGTGCTCTAATGGAACAAGCATTACTGACCATCTGGATCTCTATACCTGAGAGGTACAGAAAAAATTTGACTTCTCAATAAATGCTTAGATATCTCAGTTATATAAATCAGTACGTACACTATCCTGCCTTTGAGAGAAGCTGCTTCCTGTATAATTCTACGTGCTCTATAAGAATTCATAGATCAGGACTGAGTTGAATAGTAGCTCTGCCTACCTTCCTTCATTCACTGAATCTCAGAGAAAGTGGAGAAGGAACAGGATTAGTAGGGATGGAGAAACAGCAGGACAAACATTTTGCATAACATACCGCCTTAAAATCACAGTAGATGACCACAAAAGTTCACACTGCTAGTGCTACTGCATTGTTGGAAAAAAGGGTTTTTGACCTTGTTCAAGAGATGGGTTACTGTGTTAGACACAGATACAAGTCTGTGTTAATGGGATAGTAGTACTGCCATTGCCTGTGAAGATGTCCTAAACCTCTAACTAAAAAGTCACTTTCAGTTTTATAAAGAAAAAAAAAAATTTAAAGCATTTCTTTAATTTATTCCTGATCTTGTTCCCTATATAATCATGTGAATCTATTTTAAGTTTTCGAAAATGTTGTGACTGGATGCAGCATTATCAAACTGTTCTACTAATTTCTGTGGTGAAGATGATTCAGTGTCATGTTGGTTTTTAAGAGTTTTATATATAACATGTTTCAGATTAGTGAAATAAAGCAGCCAAGTAAATCTGTACATTTGAGTTTTAAGGTGAGGAGTAAGCAGACACTGGGTAAATTGTGTTTCCGAGTCATGAATAACTGAAGTGGTGTTTCTGTGTTGCTTAGTTACAGCTTCTGTTTAGCTGGCAGTGGAGTTCACTGAAAATATTTTATCTTCTGCTCCTGACAGCTATAAGCATGCATTCACATGTAATCCTCTAAACTCAAATACTGCTAAACGCATGCCTAATATACCTCCTAAAACGTGAGCAATGGACAGATTGCCAAATTGCAGAGTCAACACTAAGCAGCACAGTCATGCTCAGTTAATTAGAAGAAGTTTTCACTGGTTGGTCCATTTCTTCAGCTGTTAATAGTCTGCCCTGCCATACGCAGAACAAAGTTCAAGAGTAAACATGAACAATTTGCTAGTCTGGTTGGCAGAAGCCAGGCATTACTAATGGCCTCAGGGGACTGATGCTGACTTCCTGCCAGCTTCAAATCTCTGCTCAGCCTCCCCATTTTACCAAAAAAGTTACTTTTCCTTCCAGCCACACAGACAAGGGCAACATGCAGAAGCCTGGTATATGACTAATGCTTACCAAGTGTTACAAGGCTTGAACGGAGGGAAATAAGAAAACCTTGTGACCCTGACTCAGAATAGCCAAACTCCATCTGCTCTGGAGTTTCAAATGGTACCATGTCTTTGTTTCTTACCGTGGACATGTTTTGAGGTAGTGTGAGGAATGCTGGTGATTTCAGTCTTGTTCATTTTAAGCTACAAAGTTTCATTAAAATAATAATAAAAAATATATTCTTAACTTTTCTGGGAAAAATTAATCTTAAAAGAGTTTAAGACAACCCTCAGATTTGAAGCCTAAGTGACCTGTCAGATTTAAATGCAGTTAGAAGTCTTAAAGTAACCAGTAGACAAAAGACTTGGTTGTACTGTCTGAAGTTCAAGTAACTTCAGAGTGTGCAAGAGCACAAAATGCAAATGGAGCAAATGGATCCACTTCCAACATACAGGCTACAAAGTATTATAATGAGAGGTTGAATGACATACCACACATGCATGTTGTCAGGACTGAAATATCTTTGGAATTTTGAAAGTTGTCAGTTGTTCCACAACTCAAGGAGTTGCATTCAATACAGTGAAATTCTGAGATTCTATTTTGACAAATGAAGAGGGACAAATCATAGTGCTTAAGATTAGTGGCAGCTTATTTTGAAAGGATCATATGATCACACTTATCTGCAAATGGGAACTGTGAGAACTACTTAAATACGTACAGTTGGTGAACTTGCAGCTGAGACAAACAATCATAACAACATTCTCTAACTTTCTTGGAGTATGAATCATCTTTCACATAGTTTAACATGGTAAAACTGTGATACTTGAAGTCATGATAAAATCAGTATTTATTTATTTATTACACATGACTTTAGCAGGGAAAACTCAGAAACTGCAACTCTTGTAAATCTAGAGAAGAATGAACAGGTACTCTAGGTTACAGCATATTTATCAGTGGCTGATAGGGCTGCAGCAAAATCTGGTATGATCCTTCAGTTGGTATTTAGTGTGGGGAAACATTATGACAGATATATAAAAAGAACATTAATGAGAAATACCACCAATTCCTCCTTACACAAGCTAAGTCATCCCAAGCCACTGTCAGTATTCCTGAAGCCATGTGTCCATATCAATGCCAGAGGTTGCCTGAAATCTCATTGACATTTTTTCCCTGAAATATCAATATAATGTTTCTTTCACTATCCTGAATACTTAGGTAGTTTTAAAAAGAAAAACACTATAGGATCAATATGCTAGATAGGAAATACTAGTAACAATCCACTGTGATTGTGCCATTCAAATTTCATTCAATTGTTTTGTCATTTCTTAGTATGACAGTTGTCACTTTTGTGCATCTCGTTGGCTTCTTTCAATCTACTAACCAGGGAAATACTAATCATTGTGTATCATCTTTACAGGAGGGGTTCTCTTTGGCTGAGATCACTGCTCTTTTTTGGTGAAAAATGATTTATTTGTGAAATTATTTCTACAATGCTTACAATCACTGACAAAAAGTAGGTTTACTGACTGTAGTACCTTTCAGGTTTGGCTCTAATAAACTGTACAATAGTGTCTAAGATTTCTTGTTATTTTTTAAAGTATCACCTTTATAGTGATATGACAACAAAAACTTAAAAAGAAGTTACAAAAAGATAGGAATAACCTCCCTGATCACATACAGACTTCAGCATATGAATACTTGACTCTCCCTATTTAACTGAAATCCAGGGAATTCTCAAATGCTCTAATGCTACAAACATGTAAAAATTTTTGGAAATGAACATAAAATGTTAATTAGTTTCTGCTTGATTTTAAAGTCATTTGTAGATCCTCTTTGAAGGATTATTTGTTGATCCTCTTAGCAGCTAGAATGAAAAGTAAAGCATGTGTTTGGCTTAGAGTAACCTAGGAATATGCTTCCATAGCCCTATATATTTAAACCAGACAATTATTTCCTAGTTCTGTATTTTTCCATATTCTTTATCCTTGTTTCCACATTATTTGCAAAAGTGTAGTCTCCTACTGAAAGGCTTTATAATCCTGCTCTTGAAGGCAGGACAGAAGGTTGGCTTTTTTTTAGATGATTATCAAATCAGAGCATTCCCAGTGACAGCCAGAGCCCTCCTTACCTCGCAAGCTATTGTTCAGCAGCTTGCAAGCTGATAGGTGTATCTGTCTTCACACAAAGTCTGATTTAGCTTTATCTAACTTTTTCAGTCTAAGAAGACTTGTTCTTTGTACCAGGAATTGAACAAATCTTGTTTCATAAGTGCGGAAGTTATTTTCAGATACATTGTTTTGAAGAGGATTTCTGGAATTCTCAGCATTAGCTTCTCAACACATTTCTCAGTCAGATGGTCTTTTCATTTCTGGTTTGATACATAGCTGCACAATTCACTTAAAAGTTCCTCTGTCTACTGTCTGGAAAGCTAAATTTAATTATATTCATAAAGAATAACAGCATGGACCATGCATACTAGTGAATGCAATTCACTTTGCAAATTGTTTTTATGGTAATGTTGAAGAAGGTAGCAGGTATTCACTTTGCAGTGGTAGGAACACGGAGAAAGTTCTGTTTCTTGCAGTGGAATATTAAACAGCAAAAACATTGATAATAATGATAATTGCCATCATCATTGTTGTAATGATTTTTGTACAAAGTACCACTAAGGTCATCTGGCTGATGCAGTCACTTGGCCACACTTCTGAACTAATTCACAGTCAGTTCCTTTTTTGTTCTTTTTAAGTAACAAGAAATCTAAAAAGCTGTTGTTAAGACTGCATACAAATCCTGCTTTGTTCACCATAAGGAGATAAGTGGTTTCAGTTAAAACTAAAATTAGAAAAATTAAAATGCCCAAACCAAAGAACAATAGTTAAAAATTCTAAATCAAGACGGAGTAAAAATTCATAGAAAGCAGAAGGAAAGCATTGTCAGAAGTGATACAAATCTCATAAGTTTCTTGCACTACAAATGAAGACAAGTGAAGCACAAATACATTACTTCCAAATCCCTCTTGTACAGTGTCTTATAATTGAAGTGTCTGTTATGGCATTAAGTATTCTACCAGAAAATGAGCATAATCTTCTTAAACTGTGCTTTTGAAATAATTGAAAATGTAGAGTATATTAGAGCATAGTATTAGTTCATCTGATTTCCTAATGTAACAGTTGCAAGTGCAAAAGTACCACGCAACAGTACATAAAATTTATATCAAGCATGTTAATCATCTGAGTGCTTGTTAATAGTACCAAAACACTGGTAATTTTTGTACCAACAAAGCGAATGTGTTTGTATTTCTTGTACACAGCAGCCTTGGGGTGATGGATTACAGATTGCATTCCACATTCTCCAAAATCCCAAGCAAGATAGTGATGAGCAGTGTTGTCTCTGTGTCTTGTGTTTAGGGCCTACAGCATCTACAGAGCACTTCTGCATAACTGCCATGGGTGTAACATTTATATTCCACTCCTACTCCAATCTTACTTGGCTTTATGGCAAAACCTGTGTGTCCCTGAGAGCTTTTTCTTGGGCTCTTGGCACAATATGGAAGCAGTGCTGCTAGCTTAGTGTGGATCCCCTGTCAGATTGCTGCTGTACACTTGCTTCCCAGAAGGATTTGTATAAAACAAAAGCTTTCAAGGTTTACTTCTTCCTGTGCCCCATCCAGCTATTAAATAACATCTTATGAATAAACTTACATACTCAAAATAAAAATTGGGTACCCATGTCAGCTAGGAACATGTCAAAGGTTTGTGAACATAAGTAACTCTGGAAGTGAAGGCTGATGGCCCTCTGGAGTGCTTTATAATACTGAGGCTATTGCATTAGTAAATAGTCAATAAAGGTGGGTGCTTCCCACTAAATACCTCCGCTAAATATAACTGTGTTAAGTCTTCTAGACTCACCAGTGTGCAAACGTAACAGCCTTACCTTATAAGTAATAAAGTTTACTACGTGAAAGTCACCACTCCACTGCTGCCTAAGATTGTAACTCCTACATGCTTGAAGAATTAACACTAAAACCCAAGCATGTACCCCAAAAAAGGCTGTGTCATAACATCAGTGCAGGTGCACTTCATCACCAGAGAAAATATTGTGACATCAAATACTTTCTTTGTAAAGAACAATACCAACAAGCTAAAGCCTGAAAATGACTTGGTAGGAAGTATGTGTAGTGCTGTGGCACTTTTATTTTAGTTTGATCTCGCACCATGTTGTCCCTCCTTTCCTTCCTGCTCAATACTATTTTAGCAATATTCAAGGTTTTTAAAAGATCAGGCCAGTAATCAAGAGCCAGGACTTATTTCCATACTACTCACAAATGACAGCTGTAGGGCAAACACAAAATGTCAAGTGATCACAATCAGTGCCTTTTTCCCTACTGAAAAGACTCTTTTCGTATTCACATAGGGTAAACTCAAAGGAAAAGCACATAAAAATGCGTTTTCTCTTCACAGTATTCCTTTGGCATGGATAAGAAGTATTTAAAGTACAGCAGATGTGCTCCTGCTGTACAATGGAAATGGAGTCTTTTATAACATCTATTTAAATATTTTTGCTTCAATAAATATATAGCTGTAATTGGACAGTGGCATGTTATCCTCTTTGTCTTCTTCCCTAGAAGGAAAGAAACCCCATGTTAGTTTCAAATATTTAAATGTTTTACCAGATTACAATAAGATGACATGATATTTCTTGGGTTATTGAGGGTAAAACAAAAAATGTCTTTAAAACCCAAAAGTTGTAAAATTTGCATATTTCTCTGGTTTTCTGCTAGCAAATACTATCTGAAGCATTTTGGTGTATTTGTGTAATATATTTTCAATAGAAGGATACTGTAACCTCATCTCTTACAGAGAGTAGAAAGCCTAGAACTAATCAGTTGATGTGAAATGTGGTGGGTTAATCAGAGGCAACATGTGCTTATACACTGTAGAGCCCTAAAATCTTTTACGTAAGTAAGCCTGAAAAAGATCAACAATAGCAGTGAATCAGCTTTTTTAGCAGTGAATTGCTTTTTTAAGCTTTCCTGGTATCATGCTGCAACAGAAAGAAATGCATAGTATTGTATCGCTGATTTTACCCTATAAAATGTATTAGGTTGTGTAAAAGGCATAAACATAACAAAATTCCCCAAACCTTTTAATTACATTGTTTAGAAACTGTTTTGGTAAACGTGGGCTAACAAACTAATGCCATTTTGAGTGCCTAAATTACTTGGGAGAGCAACATAGTTATTTTTATGAACTTCTCTCTTGAGAGCTCTGTGAAGGAGGTAAAGGAGAAGGATAGGTACATGTGCTTCTAAAAAGTGTCTAAAGGTGACAATGTTTTCTTATCAGCACATGGCTCATAAATTGACCAGTCTTAGTCCTCATGCTGGGGCTGTGCCACATAACCATTCCTGAGGACTACAACAACATGAGGGCTGTTGAGTATTCTGAATATCCAGTGTGGGCTGGAAGCAGGCCCACACTTGTTGTCTGAGGGCAATATTGCTGGGCTATGCTGAGATCTAGCCTGTACCTCCTGCTGTGAAGTAAAAGAATCACAGGAAATCCTGGAGCAAACTGTCACCAAGGATCCTCTTCCATGCTAGCCCTCTGAGGTACCCAGTAGGTGCATTTTGTCACCAGTATGACCAATGGTAGCTCTGGCAGTACTATCCATGAGAAGTCTCCCAGGTGAGGTCCCAGAATGTACGCTCAGGTCTTGCTTCCTTTTCAGCCTCCCATGGCTGAAATACTTCAATAACTGTACAATGAAGTTTAAACTTTCTAGGAACAGTCATCGGAAGCAAACTCGTGGAGGAGTTGAGTGTGCAGGCCTTGACTGGTGAACTACAATGCCTCTCAAGATCCAGGCTTGGAATAATGAAACATTTATTTCCCATATCTGTTTTATCTCAATTTATTTGAACATAAGCCAACAAAGCACCTTTGTAACACAGAAAGCCAACAGTGTTCTGGGCTATATTAGGGAGAATATGGCCAGCATGTCAAGAGATGTGATTATTCACTTCCACTTGGCATTGATGAGGCTGCATCTGGAGTGCTGTGTCCAGTTCTGGGCTCCCAGTACAAAATATTGATGTACAAAGGAGAGCCCAGAAAGGGCAATAAAGATCATTAAGGGACTAGAGCATCTGACATACAGGGATAGGCTGAGGAAGATGGGACTGGTTAGCCTGGAGAGGAGAAGACTCAGAGGGAATCTTATCAATATTTATAAATACTTGATGGGGTGGAATACAAAAGACAAAGCCAGACTTCCCTCAGGGATGTCCAAACACAGAAATAGAGACAAAAGACACAATCTGAAGTGTAGGAAATTGCACTTCAATGTTAGAAAAAATAATTATTGTAAGGGTGACTGAATAATGGAACAGGTTAGATTGAATAGAACACAAACACAGAAATCAAAATGTCAAAAATGGTAATATGGAATGAAGCCCTGCCTTGTCAGGCACAAGTTGTGGCTATGGGAGGATAATACAAGCTGCCAGCAGTCATGCAGTATCTTGTCAGATCCCTTTGCTTTTTCAGGAATGCTTCTAAATACTGGATATTGATGAGCCCTTAGGTCAATGAGGAAGTACTTCCTTGCTGCATTTCTTGGCTGCTTTTAGAAACCCAACTTCTGCTTAGTGCCAAAGAGGTCTTTTGTCTCCTGTTACTTCCCCTGTAGTAACTTCATTTTTGCTTTATCTGCATGGAATTTTCTAAATGAGATTCTTCTCCACTGTCCTTGAGAAATTCAGATCCTGTACAAATTTGGAATCAATGAACTTCTGACCCAGCAATCTCTTTTCTTTCCAGTCTGATGCTCACCTCTTGCTCTCCTTTTGTATGGGCCTCTTATTTGCTTTTTTTCTTAGCTTTTATTTATCTACTCTTCCCATCTTTCCACTATGAAAGAAGCATCAGAAGAATGGGCACTTTGAGACAATTTAAGAGCTGCTGTCAGGCATGAACGTTGCTAATTTCAGGGGACAAGGAAGAATTTCAAATGCGGGGTCTTTCTTCCATCAGGAAAATCAGAGAATACTGAAGACCACAGGGCATCTCTGTAAAGATTTGCTGTATGTTGTACAGTCTTTGCTTGAAGCTTTTGAATTTGTATAACTTTTCTATAGAAACAATAGCACTTACATGTGAAAAAACCCCAATACTTCAAACTAGGTATTTATTGTTTTTATGCTACTGTTTTGACATTAACATATTTCTAACCATCCAGGTCTCCTCTTGTCATTTCTACGCAAATGAGGTAGCACCTCATGACTGCTATTTAACTACAGGGCTGCTACAGCTGGGTTTCCTGTTACACAACTCAGCAACCTGGTTTTTAACCAACAGCCTGTACCAGCCAGGATGCAGCCCACAGCCATGGCAGATTCCTTTCCCACTTATCAACTGGTTTGTTTTTTTTCCCCATCCAGAATACATTACTAGGGCTGCCTGTGCTGTATTCAGCTCACTCTTTAACCATTTGGTTTGAATTATTTGCATATATAAACCTGCAAACAAACTTATTGCAAGGTGTATTTTCAAAGCTATTGAAAAGACGACTATAAACATTATATATAATCTGAGATGTACTGTGTCATTTTTAGTGCATAGATGAGTCATTTTTTCTATCTTGATGGATTTACTTAATTCCATGATTTGATTTTTATGGGTGTGTGCTGGTGCCCCCAGCAGGCTCCCAGAAAATCTAAGTTTGTAACCAAACCTTGCAGAAAGAATTAACTTGTTTAGTGTATTGTGAGGAACAGAATTGCTGCACTGAATGTATACGTAGCTGCTCAATGACTTACTATATAAACCTGATGTCATGTGCAAAAGTGCATTGGCAAAGCTTTTTAGAAGCGTTTGGTTTATGATATGGACAATATTTTACAGATCTCAATTTTACAAACAAGGAATCAGTGGGACAACTAGGGTTGCTCACTTCTTTTTAAAAACAACAGGCACTGGGAGCTAGCAAGGGAAGGCTATTGAAATTACCTGTGAACCACAGGACAAAAAATTATTTGCCAGGAATCTAAGTACCATGTCCCTTTTTCCCTTGAAAACCTCTTAATTCTAAGGAGAGGTGTGGTACATAAATAAAACTCTAATGCTAAGAGGTTGTTTCATGAATTATCATGAAGGAGCTCAGAGGGACTGCACTCAACTAATTTTATACCACACGTCTCTTGAGCAAGACAAAAGCTTTGTTTTTAAGTACCTATGCATCAATACAAAAACACAACTGAGAAAGTAACTATAAATAGATATGTTTGATTTCTGGAACTGATTGCTAAGAGAAATGGGGAACAGACTTCAGGAAAAAAAAAATCTCCTATAGCAATCAAGTCATGTTAAAACTGAAATAATTTTTAATTTAACCAGAAAACATCAATATGAAAATAAGGGACCTAAGAAGATTTACCTTCTACCCATTACAGATTTTCTTGCTGAGCTGTCACCTATGAGGACATAGCAACCACAAGGATGTTTAATGGGTACTCTGCTCCTAGGAATTCCCAGGCTTTCCCTCAGACTCCATCCAGTAAAAAGATAAAAACTAGTTATTTCATAATAACAAATTATGATAGACTAACGGCTTCAATAGAAGCTGTAGCAAATTTAGCGGCAGTCCACGAACTCATGCTCTTTCTGCAATATCCATCTGTACTTAGCAGAGAGAGCTGACACTGAGTTGTAAAAATAAAACTTGGCCAGAAATGTTAAAAATGTGTTCATCTGTATCTGCAGCTAAGCAAAACCACCTTTCCTTTCAGCCTTTGATGGGAATTGATGATTGTTGAAATATAGAAAAACTGGCAAGGAAGGATAAAGGAGTAAGGAATTACACATATAGACAATAAGAACATATATTTGTTTTTGTACCTTGCATGAAAGAATGAATAAATAATTACAATCCAATGATTAATTCCATTAGCCATGGTAAGCTAAGTATGTTCCAGAGAAAGGGCAGGGTGAGTAAGTTACACTGGAGTTTCTAAGTACATGCTGTTGTGTTACAAATGAATACTTGTATGGCCAGGTCAGGCCCAGAGACAGCACAACTGCTTTCAGGCAGTGAGGAGCTGCAATATTGTACCTCTCAGGCCCTTGTGAGTATGTGGAAAGCCAGTCTGTCACTCCATGAGCCCTATTCCTATGACTGGGCATGAAGCCAGATTCTTGACCGCATCTGTGATTCAGCCCAACTAATCAGTTTGATTTGGGTCCTTTAAGAAGCACTGATGTGTCTGCCCTGTACTCACATAGTATGGAGCATGATCACAGGCTGCATGGGTCTAAGTGTGGCATTAAGCTCTACTGCCTCCTGAAAGTTTTACATGAAATGTACATAGTAAGTTCTGAGTCCCAGCCTGCCTAGTATCCTTAGCAACTGCAAAGAATTTTCCTGGTGTTTACAATCTTGAAAATCCTTATGCTGTCCTGAGTTGTACATACAAAGTTATGTTTAAACCCAGTATGTTGTTGTGTTTATAGATCTAGCCACTAATAAGTTAAAAGAACATTTATGTAAAGCATTGCATCTTCAAAGAACTATACATCATCAGTTAATTAATCTTTGCAATACTCTTGTGACTAAGAATTTGCTGTTTACTTCCATGGACTTTATTTTCCCTGCAAGATAGGATTTTGAGATTCAGCATTCTGTTCCCAGAGCACAGATACCCAGGTCTTGACATAACTGAGGAAGTGGACTAAACATAATAGTCCCATTTATACCTTCATCTCCTCATCTAGACTGGAAGAATTTGACAAAAATCCTATGGAGGAAACCCTATTCAAAATCAAGTAGTTAAAGTAAAAATATGATGCCTTTGTATATGCATAATTTTGTCAGAATTAATAATTTGGAGCATATTTATCTGAGTCTTTTTAGAATTAATCTCAGGATATGGGCTCAGATTTCAGTTGTGCAAATCAAATGACCATCTGTTCAAAATACAACTCGATAGAAAGGCTTTGATACTGCCATAAAACAGAAAAATGCTTATAATGCTTCTATGCAACGTGCTGTTAAACCTGTGCCAAGTAATAATACAAAAGGTGATTGCTGCATTATGTTTTCTTAACAAGAAATGGTATTGCAGAATCGTTTTAATTCATGCTATGAATTTGAGAGCATTTTGTTTCAAGAAGTATAAACTAATACAATCCTCCTTGTGCTGGCTCTTGCTATGATATGGACAGTGCTTTTATTTTACATTCATTAGGAAGGACAATGTCAAATAAGGATGGGTCAAATGATGCAGAATACAGCACTATATCTAATGAATAAGCAGTCCTTTGCTGTTCAGAAAATACACGTAACTAGTAAGACATACATAAAATTGGACATATGCTGTAAATCCAGTTACTGCAATGGCTTTCAGGAATTTAGGAAACAGTTCTGTTCCTGCTGAACACAACAGCAAACTGCCAACTAATTTTAAAGAGCCCAGAATCTTAACTTTATTGATTCACATGAACATCAGCTCAGTGATGTTTTCTCCACCATGCACCTGTGATCATGCTACTCTTTCTATATAGGACACTGTATGTTTTCTTTCCAGTACATCTGTTTCTTACAAGTTTATCTGTATCTGTTTTGTTGTTGGCAACACTGAGACCTTTTCAAGAATAGTGCTTGATAGAGCTATCATTGGAAGTGTTTTCTGAATGATGGAGGGGGAAAGGCTTGTGCTGTCAGCGAATTTCTGAAGAAGGTACTCTGAAGGGAACCAGGGAGTTGTCCTGAATCAGTGAGAACAGGAGCAAGAAAGAGATGGAATATGGAATGACATAGAAAGTTAATTTGGGAAGGAAGTCCTTACTTGTTCTAAAACCCACTTTACTCATTCATTATATGCTGGGTTTAAGGATTAGGATTGGAAAGGAGAATCAATATGTTACAGGCTTTATAGGGCAGTCTTAGTAATACATGTGTTGGTTTTAAGTTGGTGCATCACCACATCTTTTACAGCCCCCACAGCATACAAATCCTGAAAAAACTCATATGCAGGTTTCTCTGTCATTATTCCACTATATACTGCTTAATGCTTTGAAGTCAGTAGGCGTTGTGTATGTACAAGTGAAGATACATTTTGGTTCCTACAACCTTAACCATACTGAATCTGACACTGCTGGATTCTAAGCACGCATCATAGTTCTGCCAGTCTTGATCTTACTTCCAGCACTTCTGAGTGATGCATTAGCTTAAACTATTGTTTGAGGTAGAATTTATGTTCTCATTCTGGACTTATACTAATTAATTTGGATTCCATATAGCAACACAAAACATGCTTAAAATCAGCTTAAGTGACAAACTTGAGATTCCTCTTAAGAAAGCAAATCTTCACTGTTTTAAAGCTGCTGGAGCTGGCTTTATCTTACCTTGTCTCCCAGTTGTATTTTAGGATTGTAGTCAATGCTTGTGCTATCAATTAGATTCCATACAGTGAGCCTGAATTGGAAGAATTCTGAGGCTGAGCAATACTACTTCATCAGACACAGGAATCAGGGGAATACATTGGTGTCTGGAAAGCCAGCTGTTTCCCCTAGGTACTCTTTTGAACAGAGATGGCCAGAACTGAGGACTGAGCTTCTGGGGCTTTGTGTGAATTTGCTTTGAAATTAAATTGTTATACGTTCTGTGTCCACTAATTCCTCACTATATCATAACTGTAATCTCATTAGTATGGAGTATCATACATAGTATCCAAAACTGCTGCAGAAAATAGGGCAACACCTACTGTTCCTTGTTTTAACAGCATTTTGCGGTTGCTTGAAACTTCTGAAAGTCCTTGATATAACTAGTGGTCTGAAGAGGTTTCCACAGAAGCCTCTTTTGTACCCTATTACTGTGTAATGCACAACTTAATTAATAGATTTAGTATTTTTTTTAAGCTTTAACAACTGTCGTTTAGTCTTTTGGACCGTTTTTCACAGCAGGCTCCTTTCGGAGGGGAAATTATTTTTCAGGAAGATTTTAGCAAGAGCTCTTTGGCTGATTTCTCATTTTCTGTGGCTTAATAGCTTCTGCATGGCCCTGTCACTCCTTTGTAAACTGTGGAAAGTTAAAAGGCTAGTTGATATTTCACATACCTCAGCTGGCAAATCTCCATTTCCCAGCAGCAACCTCCTTTGAAAGCAGCTGCCATTCCAAATTTTTGGCTGCATAATCAAGTCTCACAAATCAGATTCAAAAACGTCCCATTAGCCTTCTGTTCAACAGGGATAAATTAAACCTGAAACATTATTGTGGAGTTCCACAAATGCTGAAAAAAAAGGATCTGTTTCTGAAAAAGATATTTTCACACCACTGGTCATTTTAATGATGCATAATCCTTTATGTTTTCTCAGGTGAAACTTCATAAAATGTATAACAGAAGACATATGTAGATATAGGTGAGACTAAGCATAAGTGGATTTTTGGCCATTTACAGTCCTGGGTCTCAAATACCTTTTGGGTCATCTCTTTTTCATACCAGTGCATAGCTTAGAAAAATAATGAAGAATGGGCACTATGAGGCACCAGGAGGAGATACGGTCCCTACACTAATAAAGTGTGCTTCAGCATTTTCCTTCTAGTATATGCTCTTACTCAGAGGTGAATGAGCACCTGACCACTTTAACATAAGGCCAGTACTCTCAAATGATGTTTCCTACACTTGTTATGATCAAAATCCTTAAGAGTCACAAGATAACCTGCATTATATTTGACTTGTTTTCATGTGAGATACATACTGCTTATTTGGTACATTTTATCTCGGGAGAACATGCGCTGACCGGGGGTCCAGTATTTCTGATTTTAGTAGCCAGGAGCTCCTGACATTCCTGTGCAGTTTGGAGACCCTGTGTTGACACATGCTGATGTCTGAACCAACCACATATTTATTCCCTGCTGCTAAATTTCACACGTCTTAATCAGAAAGCTACATGATTGCTCATAATCCAACTGCCAGAGGTATATTTTGTCTGCCTTGCTCTAAGTGCTCTCTAATTGAGACACTTCTGAATGAAGTATGGATATACCCTGGGTTTCTAGCCCACTCTGGTCCTGTCTAGCTTGAACTGTCCACGAAGTGTTAAACTCTCTTTTAATGGTTACTCCACAAAAACGTACATGTGATAACTGCCCACAGCCAGGCAGTGGAGCAACCTCCCCTTTGGTAACTGCAGAGGACTATCCCAAAGCAGGAAGGTTGCTTGGCCAAGGGTAGGTTCATGAGCACTGACAAAGGTTTTCACAAGTTGCATCCCAGGAGAGCATTCCAAAGGTCTTGTTTGTTCAGACTCAGGCTATTTTGTCCTAGCTGTTCACTTATCAAGGAAATATTCCTGCTTGCTACCTTTTATGGAGGCCTAGCCTGTCCTCTAGTGGTTGGGTCATTAAACATTATACGGATGGGAGACGACTTGACAAGGGGTGGCTTGAGTGTTGCCATAGCGGTTTTGCTGACTGAGCTACACTGTTGCTATGTACAAAACTGCTGGTACTGGTATGTGTAATGCTGTTTGTGTCAGTGAAACAGCCCGTGAGAAAAGATAAAAGCTTACAGCTAAGAGTGATTTCTGGCTCCTTCTTAGACCCAATGCCAGTTAAGACAGAAGAGCATCTACTGCAGCTTAAACTGGTTGAGGGGAAAAGGGTAGTAAGGACTGCCTTGTGTGATTGCTCTGGAGGGAAAGTATAATTATGTGGAATAATGCAATGAATGTTTTATAATGGAAGTACAAAATCAGTGAGCTTTATTGATCCATCTGTAATGTACATAATATGCTATAAATCATTAATTTGAGAATTTAGGGTTTCTTACATTTGAAGCTCTTGTTCTGTTGGTTCCCAAACACTCACATATTTAGGAATGAATAGCATTGATTTTCCTCAAGTAAATTGATTGCTTAGATGCAAAAATTTCTCTTCCCCCCCCTCCCCCGGACTACTGCAAAGGAAGAGCTGCAGCTTTGATCGCACTGACTGGCAGCCTATGCTATTCCTCTGGCATACATTTTAACATTTTTAAGGCAAAATGAAAGAATTGTCTTTTGTGGCATTCTCCTCTGCTATGCCAATTTCTTAGCCATATTCTGTTAGCAAAAGAGATTTTTTTTTTTTAGATACAATTCCTTAGATTTCTCAACATATTGTTCAGTGTCCTAATGTTAACATTCATTTCTGTTAAACTGCTGAAGAAGCTGTGGCAGCACTGAGGCTGTTAAAAGCTAGATCTGAAATATGAAATGTGAGTGTATGTAAGACAATTACACTTGGTACAGTAAGAGACTAGAACAGAGGGCAGAAAAAATAGCCCATAGAGCACCGTAAAAGGCACTGGCAGACTATTAACATCTGAATAAATACTTTGTGTCCACACTGTAAAGCAGACAGAAGTTACAACCCTGAAGGAAGGCACAGCTTTACTATCTATATGTAACCCCAAACATCCTGCTGAGATTTGTGGAGCTTCCTACCTTTCTCCCACGCTACTCAAGGCAGGTCTTGTTGACTGCAAGCTGAAGCTTATAGTTATTTATACACAGATTACTTGGGAAGACATGATCTAGATCCTGAAATATTTTGTAGAAAATACTTCACTTAGAACTTTGCAAAACAGGGAGACAGGGAGACCTGCTGCTCTGCATTCCTTCCTCTGCTCATCACTTTTTAATCATGTATGCATTATCACAGTTAAAACCCCTGCATCTTGAAGGCCATGCTATCACAACAGAAGGGTGTGGATGGTTTCATCATATACGAGACTCACCTTTTTCGTACTGTGTGTTGGGTTCCTTCCAGTTGTTAAATCCTATTCAGAGGCTGTACTACGCAGCTCATTTTTCACCTACAATAAACCAGAGCCTTTGGGGCAAAGTTTTATGGGTGATGACAGGATGGGACAGCAGGCTGGAGTAAGGCTTCTGTAAAATTCCTGAAATAGGACTTCACCTTCCTTCCACTCATCTGCTGTGGGCTTACTACCAGGGGAAGTGTCACACAGGGCTCCGGAGAGCTCCTGAAATACTCCCGAGCTGCTTATTATAATTAAAAAACGTGCATTTCCTCCACCCCCCAACCCCAGCCAAGGACATCTCTGGTGAAGCAAGGGCAGAAAGGACCACTAAGCTGGGCTCAAGTGTGCGCACTGAACAGCTCTCGAAAGCCAGAGGGGGACGACTCCACCTTCCAGGAAGGGAGTGACTCCTTTCATCTCCCTCCCCGCTCGCTACCTGCCGGCTGCGGGTACCTCGGGAGGCCGAGGCGGCGCCCGCTCACAGCCCCGCCGCGGGCCGAGGCGGGCGGCGGGGAGGCGGCCCCACAGCCCCACAGCGGGCAGGGCGGGCGGCCGCGGGAGCCTGGGCGAGCCCATCGCGCCGTGCGCGGAGGGAGCGAGGGAGGACGGGCCGACCGACCGGCGGGCTGCAGGGGGGGAGGCGCCGCCAGCCGGGTGCGCGGCGACCTGATCCCTGTCCAACATGGTCGCCGCTCACACCTCCCATTCCTCATCCTCCGGCGAGTGGATCGCTTGCCTGGATAAAAGGTATTGGCACCTTCACGAGAGCTGCTGCGGAGGGATGGTGTGTGCATGTAACCTGCCCCCTGCATGCGTACGTGCGTGCATATATCTATGCATGTATGTATGTATACGTGTGTGTGTGTGCGCGCTGACACCCGCTCCCTATCAGATCCTGCCTTACATAAGGAGGGTGCAGGTGGGAAGCAAAATGCCCGCAGGAAGCAGAGCTGGGGCAGGCGGCCAGGATGAGGGCTCTCTCTGCTCCGCGGACACGTAATCCTCACTGGGATAACTGCTCACTGCCGGGCTCTGCTGCCCGGAAAATGTGCACGTGGTGGAGGAGGGGGAGCTCCAGGGCGGGGAGAGGGCGCTGCGGCCCAGGGACTCCGTCCGGGGATCCGCTGTGCGGTCATGGCAGACCCCCTCATACCGCCTCGCCTCACAGCCCCTCAGCTCACCACACCGGCTCTGGCCTCATACCGCCTTGCCTCACATCCCCTCACCTCAGCACACAGGCTCTGGCCTCGCCTTGCCTCTCCTCACCTCAACGCTCCGCCACCTGTGTCCCTCCCCCCCATCTTACCAGCCCAGCGCCTCAGAGGTCGGGCTGGAAAGGACAGACCCTCGCCTCAGAGCGCTCTGTGGCGCAAGCAGGTGCAGGACTGTTAGCCGGAGGCGGACATAAACACAAATATCCGCTTCGAAAGAGGCGGCCGCAGGCTCCCCTCAGCGGTGTTCTGGGGGCCTGCGGCTGTCCCCCCGGCTGGCAGCAGCGTTTGCTGCGGGTCAGGCAGAGTTGGGCGCCAAGCACCGTGTGGGTGTGAGTTAGGGCTGGCTAACGTGTGCTTACTTCTAAAAATACAGGCAGATCATATATCTATATATATATGTGCATGTATACGTAAATCTGGAGTTACTTCCCCGGGTGTTGCAGCAAAAAGTCTCGCAGTGTCGAGTTACACGGTGAGCGGTTTGAAAGTCCTTCTCGGTATTCCTACATTCAAAGCTTACTGTGTTAGTTCAGAAGTGATTTGGTTTCTGAGCACTCATTGTGTCTCCTGTAATCTCGGAAAATAGTTGACAAAAATTTAGATCGTAAATATGCTATACAAGTCAAATAAAGTTATTGGAGGGAATTCACTTACGTGATGTAGAGCAGTTTACTGAGCAGCATTAACCAGCATTTGACAGTTGGTGCCATTTGGGGCTTCACTGTAAGCGCCTTTGTGCACACAGAAGGAACCATCCTCTTCTCATAATTTCTCCCATTTCCAGGTAACCTCCTAGTATTGCAGGGCTGCACCTCTAATTAGTTTTTCCTTAAACAGTCCAGGCAGCAATCTGTAAGAAGTTAATGGAACTTTTGGTTTAGGTACTGATCTAGATGCTTATCACAGTATCACTGATCCCTCCTCTATAATAGAGGACAAAATAAAAGCAGGCTAACCTTTCAGAGGTTAAATGATGTGTATAAATGTTGAAAGTTTTCTAAATATAAATACAAACAACTGGTGATGGTAACATAGCCATATAAAAACTGAAGTATAGCAGAGGGCCTGATTCTCTGCTCTGTAAATTGACATTGGGCGGGTGTGAAGAAGCAGAGTGTGAGCCCTAGTATTTTTAGATAGATGATCCTGTCATTTCTCAGGTTTCTTAAATGTAATACATTGTGAGATCTGAATTGTAAACTAAAATTCAGAGGCTCCTACTTAGTCAGGTGCATAGTCTTCAGGGGTTAATGAGGATTTTGGGAAACACGTGAGGCATTTAATTTAGAAATCTCTCTGCCATTATGTTTGTATGAAATTATTTTGATGACCTTTTTTATAATGAGAATTTTATTACAGCTACTAAGATGAAACTTTTTCTTCCCCTTTTGTTACTTGGTGCTAGTAGCACTAATTTCTTTAGTGGAAAGTATCAATTCCAGGTTCCCTGAAGGATTGCGTATTACTGTCCTCCTTTTCCAGATGGCAACCTGGATGTAGGACAAACCCAGGACATGGGTCCTGGTCTCTGTCACGCTTTGTTTTGTGATCATAGGAAATACACTTTTTGTTCTGTTTTTCTATTTATAAAATGCAGTTAAAGTTATGTTGGAAAAGTACTATAGGAATCTAAGTACTATTAGATAAAGCATTTTTTTATTTGCACACTTGTGTTTGTACAGTGTATTTCTTTTCTGTAGATGATTTGTCGTTGTACTCATTTGAATTATTATGGAATTTGTATATGTTTTAGGCCTTTAAAAATCTTACAGCATTTTCTAATAAGGTGTGGATTCTGTAAATATCACCAACAATAATAACAATGACAAAGAAAACAAGGGAAGAGGGTACGATACCACCTGCCGAAAACGAGCCCGACCGGGAAGTTCCCCCTCCTTCCGGGTAACTCCCCGCTACCCCCAGGCATGATGTGCTATGGTATGGAATACCTCTTTGGTCAGTTTGGGTTCTGTCCCTCCTTTCTCCCGGCCCCCCCTTCTCCCCGGCAGAGCATGAGGCTCACAAAGTCCTTGGTCAGGGCAAACATCGCTCAGCAACAACCAAAAACATCGGCCTTATCAGCCTTGTTCCCGGGCTAAGTCAAAACACCAGCTACTAAAGAGAAGAAAAACTGACTGCAACTGCTGAACCCAGGACGAGGATCATTTAATGAGTCAGTTCTCTGTAGGATACCATGTGTTTATTAAATAATAAATATAGGTTTAACATGTTTTAGTAAATATATTTTCAGGAGGAAGGCAATTCTAAAATTGGAATGCTTTAGAATCTTAGGTGAGCCTCAAGAAAAGCAATTAAAATGGCATATAATATGGATTATCCAACTTTATTCTTAAAAAAGTGAATTAAACTCTAAATGGAAATAATAAAATACATTATATACAGAAATTGTGTATTTTGTATATATTCTTCATGTTTTTCCCTACATCACATATAAAACTGGAACTACCAACGTCCGAAACAGGAGCACATATGAAAATGAAGACCCACCAAAATATTTCTGGAGGAACATTGTTACTGTGTAGGGCCTGTGGGCTGGGCCCACTGCCACTGCTTTGACCACGCAGCTTCCATGTGTCCTTACTAACCACAAAAGCCAGAGATCAGCACTTGAAATCAAATACGCAGACAGTATTAATATATAAAGTCACAGTGCAAAGGTAAGGAAAAGCAGGAACAGAAAATTTCAGAACACTGTGCTTTATCAAGAATGTATTAGTTTTGCAAGTGAGAGAAAGGATCAGCAGAGAGTGACTACATCCCAGTTTTACCTGGAGATGTAAATAACTTTTAAGGAAATCAGTCTTTTTATCTGTGAAGCAAACAGTTGCCTTACACTGATTTCCTAAGGAGCAGACACATGCCTGCCATCTTAGTGTTTTTCTGTATGTCCGATCTGCACAGAATTAAAAGAAGGTTGCTGATTTCTGCAATTGTGTATAGTTAGCTTAGGAGCAATGTATTCTCTCATGGTTTCTTTAACACCAAAGACTGACTAACCAGGAAATTTCCATGTTGACATATCTTCACTGAATGGTAGATGAAGTTTTTTTTATGTAACTATTATTTCTCTAAACCTGATCACAGTTATAAACTCAGGTGTTTTAATTGGATTGAAATACAAACTTGTTAATGATGTACAGCAGTTACAGTAGTCAGAGATCCCAGGCTTTCATACCTGCCTCTGGGATCTTGTGCTTTCCTCTGTATTAGAATAACCATCAATGCGTAAGCTGACTGAAGGAGCAGATCACAGAGCAAAGCATGTAATTTTGCTAACCTGTTGTGTTAAGAATGTTATGATCTTTGGTCAGCTATTTATAAATTATTAAAATATGAATGGATGTTTTGAGGAGATATTGTACATACTGATTTTGATATCCTTGTCATCCTTGTTAGACTTTCTATTTGGATCATTTCCATGTAACAAAACCAAAATAACACATACAGGATAGCGTCTCAGATCTGTGCCTTAAGCCAAGCTCCTATAGATTTGAGTGTGAATTCAGACTGAAGCTATGTGGCAGCAACATATTTGAATTAGTTTTTAGTTTATTGTAACATATCTTTGAGATGTAAGTTATCTGTATGTGCTTAGTAGTGAACAGGTCTGATCTGAACAAAATCATGGACATACACTGCAGCTGCTATTGACTTCTGTGCTTGGCGTTTTCTTTCTGTATGTAGCTTGTATCAAGTCTGTGTGGGGATATATCAGCAGCAGGCACTGTTGTGGTTTGGAAACTTAGAGACAGAGCAGTATAGACGTAGCCTAAATCCTTTCTAGCACTCATGCAAAGGTGCAATCTTCTGAGAGTCATGAATAATAACAAATTTGTCTTTCCACATCATGCAACTCATTTTGCAGTCCAGTGCAAAGGTGGAGTCTTTAATGAATGTTAAAAAAGCCTTTTTTCTTTCTGTATCTCCTCAGAGAGACCAAAATAGTTGTTAATATAGCTTGCCATAAGCTTGTAGGTCTGTACATTTTATTGAATATATGAATTCAGAGTAAGTCGCAGTGAGACCAAGAGTTGTATTCAAAACAAATTTCAGCTTTTTTATTCTCTGCTCATGGGCTTATGCATTTCTAGTATCTGCACCCTTTTGTTACATGTGGTTGCAGTTAAGTTACACGCGTGTTCTATGGGCAGGTATTATGAGGAAAAGAAAGTGATTGCCCTGGTATGCATGTGTATAAACGTTGTCAGGGCCCACCAGAGCAAACTAGCATGTGCATATGCCTATTATAGAATCATAGAATAGTTAGGGTTGGAAAGGATCATCTAGTTCCAAACCCCCTGCCATAAGCAGGGACACCTCACACTAAACCATGTCACCCAATGCTTCATCCAACCTGGCCTTGAACACTGCCAGGGATGATATTTCAGATTTAGTTGGTAGTCTTGTGGAGTGGCCACATGATTGGTGTGGTACTTATGCAACCCTAAGTTTTCTTTTACCAGATCATTCTGGAAACATGTCTAAACTGTCATTGCCTGAGTTATTTCTGGCAATTTTAGTTATTTCAGTTGTTAGGATTTGATCTCTAAAATGCTGTATTCTGAGCATGTAAGTTTCTTTTATTACAAAATCTCATGTTCCATCAAAGACATAAAAGCCCAACAAACTACCTGATTGAAACCATGCCCTCAAAACCAGGTGGCCACCAGATATTTTTCAAATACAAGTATTTTTCTTATCCAGGGTGACATCTATTTTCATCTGCATCTTACAGTTTGCTGCATTTAACAAGCTCATAATTCTTGCAATACTTCCTTTGTTCTGTTAGCATTTTCTGCACTTACTACTCCTTTTGCTTAATCAGTATCCTCAATGAACTTTTCCTAAGCTGACTTTCCACTTCATTTTTGAATTCAACAGTTGTCAAAATGTATGCCAATGTAATACTTTAGAAGTTATTTCATAGTTGCTGTAAGCTTTAAATTTACGTTAGCTGTAACAATGCAGCTCCCAACTAGGTGAAGGTACATTTTGCGTAGGGTATTGGTGAGTAGCAGTGGCCAGAGTTTGAATCGAAAGATATCACTTGTGCATATTGTTCAATTATAAATTTAATTTGCAATGTATCTTGGAGTCTGTCTTCATATTAAAGTGCTTTTAATGTCTGTTATGAAGCTACAGTGCTGGTTAATGTAATTTCACCCAGATCTACTTCTCTCAAATGGAATTTTAACTGTCCTGAGCTGCAGTTCGTATTTATGAACATTAGAGTATTTGTTCAGTGAGGTTTAGTCACACCTTGGTCGCAAAGTATGCACCATGCATAAAAATTTTCATAAATGAAAGGAAAAACTTTCCTTGCAATTTTATTTCTTCTCTTGAAGTATTTTGTCTTTTTAAAGAACATACGAAGGTGAAAAAAGTATTTTTTTTAATGCTTTGTTTCCTATTACAGCTGTATTGTTCAGGTAGTGTAGTTTAAACTTGAGACAAACCTTTATGAATATCGTTACTTAATAAATACATTTTTGCCTTTCCACTGTTTATACAGATCTAAAAATTGACATAGTGGAAGGATTCATAATTTGTAGGGCAGGGTAAGTATAGAAATGAAGTGCACTTGATTACTCTGTGTAGCCCTCCAATAATTTTTCAGTGCACTGGCCAAAATGAGCTGAAGGCACAAATATAATTGAGTACAGTAATAATGAGATGAATGTGTAGGTAAAAGTGAGTCCCTCATATTTGCATTCTTTTGGCCCTTACTGAGGAAGACAGAGCTGTTATTACAAATTCTGTATGTGCAGCTGTCACCCAGTTGGTCTACATTTAATTGACTGCTCAGTCAGTACCTGTGCAGATCAGGATTATTTACAGTTTTTCTTGCGCCTTGCATAGCAGGACATGAGACATTATCACAGGGCTTCTGATTGTAGGTGACAGTAGTAATTTGTTGGAAACTGAGCATCAGCAGTTGTTCTTGTGTTGCTTTCTTTTTTTTTTTTTTTAATTAACTCTGGAATGGTTTGTATGGACAAGAATCCTAGGGAGCAGCTTTCAATAGTGTTTTATTTCCTGTGTGTCAGAGGCANTTTTGTTGGAAGCATCAGCAGTTGTTCTTTTGTTGCTTTCTTTTTTTTTTTTTTTTAATTAACTCTGGAATGGTTTGTATGGACAAGAATCCTAGGGAGCAGCTTTCAATAGTGTTTTATTTCCTGTGTGTCAGAGGCAATATGAAAACTGGGATCCCAAAGTCTCACAGAATGGAAATCAAAATAAAATAATTGTAATTTGATTATTGTTTGAAGGCTTCATGTTGAGGCTTTTCCCATGACAAGGGAAAGTTGAAATGTGAATTTTGAAAACATGGATACTACTGTAACAAGAGCAAAGTTCCTCTTAGGAAGAATTGCTTGCTTTCTGTCTCCATGGAAGTAATCCCGTACCTGGATATTCAGATTAAAAATGATTTCATTTATATTTCGCATTTAAGTCTGTTACCACAGGTCTAAGGTGCTTTGATACGCCACTGGTATCCCTGTCTTAAACTTGCCTTTCTCAAAAAGAAATTGAAAGTCAAAGAACATGGAGGAGAGAGGTCCTGCTCTCACTAAGGGAAAATACTATCTTGATACTGGTATTCTTCTGCATCCTCCTGCTTTGCTTTTCAGCATGTCAGGAAAGAGCAGGAAAAGTACAGATAGCATAGAAGAATGATCTGCTTTCAGTGGTATTCCTTGCTGTTTTCTCCTTGCTCATGTTTCAAAGCAGAATATACTTTAAAATACTATTAAAATTCACCAAATGGTCCATAGTAGTGATTACTGGTACTTAAGAATTTGCCTTTGAATAGATGTTTTGGTTTTAACCCAGAGATGAGCTAGTTTTATTTGTCTATTACATAGTATGTTGCTGTGTTTTCTACAAGCAGCCTTACCAGTGGAACGAATGCATCATGTCTGACCATTGTTTATGGGCTGTTTATTGGTGTCTGAAATTAAATGTTTCCCTTTTAAAGAGTTGAAAAGACCAGGGGAAGGAAGTAGACTTCAGTGTTTTCATTCAGTTAGAGCAGGGTTCAGATTTTTTAACAGATGGTCTAGAAATATTTAAAAATTCTACAATCATCTTTGCAAAGATGGTAAAATTATGCATCTTCTGTTTTTTCTTTTTCAAGTGTCAAACCAATTATGAGGAAGAACCGAAAAAAAGCACATAGAGCAGAGAAAGTAATAGGTTATAGTTAGATAAACTTGATAAAGACAAAACAAAAACCTCCAATTTATTTCTTACTTGTAGATTAACAAGTCTTTTATATCATACATGAACATTCAAATATTTAATCTTAACATCATCAAAATAGTTTCTTTTATAAAGCTATACATGCTACACATGAACAGGAATACTTGCCCAAAGTATGTAAATGAGGAATTGTAGCAATTATCCTCTGTCTGCATTTAAACTTTGAGCCTGAATAGTCTGTATTTAAAAATATGAAATAGCCTTTTGAAGATACACTTTTGGCAGATTTTTATTTTATGATCTCCTTTTCCAGATAGTCAAGCAGACATTGTCAAGAAAATTGTTTTATCTCTCTAAAATACATGCCTAAAATCTTCACAACCAACTAAATCAGGGGTAAAATATCTTTTAAAGAAACCTTATTGACCTAATTGAATGGAGATATATAACTAGTATTGGTGCTGTCACTTGTATATATATGCTGTGATGTTGTGTTGAAAAAGTGGAAGGAGGAGGTAGATGATGTCTTGTGTTAAAACATTACTGCCACATAAAACTTACTGTGCTTTGAAGAGGCAAATTAGTAGTAAAAGTAAGGCGCTGAATAAAGTGCTCAGTAGTCAAACAAAGCATAAAGGCTTGTATGGTAGTGAAAATAAATTAGAAACTCTTGCTGATTATTTTGTAGCCCTGCTTTACGACACTGGTAATGCCCACCTCATTAGGGCAACACTGAAATGGGATGCCAGCTCAGTGCCTTCTTGAGGTACAAATTTAGGGACAATCAAGTTGAAGACTGGAGGGAGGGTGTAGGAGTGTCACTCATGCATTATCCTTCATGGTAAGAAATACCAACTGTGACATTTTAATTTCCATATCAGTCCTTCCTCCTTCATGGTTTGGTTCTGACATTTCCTATGGTCAACCTACTCAATTATGGTTGCCAGGGCAGTTTGTGAAGTATAGTTACTACAGTAGCTGCTAAAGCTCTTTCTGGGCTTGTACCCTTCAGACTTAAGGAAAATTGAGATATAGCAGCAGCTACCCCACAAAAATGCTGAAAAGTTGGGGAAAAAGGGTTAAGATGCTGGGGTATTTTTAAGTAAAAAAGATGAAGACAAATACAACATTTCCACAATTTGTTTTACTTGTGGGGCAGCCTAGGGAGTGGGTGCTTCACTGAATAGAGTCACAGATTCAATTCAGGAAGGGTAGCCTTGCCTTAAAATACTTCTGTTCTAGCTCATGCCTTTACCAAACTGTTGAAAGCTGAAGAATTTTAATTGATTTAGGAGAGCTTTCCACAGTTTTTAGATTCACTTATGGTTCTATTGCATACATTGGGCTAGAGCTTTCAGAAACAGGAGTACACCTAGGAAAGAACAGAAGCTTTATCAGAAAATCCAGTGGTAGCTGAAGTCTCACTGAAATGCATTTTTTAGCATCTTAGCTAATGGACATCCAGTTATAATTCTACATCTTCAGCAGTGAGGGGACACTTCAGCAGCGTAGCAATACTAATGTCACAAAATACAACAGGAGGGCATTCTTATCAGCCCTAGCTTAGCAGATGCTCAGTGGGATTGCTGTCTAGTGAACAGCAGTGGTGCTTTGATGCAGTCAAAAAAGAAAAGCCTTTCCAGTGGTGTAAGGAAATTCACCTCCTGGGGGTTGACTTCTGTAAAACATTGCCCTGTTTTGGGAAACAGTTCCTTTCTGAATAAATATCATTGCCTCCTACTAGTGTGACTACAGTAACATTAAATTCTGCATCTGTCATCAGTAGTACTTTTATAATTAATAGGTTTAATCATTAATCTTCTAAGAATATATTATAATATTAGCTGTTTAAATATTATTCCAAACTGTGCTTTTAAAAAGCCAAGTTTACAGCAATATAGTAAGATAGCTGCAATGAAGAAGTAAATTTATGTTGTCCTGTACTGGTGGTGTTACATATTAGGCAGCTTATACTTAGGAAGTAAAAACCAAGATTTGGCAGCATAAATAGATTCAAAAATGTTAATTTAAGAGTTGCAGTGATGGTGATTTTATTAAAAGGTGGTTTGTAGAAAGTGGTCAAACTTTGCCCGAGTTTTATAGGCATGTAGAAAAGCAGTTAACTGATGTCATGGTATTTTATTATTCTCCCGCTCTCTCACTAAGTAAAACTGTCCCTTTGTGTTTTATAAGCACTTAATAGAAATGAGTTTGAATGCTACTACTATTACTTTTATGCTGCAATCTGGAGTTTTTAAACAGGCAAAATTCCATGTCCTAGTAGGATTAATTGAGCCTCAGCTTGGGATACCTAGTGTTAGTGGATACCTTACTCCTGAACATCAAGGACATTTCTCAGGAGCTCTGATCAAGTCCAAAGGCATTGTGTTGTCAAACAACGTGGATTCTAGTTAATTTGGATGTTTATTCATGGTTTTAACCAAACAGCCAATTTTTACAATAGATGTTTGTGTGCCTCATTTGAGAGACAATAGTTACTCCTGGGTACAGTTAAGACTTGCATGTTTTCATGCTGGCTGTGGGAATTTAGTTGCACACAGTAACATTACACTCCGTGTGTTTTGAAGAGAGGCTATTGAAACAAATGGTTTGCAGTACTGCATTATTAAGAAACATTGTAAGGAATACAACAATTTTCAGATTACTACTATGCATATTACTTAAAAGTTTGGATTCTTCTTTTTGTTCAGAGTATGTCTGTGTGTACCCCTTCAAATGTCCACTTAATGTACTTGAGGTGGAAGTAGCTATTGCTAATACAAAGTACTGTAGCACAGCTACTTGCTAAAGTAAGCCACTAGGAACACATGACTGTAATTTGTCTTTCCTGATAAATATGGAGTTTGATTTCTCACTGCTGTGCTGATGTTTGCAACTCTGAAGACCATGGTTTAGCTACCTGTGAGAATGCTTTTCCTTCATGATGACTGAGTTTACTGGGGTCATGAAACAGTTTTGGCAGAATAAAGAGCTTTTCCTGTAGTTCATCTGTCTGACACAAGATGCTCCTTGCGACATCAGTGGAAATGAGCCCTGCTCTGGCCTTCTCAACTACATGGAAACTCTGTTACTTGAGCCTTCAGCAGCTCTCAGGAAAAGAAGTGACACAGTCTATGAATTAAATCTCCACAAATTTTATCTTTTTGACAGGAACAAAGTGGAAGATATTTCTGCACTCACATTTCAAAAAGAGCATTGAGAAAACAATGTTGATTTAAGTTTGCACATGATGCATGTTGTTTGCTAACTCTGTTTACTTTTTCCGTGTTCAACTGCATCAAACAATTAACACTGCTAAACACTGAGATCCCACAGTCAATTCTGTGCAGATAAACTGATGAACAAAGTCAGTATGTGTGAAATAGTCTTAGTTTATCTAGGAAAAGGAGATATTCTCAGAATTCTTTCCCATTTTCTTTTTTTTCTCCTTGTAGGGTTTTGCTGTTACTTTTAGGAGTCCACAAATTAAGGGAGTTACTGTTCCAAGTGCCAGTGTAGTCTGGGTAAGGATCTTGTGTAAATGGATTTTAAATCTGTTTGCAAGGTACACATCCTAATCTTCTTAAAAGGATTTTGACAAGAGATTTAATGCTTATTAGTACCTGTCAGCTAATGCACAGTGAAAAAAAAAAGGGAGTGGGTAAAAATCTTACTTGAAATACTTAAAAAGGCAGCTACTTCAGTTGGTTGTGGTTTGAGGTGGTAAGAGGATGTCACTGTGACATGGAATCAACTGTATACAAGGGTAAATTGAAGTATAAATGAGGATAGAGATTTAATCCCTCCTAGACTTAATTTATTAAGAAAGATGAGAGATAGAGATTCAATGTGAGTAGGATCTGGGCTCTTCCCTGAGACAAATTAGGTCCCTTAAGTCTTTGATTCTGAAGAGGAATCTTTAAAAAAAAAATCCTGTTGGAAGAAGTGCTTACACTGTGGTGTAAGATGATAATGATATGTGTTTGTGAACTTAGCCTTTGTTCATTGTAAGCTACTTCTGTTCATTTAGAAGTTCATCCACTGGCTAAAAGAATGTTTTGTCAGTAAAATTAACTAGCAGTATTTGAGTGATTGATAGGTCTAATGATCACTGACAGTTGTCTATCATTCTGATACCCCTTTATACAGAAACGATTTCTGCATCCTATCCAGCATGATCTCCTGGGAATGTTCTGTGTTTCTTTCTGTGTGTAGTGGTAGGCATTTAAACTGTTATGAAAGATTCTTTCTAAAGCTGTCAGCTTACCTGCCAATTCATAATGTTTGATAATCACATTTAAAATGTATGTTACAGAGTATGTTATTTACTTTAGTTTCACAAATATGTAGTAGTTTTCTGAGCCTGCTGAACTGCTGGCTACAAGCGACTTTGTTGGAGGGATTTCTACAATTTCATTTTTCTTGAAATCTTGGGGTTTTGTTTTTCAAGTTGTTGCTATCATAGGTGTAAGTATTTTAAATGTTTGAATTAGAACTTCTTACACTTACCAATGAACAGTTTAGATTCTTGCTTGCATGTTCAGTTTGTCCAACATTAAGAGACAGGAACTGCATGAAAAATTATGTACTTAGAACTGTCAAGTTAGTTTGTACCCAGCAAAATGCAGAAGAGAAATATGGGTATAGGAGTTACTGCTGATATCTAAAGATTTTTCTATTAGCCAGGTAGAGAGCTTCTGTTTTGGGCACTGATTTCACAGACCTCTTATATGTTTAGACATCTGTTTATTGGTGTTCCATTACCAATATAAAACTATGTATCATTCCAAGCTCTTTAGAATAAGGACTGTATCATCATATATACTTTTACCGTAATTGCTACAGCAGGACTGTTGCTAAGTGAAGCTTCTGGACTCTGCCTGTGTTGAAATGATAATAATTGTGTTCAATTTTATAATGGGCAGTTGTTGGGATGTTTTGGAAGGTTTTCATTATGTACCTGTGAAATGCATTTTAATTTGTTTATCTTATAGTGTAACATGTACTGCAAAGATTTGTAAATTTGGTGCAGGTGGGGATGTTTCTCTGATAAAGTCCTTAAGAATTTTGTCCTTTGTTTTCTTGCAGACCTTTGGAACGTTCTAGTGAAGATGTAGATATAATATTCACACGACTGAAAGAAGTGAAAGCTTTTGAGAAATTTCATCCAAACCTTCTCCAGCAGATATGTCTCTGTGGATATTATGAAAATCTGGAAAAAGGAATCACATGTAAGAAAGCTTCATATAATGAACTTTTATGTAGATAAAAAGGGGGATAGGCTGGGAATGTCTCTAAGAGATCAGTGAGAGAACACAGTCAGTGGAACTGCCATAAGAATGTTTACAGTCATAGTCATGCGGGAAGGCAGGACTAAAGTGTTGCTTGCTCTACAAATAGTGTGTAGTGAAGCTATGGTAACAAGGCACACATTATTTGATTTGGGACTCTGCCACTGTTCTGTTGAAAGATTAGAAGCAAGTCATTGCACTTAAGTCCCATTCTTCCCCTGTAAATGTGTTATTGACCTCTTGTAGGTGCTTTTTTGATGTCAGGGGCAAAAGTGTATTCACCTAGGTATATCACTAACAGTGCGTGGTTTGCAGTCACTCAGAATAACACAAGACAGATTTTCAGAGCTGCATACTGCTGTGGGGTGCAATAGCTCTGTGCTTGCTCTGGCAGCCTCTCTGCCACATTAAGGTAGACGGCTGTGCTCGGTCTGTGAAGCTGAGATGGAAGTAAGTGATGGTCCTGTGATGAGAATGTATGAGCTCTCAGAGCTATACCAGGTGAATAGGTCATAGAGACCTGTGGTATTCAGTATAGTCTTTGCTACCTCTTAGGTAAATCTGGCAGGCTTTAGGCACACAGCACTGGGGTTTGCTTAGAATAATAGGAATTCTGATACTATAATCACACAATTGGAATGCCTGAACAGCAAAGTCTTGCAGTTGCTTCTCAGACAGAACTCTTAATGAAGTCAGTGGGAGCTGTATCTGCATTGAAAGATTGTGAATTTCAAAGAGACTTTGTTCAAAAAGGTTTTGTTTTTTGTGTGTTTTTTTTTGTGTTTTTTTTTTGTTTTGTTTTGTTTTGTTTGTTAACTAAGATAGTGGTAAAAAATAAGTAAACTGGGGAGAAGAGCGAAGCAATTCTGTGTATTTTCATTGCTTCTATAGTGTATCAACCAGTTTACTAAAATACGTGATTTCTACTGTCATTGTAAATATTATTGGAACAATAAGTAAGTAGTCTGACATAGCAAATTCTGTACTGCCAGAAGTGACAATAGTAGTACAGTAATACAAGGGAAAATATTTGTTAATGTTGCTGAACTTAAAGAGGTAGCTCTTATTTACAAGATTTCATCTTTCCAGTGTTTCGTCAGGGTGATATTGGGACGAACTGGTATGCTGTTCTCACAGGATCACTGGATGTGAAGGTTTCTGATACAAGCAACCACCAGGTAAATGAGATTTTTAACTGAAACTATCCAGTCAGCAGTAAAAAGAAAGGGTATGATTTATGCTAATGTAGATAACATATATCTACAGATATTTTGTCTTACTACGTGCGTGTTTCTCTGAATCTCCTTTAGTCTCAGCTGTCCTTTGTCTATGGGGGCAAATCATGCCATTGACTTGAATAAAACTGAAATGTAATGCTCTTGAAAGGGGTCTACATTTTAATATGAAGCAAGACTCCTCTGTCTTTCCTGATAGAGCCATATGAAATTAAGCGAGAGATCTAAAAGCTGTTAATTCATTCCCTATAAATGTGCCTTATTCAGAAAGTTCAAACCCCCCCAACAGTGCAGTCTTATAACAGCATACCACAGTCTCCAATGCAAGGAGTGGAAAGTATTAAGAGTATTAGAACTGCTGCTGCATTATACCAGAAGCCTGGAGGCAATACTTACTTAGCAGAAATTGAAGAACAAATGAAATTCCCACCAAATTACAATCAGTTTCTCAGTATCTTGGCAGTCCTGTATTTTAAAATTAGGAGTTTAGAGTAAATACAAAAAATAAGGATGAGATACTTTTCCTGGAGGAACTCTCCCATCTGTGTCATCTAATGTCATGCTGACAAGTCCTGCACTTTCTGCTGTGAACTGAGTCTTCTGGGAAGGCATCATGTCCCATTCCTTGCTCATCCATGTCTGAGATCTGAGATTGTCCCATCATGTAGCTCAGCAAAAGGTTGGACACATGACTCTGTGCCTTCACGTGAATAGTATAGCTACCCAGGACCCTTTTCCCCACTTTGATTGAATGTACCATGCGTAGGGGATGTTGGTGGTTTATTCTTTGCCCAAAGTTTGGCTGAATGGGGAAGTTTTATTGCTCATAGAAGAAACTGCTTTTTTCACTGCATCACCACTGAAATTGGGTCAGAATGCAAGCCATAGCAGTGTGTGAGCACTGGGTCTTTCTCCTTCTTACAGTAAAATGATAAATACAAAAGGAACTTCTTTCATATAATTATTTTTAGCAACTTCTTCACTGTAATAAGTAGAGACTGATTGAAAGTATAATTAGCCTAATTTTAGCAGTTCTCAGCATGGCCTGGCTGTTGTCAGTATTGTCACAATTTGGAATAGCACTGGGCTCTTGTGATAATACCTGTTTCTGTGCAGGTCTAAAGCAATCATGAATATTTTTCAGTATTTGCCAAAAGATGGCACTAGGCTGCGGTTAAGAACCAATGCTCTTTACTGAATCAGAAAGAAGTATATCCAAAGAAGTGTTCTAGATGTGGAAGTTAAATTAAGAATCTGTTTGGAGTGTTGATTTATGCCATTAAATGGAGGTTGGAACAGTTCAGCCTTTTAAGAACTCTAATGTAAATATTTTTTCTTCTTGTTGAGGTTCACTCCATTTTCCTGCCTATTGGAAACTACAGAACTACAGTTCATGTAGTTCTAGTTCTAGAAATTACATTCTGCAGTAATTTCTTAACCTCACATTTCCTTCTCACAGGAACAATGAACTGAGCTCTTACTACTGACTAGTTGCCATAGGATGCAGCCTCCCTGCCAAAAGGACAGCAGCTCATTAACCATTCCAGTGCTAGATAAGTCTGGTGGTTGAGGAATCCTAGATACTCTTTGAGTCTAATATTTTCTTTGGTTTTGCTCCAGCTTGGTGTTTATACCATGTCCCTCCTTGGTCTCCTGCCTTCAACTGTTCCAGTCTTGCCTGTACTTCCTTGTTGGCATGCTGCTGGTCATTCTTGAGCTTGAATTGCTTGCTAGAACTCCCTGCCTGCTGTGCTCACTCCCAACCTGGATGATGGAGGAAATAGAGTGGACAGCATTCCTAGCACAGCTAGGAATGGATAATCCATGCTTAAGATGTAGGGATGCTTGTAACCTACCCTGGAGCACATCTTCCAGTAACAGCACCCAGGAGCCAAAGCTTTCTTTGCAAAGTCATAATAGTGATTAAGTGCTCTGCTGTTACTATAATATTATAAATGGCACTAATGCTAATGAGAAACTTCCAGCAGAGCAGAAGAGATGCAGAAGTTTCAAGTTTAATAGTTTGTAGACTCATGTAGTACAGAAGGACTATGCCATTTTTTCTAGGAAGAAAGAAGCTAATTCTGTGTTCAGGTTCCTATTGGTTAAAAAGTCTTTAAATATTACTAAGAATCTTTTAATACTTAAGATGAGCAGAAGGTTGTACTAGATGTCTTCTTACAGCTTGAATTATCCTACGGTTATATGATGATGCCTATAGTGTTAATGTAAATATGAAAAAACAATTCTCTTGATTAAAAATATTGGTCCCTCTTTTACTAAGTGTTTGTTTGTCTAGCTGGGGAACTTATATTTCAGAAAGCCTGGCAATAAATGTGTTGTATAGCAGCTACCATCTGCTAACTCTGTGCAGACACCTTTGATGTTTGGTAGCTTTCTTCCATTAAATGTGAAGCAAGTTACTGTGCATTTGGTGCTTACTAAGAATGTCTTAATGGTCTCTGAGCCTACAGAGGCATGTTGTTACATGTCTTGCATTAGAAATTGTATATAAATGCACTAATGGATCAAGATGTCAGTGTAGCTAGTGAAGTATTAATTCCTGCACATTCTTGCTGCACATTAACTTACTCATGCAGCCACCCATGATTTCTCACAGAAAATGTCACTAATATTGATGAGGACCAAGTTGAGAATGCATAAACAGAAATATTAAAATTACTTATTATTTGCTATTGTGATAAGAGGAAGCATCCCATATACTGATTTAAATATTTCAATGAAAAGGACCTCGTAGATAAAGCCTTGCTTTCATACTGGTTTGGAAAAATCCTTTATGGCTGCTTGCTAAACTGTATTATGCCACAAGAGGGCAGTGTTAGAATACATAACAGAGTACAGGCACTGTTACGAAAATGGCTAGTTTGAAAATCTTCTTCAGCTGTTTACCCCTGGTTTGAAGAGTTCCACCAGAACAGATTTCTCTGTTACTGTTAGTTCTGTGCCATTGAGGTGCTAAAGTATGCTAGCTGCTGCTGATCATGATGGTGATCTCATTTGCCATTGAAATAGATACAGAGATCTGGCAGTATTACCCATCCAGTACCTTCTGAGTGGTAACTGGTCTGCTTTCTATAAATTATTTATGGATTTTCTGAGTATTCAACAATCAAGAAGAGACTGAAGAAGACTTTAATTTTAGGTAAAAAGGTCACACTATGAATTACAGCGGTAAGTGAATGAGCTCAACTTGTTTGTAACAAATATGATCAATATGGCACTTAAAAGTGATACAGAGATTTAGTAACTCCCTTTCAAAATAAACAGCAAACACAGCCTGTTTAGAATCTGTCACAAAAAGGTCTTTATTATCAAGTATGAACAGATTCAGAATTCTGAATCTGTTACCTACCTGATGTTACAACCAAGGTATATACTAATGGAAGTTCCATTTAGAGATATTCCTAGTTTAGTGTAGTCTTAAACAGACTGCTGACTGCCCTGTGTATGTTTAATTTTTGAGCTCTGTTTTGAAAATTATCAGGTTCTGAAAGATAGCTGATGGTGATGTCTCAGAATAAATTTGGGAATAAATGCGTTATGACAAAAGCATCAGTGTGACATCTTTGTCAGATTATGCAACATTGTGTTTTACCGAATTACATTCTGAGCCTTTAGCCCAAATGATTAAGATTTATATTCCTACCTGATAAAAGTGAATGGAATGAAGAGAAGAAAGACAAAGACCAGATAGAATTTTAATTTGCAGTTTTGCTGTAGTCTGCCAGATGAATCATCGTGTGTGCTGGAAGCTATTGCAAGTTTATCTTGCCTGTTTTGGTGGCGTTTTTTTAAGCTGATCAGTTTTTAAAAACAGACCCCACTGAACAGAGGGCATTGACTTTACTTGCCTTTTTTAGAAGAGCTTTAAACGAGGAGCTGTGGGTGCTTAGGTGTACAGCAGCATCAGTTGTAGGAAGATACAGAGGACTGGGGATCAAAAGCCAAGTAAATTAGTGGGGTTGCTGAAAAGACTCTGAAGAGACATCCATGTAGGAAAGGGAAGAATATCCTAGCTGTGATAAGATGAAGTGGAAACAAGGAAAGGGACTTAAACAGGACAGTCCTTGCAGTACTGCTTTCTGTATGTAAATGCCCTTATGTATGTGTACATAATACTATGTATTTTGGAGGTGAAACAATGTGAAGCCACAACATAGGTTTGTACTGTGATCAGTCTGTAGTGTAGTGTAAATATGCCCAACCTAGCTTTAAATTACTTATTTTGAGCATGAGAACTGCCCTACCCATCAGAACAGAGATTGGCTGGACTAATGTACTCAGCTGAGAAGCAGCGTGTGTTGGCCCATGTTGAGCTCCATAGTGTTGTGGTTGTACTAATTTTGGGTTTGAACTTACCTTATTGAGAGTTAATATAGAGAAATCATTTCACTTGTGTCTACTGGGTAACCTAGGAAGAAGTCCAAGACATTGCAGGTTGCTTTTAGAGGATTTGGTAGGAATGTGTTTTATTACAGTACAGTTAATCTGATCTGTAAATATTTTAATTAGGAATTAGAAGAGATGCTGGTTACAGTTTTTCTAGAATCATAATGCCTACTTTAGGCAAATCATCTTGTATTGTGTAAAGAGGATGACCTAACATATGTTGGCAAACTGCCGTTCTGGAGTGGGAAGATATTTCTGCATTATCATTAGAAGTAGTTTATTAAGGATTTCCTATCTGAATGGCTGAAACATACTCCAGTAGAGGTAATAGAACAGGAAAATCACATAAGAGAACGGATAGTTTACTTCGATTTGCATCCTTTGGTTTCTCTGTTATAAAAGGAGATTTTTCCTGAGGACAAACTGAAGTGTGTCATAGTAAGCAAATTTTTCAAAATGCCAGCTTTTGCAGATCTCCAATTAAACATGGAAATGATACGGAATCCTGGAGGGACACAGGTGCAGAGGTGAGATAAAGGTATAAGGTGTGGGAAAATGGTGACATTAAAATGAACCAAGCAAAATACTGAATAATATTTAAACAAAAAGTCCCAAATCCCTTCCAACCTAGCTCTCATATTTTTTTTAAACACTGTCATTTTATGATCCTTTTTTTATGTCACATTTTATAGTGCATTCAGAGGACAGATAGCAATGGAAACAATCACATCCTTTTAAGTCTCTAATACTGCCTTTTAAATAGCTGTGTGAATTTTAGCTGGTTACCAGCAGGTAGAACCCCCTGCTGTTCCTGGGATTGCAGAGGGGAACAACAAACTGAGTTTTGAGCTGCCAGCAATCCTCCTGAAGTCTACACTGAACAGCAGGAGATTCTTGACTTTAAGGTTAACAGGTGTAGTAGGAGATGCACACCTGATTCCCCAGGAGGCTGGAGATGTATAAATAAGGGGCAGAGGGAAAATGGGGCTCTGAAGTCTTTAAGAAAAGAGATGGACTTGCTCCCTAGCTGGCTGCAAAACTGCATCTCTATGGAAAGCAATGACAGGTAGGGAAAAAACCTAAAAGAGCTTTCACTTGATAGAAGCCTAGACTTTAATGAATGTAGATAAGACTATTCCAGCTCCTTGACTTAGCACCCCACAACTCTTTATTTATTTCTTAGGCTGAATAGCTGCCTTGTTGGTGTCTTAGGAAGTGATTGGTTCCTTAACCGACACCCTTCCTTTTCTTTTGTGTTCTGTCTTTAAAGATATGTTCTTCAGTGCTGTAAAGAATCAAAAAAGGTGAGGTGTTTCAAAGGAGTTTATTTGTTTTGGAGTGAGGGAAGAGAGTGAGAAAGAAGCTGGAAAATGTAAATATTGCTTATTTACAATACAGAAAATTTTCTTTTTCTGCCAGGCTACTTGGTTATTCTGCCCTAAACAGAGAGCTTTGTTTGAACTCTCTAATTGAAGTTGAGAATAATGTATTGGAGATCTGGAGACTAAATTTTGTGAGAGCAATAGGCACATTTTATTTGTAGCTCTTTTGAGTGCAATTGTGAGTATGGTAGCATGCATATAGTGTTTCAGATCTGAAAGGTAAGCTTTTTAAGGCAGAACTTTAATGTATAGCCAATGTTTTAGGCTATTTGTAGAGACTTCTGTTTAGGTGTCTAGGTACTCATTCCCAAATGCTGTTCCTTTTCTGCAGTGCCTGTGCATATTTACCTTCCTTGAAAATTTATTTCTGACAGTTGGTAAATTTTTCCTTGATCTTTTCTAAGAGGTAATTGATTTTTGTTTTCCTGAACACATGATTTTATATGGTAATATCTGTGCAAAAGCAATTTGCTATGGTTCAGGGAACTGGACTATTATGGGCATTTGTCTTTGTAATGCAATTATAAAACTACTGACTTGATCTTAATAGCGTTTGCCTATTACCACTTATTAGATGCATGAAAGGAAAACAATGCAATTTTAAACACAAAAATTGATGCTGAAATATGCTCATGCATCTTTCCTGGATTATCAGCCACAGGGATGTAGTGGATGGTATGACAAATTTTTCTGCCTTTATTTTTGTAGACATTTCATGAATCCTACATTTTTAGAATTAAACTATATTCCCAATGTTGTATCCAGTCAAATGAGCATGTGTTTTTATAAGTTTATATGAATTTGTCTGTGTGCATGTATGATTTCTTTAGTAAAGTGCGTTTTGTATCCATTTAAATTTTTAATGCTGTTGCTGTCTTTTTTAATTACTCAGAAGGCAGTCAGTTAAAGCCTGGCTTAGAAAGAGACATACGTAATCGTTCAGCTTCAAGCCTGTACTCAGGAACATAGCAATTTGTAAGCCTAAGCGGAACATGTATCTAAAGATCTTGATTCAGCAAGTTACTTAATTGCTAGTAATCTTAATTTTTTTATATTTATTTATTTATTTATTTTTCTCTACAGAAGCTCATAATTTATACTAGAACTATTACAGAGGAGTTCCTGGCCAAAGAGGCTTGATTTAGACATCTTCCTGTCACTTGAATAGCATGTGCTCACATAGGCTCTTTTCTCCATGTTTGGGACCATCCTGAATATTCTATTCCAGGTTGTTTTGGACTTCAGTAGTTTTCTCGAAATCCCTGATTTATGTGAAAAGAATGCTATTTTTCTTTTTGTTAGTCTGGTACTTAATAGGCAGGCATTAACAATTGAGATTTACTGGCATGTTCACCAGAAGGGCCAAGAGTTGTTTAAATTGCACGATTACACTGGGCACAGACCTTGCACAGTAGAGAAATGCATTATAAATACAAGAGAATATAGTTGAAAGTTATGTTTGCAGAGAAAACAGTTAAATTTTCTTTCTAATGAGGGTAGTCTACATAGGGCAGAAATTTATACTCCAAGATTGCATCTAGTTATCTTCTCATCACCTCTGACAGTTCAAAAGAATCCCATAATCACAACAGTCTTTAGAGGTAGATGGGCAGTGGTCATAACTTTCTTCCAAAGGTGAAAGTCACTCTTTTGTTCTCTTTTCTGCGCACAGAAATGTCTAATTCATCTGATGGTTATAATAAACAAAGCTACTTGCTTCCACATTGAAGCTTTCTGTGTTGTTAATCAGTGTATTGATTTTTTTTTTTTTTTTTTTTTTTTTGTTTTTTTTTTTTTAATAAATTTTTTTAATTTTGTTTTGTATTTTTTGGCTATTTTACCAATAGTGAAGAGGACAGTGGATATGAGGCTCAGACTAGAAAAGGTTTTAAAATAAATTCTGTTAGGAAACTGATNGTTGGTACTTTTATTTTAAAGCAAATTGCTGAAGAGTCTTAAGGCAGTGTTATCAGTGAATGTGACATAAAGACACTTAAAACATCCTGGAATATTTAACATGTGTCCTTCTATTCCTTTTATTATTCTGTAGTCCTTTTATTATATACTTATTAATTTTATTATTATTTGTTTCAAAGGATGCTGTGACAATATGCACTCTGGGGATAGGAACTGCTTTTGGAGAGTCCATTCTGGATAACACTCCTCGCCATGCTACCATTGTTACAAGAGAATGCAGCGAGCTCCTTCGAATTGAGCAGAAGGACTTTAAAGCACTTTGGGAGGTAGGTTCAATTTTATTTGCAATTTATGCAGAATAAGTGATTTAACCTTTAAGTGTTTGTAATGAAATATAAGCACATTTATACTGTTAGCAAAGTAATAACCCTTTTAAATTAGTGTGGACAAAAAGGAAAGACCTTTCCTTTTTAGTGCTTCATATTCTGCATTATTACATACTCCTGTATTTCGTTCTTGTGGGCCTGTTCTAGTGAAATAGCTAAGGTGAAATTTCTGGTGGAATTTATTTACATACAGCAGGTGTTGCTTTTTTAGCCTTGAACATGCTTTTATTGCCAGCATTTATGAGGAGAGTCTATCCTTAATATACTCTGATATTGAGAGATTAAATGTGCCAGTGGTCTCATCTGTTTTAACATCTGCTACATTTGCCAGTAGTCAGAAATTTTTAATGTATGTATTGCTTTATAATTTCATGATGGAGGACAATAAACCCAGTTGTAGGTTTCTCAAGTAACGTGTTTATAATTCATTTTCAATTGGTATAAGCGTAGTCATTTCTTCTATGTATATGACTTTCCTGCTAAACATTCATGATGGTTGCCCATCAGAACTACTGGGGAAGTGGAGGTTAAGTTCCCTTCTTAAAAATTTTGAACCTTCAAACATTTAAAGTTGTTTTAAAACAAAAATGCCAAAGTAATTTGCTCTTCTATCACTAATGCAATGTTATTTAACAATTTTGCTGATTTTGATAAATTTTTTGATGATAGATGCTTTTGGAATAGGTCATGTGCATTGCAGGTGTTGGGAGCTATCACAGAGAACCTTTAGCACACATCTTGTATATTGCAGGTTTTATGAAGTTGTGCAGTAAAGCATGTCCCAGGTGCTGCACATGTCAGAGACCACATTTTAGTTTTGTAGTGCTTCTTTGTCTTTTGTGTGCAGTTTTACAGTGAACTTTTAATGTATTCTGGTGTGCTTGCTTTCAAGGAAGCTATGCCTGTGCTCTTAGTGAGTGGAAAATTATGCCATGAAATACAACTTTGCTGGTTAGTCTGAGGTAAAATTAAGTTGTTTGTTTTTTTTTTTTTTTCCAAGGCAGTATTTATTTCTTTGCAATCTTCAAACCCCAAAGTCTCTGTAAACTGCTGCTAAGGTGTGATAAACAGAGAATATTCAAGACAAACAGAAAATTATTTAATAAATTCCCCCAAAATACACTAGCAGTAGCAGCAGTTGGTTATTAGTATTATCTAAAGTAAAGGAAATACTTTTCTTCAGGGGAAACTTCTTGCTGTATTGTTCTGCCTACATTGTCCTAAGATTCATATATCTTTGCTGTGACAAAGCCCATATGGGAAAAGAGCTGTTGATACAATGACATGCCATTCAGGTGACTTTTTAAATTCGTTTTAATGAAAACCCACACCAAGTCAAGAATGGACCACAGATACTTAATGTCAGCAGTGTCATGGGGCAAATGGGAAAAGGCACCCATGATAATGCTATCATAATCCAGATACCATAAAAACTAAAATCTAGTACATACAAATTTGAACTCTCCAGATAATGAGAATTTAATTCCATAAGGAAGTAGTTTCTTCATAAAAGTAGTTGAATAATTCCAAAATAATGTAATACTGTAGTTTAAGAGCAATCTAGATAAACTGTAGGTTTGGAATCCTTAAAATGGTTACTGCTTTTATGAATGTAGGATTTTTATGATTAATAATAGGAATGCAAAAATTACATTTTATATAAAGAAGGTTAGGTTTGGGTTTGTTCTGGAGTGTGGGGTTTTGTTTTTTTGTTTTTCCTTTGTGAAATTTACTTTGAAGAGAGCAAGATATAAAACATAGCTATTTCTAGGTTTTGATAGACTTTTCAGAATCTATGTAACTTCATATTATGAATTTACAGACTTTTCTGAGTTTTGTTTAAATTGAAAAGTAGCTTTTCCTATATTAGCTGTGTTACTCTAAGAAACAATTGCATTGATGGAATGTTTCACAGATGTGGATTATTAACATATTTGATGCATGATATGTGGCATTAAGTGTATTAATTGCTATTAGTAAAGGAAGGATGTGTGTTATCAAAAATAGAATAAGATGCCTCCTCTAATATACAGAACAAGATAATCGACCCTTTCAATACAGAAACTTTTTTTATAATCTTAAATTTTAACAGTCAGGGAACGCTGGTCAAAACAAATTATTGTCCTGATAAGAACAATTACCAGTTAAAATGGTCTAGTATTTTCTCTGTTAAAGTAGCATCCTGTTTGGGGACATCTGTTGAACTTCTAAGCTTAGTCATCCTTGGAGAGTTGTTTTCTGTCAACAGCTGTTATAGCAGCTTGAAGATGATATCTCTGGTTAGGTTCTCACACAGCTGAACAGTGTTTCCTGATGAGGAAGCTCTAGGAGGTTATAGGAATTACTGGTGACATGCTGTTGTGCACCAATTGTCCCTGTCCTTCATCTCTGAGGAATATTAACAAACACAAATAAAGTTATTCATCATTGTTACAACACTGTGGACTTCTACAGTACACAGCATATCTGTAGGAAGAGGTACTTTTTGTGTTAAGAACTTGCTTTTCCCTCTTCAGCATCAGTGAGTGTGGTTCTATCTACCTTGCCTCAAAATCTGTTTCAAAGCACAAAGGAAAATACATCTGAAAATAAACACGAAAGCAGAAGGCTACACACGAGGTACTCTAGTCATGCACATCCTGTTGGGTCACTGACTTGCTCCACCCCTAATAGCTGGATTCTTTTAAACAGAGTAGGAGTGAAATGAATGTATGTGAGCAGTGTTATCATTACAGAAGTTCTCTGTAGTTCATCCTAAAGCTTTGTCCTTTCATGCAGTGGCAATCAAACCCAGACAGGAAGGGCGTAAATCTGCTGAGAGGTGACTTATTTTTAGAGGTCTTTCCTACCACAGTGGATTACTCAGCCTTCCTTGGATAACATACGAATAACCAATTTCCTTTTGTGTGGAATAAGATTATGTTAGAAGTTACTGAACATGCCCTGAGAAACATTTGATCTTCAGGTAAATGAACAACAGCTATTACTTCAGCATGCAGTAACTTTGGAGAGAGGGAGTTTTGGTCCCTGTAAGGTCAGAATGAATATTTTAATTCTTTCTCTCTTCATATTCGGCAGCACTTTGCAGATCTTGTAGTCTGGTAAACTGTAGCATAACTGGCTTCCTGCTTCAGATGATCTGATGATAATTCAGTAGCCCTCAGCAGACTTCACTGCTCTGAAATAATAGCTTTGGGAGAAGTAGTTTCTTGCTGCCTTTGTTTTCTGTATGCTGGGAATGTTGGTTTTTAATGAGCTGGTTTAAAAACAGGTCCTCTGTCAGAACAGAAAAAAATTTACATACTGTTTTAGTGGGATACTGTACAGGAAATACACATATGAACTGACTTAAATGTTGTAGCAGTGTTCAGTGAGATTCCTGAATAAGGCTTAAATTCATCGGAATTGAGACCACAGATCTCCGTGAACTTGCATGTAATACTGGTTAGGTTTTTTAAGGTGTATCATATCCCTTATCAAGGTATAATATAAACTTACCCCTCCTTTTATGTGTCAGGATTATGGCAGTAGGAATTACAAAGGCACTGTAAAAATACATTAATAAAAATGAACATGTAAGGATTTTAATATTTTGGTTTAATCCATTTGGCTATGCTGTAAGTACGTTATTTATCAAAGTATGTTGCTGAATCTCATATAGGTGTTTTGCTGTGTGAAGAGAGGCAGCCTTTTCCTTGCCTGAGGCTGCAGGAAAATATATGTTGCATTGTTACTTGAGAATGTTCTTACTTCTTTCTCTAGTAGACTCCTGAATACTTCAACATGCTTAAGGAGTATTAGGACTCTTATGTAAATGTCAGTACTTTCTAATGCACCAGTGAGTATTACATGCCAGAAATTCTTTCCAGCTCATTTGAGTGAGAGATTAAATTTGATCTGAGAAATGAAATATTGGGAGGGGGGAATCAAACAAAAAAAATCAGATCCATGTCCAGCCCCTGAACTATCAGCTTGATTTATAGTACACTACTCTGCCAGTTTATTGCCCAGTAATCAACTGCAGAAGTCTTTGATCTGATTTCCCATAGGCAAACATAGTAGAGGTATAAAACTATAGTTAATAAAATACAGAATATTAGGTTTGCAGGATGGGTGATCATGTGATTTAAAACAGTGAAGTACTTGGAGAGCCACAAAAGTATAAAAAGTGGTCATGGAACACTCAGCTGTCTTTACCCGCTTCATGTCACACACTCCATTTACTGCTCAAACTCTACGTTGATGATTTGTCTCTCTAATGGGGTTTTATTTGAGAAATGTAAAGGTGATCAAATTGTAGTAGCCTGCATTTTTAATGTAGCTGGAATACTGTGTTCACCAACCTCTCAAATAGCCATCTTGTCAGAATAAGGAAGAATTATTCCATGTTATCAGATACAGAATTCAACACAGAAGGAAGATGTGAAAGGACTCAAGTGTGTGAAATCTGTGGCTTTATGCTGTCTGCAAATCTTCAGCTGATGATCAACTCAAATTTGTGTGCAAAGTAACAAAGCTAGTGTGAGAGACATTGAAAAACGAAGTGATGATAGGTATACAGGAGATCTTTTCATAGCGTAACATGTGGAAGGAGGAGGAATATAAAAAGTCCTCTTCCCTTTCCCAGCTTTAGACAGTAAACACAGAATTGGCAAGATGTGAGCAAAGCTTTGAAAATAACATCCCACCTCCATACCTTCTGTGTTAATACTGATAAAGTGTGCAAGTGAGTAGCAGGGCAAGATTCCAAAATTGTTATCATACCAAAAAGTGCCAGATTGTACTCCCAGTTTTGCTGGTGTGAATTGAGCATATTTCAAGTGAATACGGTACCATTACTTTGATACAGATAGTACTCAGTGGGAGCAGAGTCTGGCCTTCAGTGCTGCTGTTATATTGGTTTTGACCATCCTTGCAATATGCTTTTAGAGTTTTTTCTGCTGTTTTGCTTTGTCAAACTTTTCTAATCTTAACAAGTGATGCTCTGTCTGGTAGAGCAGATTTAAACAAGTATGGAATGGCATTCTGTCCTCTGTAGCGATACATCAGAACAAGCTATGTTTGTCAGCATAGGACCACAGTGGCTGGTGCTGTCAATCACTTGTATTCAACTCATACTTTAAAAAAATGGATGCAAACACTGGCTAGGACACTGTATTTCCTAAGGTAACCTTCCTGGCCATTGGAGTGGAGAACCATATTTAGGAACTAGATATTTCACTTCAGTAATGCAGCTTTTCTCTTGGCATGATATGTACTCATGGAAATGTACAAGTCTTTTGATACCGTCTTGCTATATGTTCTTTGTTAAATAGTGGCATTGTGACTGAAAAGCTTATTATCAATAACTGTCAACTGTGTTTTGGATAATTTGCTGTGTCATTATGTGTGATATTCAGTATTGTCAGTGAGCGGAATGTCTGCAGAAGATCAAGGGATCTAGTTAGTCTTAACTGTGAATTTCACTTTCTTTGTTGCTGTCCTTGGTTTATAGGTGACAGACACAGGCACTTCAGACACCCCTTAAGTGACTGAAAAGACTGAAAAATAACAAGCTGATTAGAAAGACCTGATCCTTCCTTATGCCTCTGCAACAAACATTCCTGGTGCATGTTCTTGATCATCCCTACAATCAGTTTGCACCTCAGTCTCCTGGTTTATTATGAATCTGTTTCAGTAGCAATATTTTGTGACTATGCCACTGATTACCATGCAGAAATGGAATTAGGCTTTGTAAATCTGAGTTCTCTTAAACCATATTAGCATGTAATTTCTCTTAGGTACAATTTTTTATAACTGTAGTAATGTCCATCCGCTTGAAGTTTCCATTGAATCCCATTATACCAGACTGTGCAAAAATATATTGTCATTTCTCTTTACAGCCCTTGAAAATGTTTATGTTTATTAGCACTTCAAAGAGTCGTAAATTATACTGCAGAAAGCTTGACTTATTTGAAGTTCCTTCTTGGATAAAAAGAAATAGAAATATCCAGTGAGCACATCAGTCTCCCTGTTAAGTAATGCCTTTATTGGTTTCTTCATATTTTAGCATGGTTAGAGGTGAAGTTGAAAAATATGAATTCATCCAATTTTCAAGAAAAGAAATTATTTTGATTAATTCCTAAAATATTTAAATTATAGAAGAACATCTGACAAACTGAAATGTACACACTTCAAGTCTGCAGATGTTTTTGAGGTTGCTATTTTTCTTTGAAGCTTTACTGCCAAACTTGCACTTTCTATAACCAGCTTTTTTATTAGCAAAGAAACTGCTTTTCATCCTCAGCAGATTGTATTATTGAATGTGGTATCTCTAAGCATCATGTGCTAAATGGCAAAAACATATATTGCAAGGCATAACTGAGAGCCTGTGAATCTTACTTCAGGGAGCAAACTTCTGGTCTTTCATTAATTCATTTTCATTAGGTAAAAATGTCTTTCAGAAGAATAATGAGATTTGAAGCTTATAAAATAGTTTATGGCTTTTTTCCCAAACATACATTTTAACTATTAAATATGTGTCTCATTCTCACCTGTCACAGAAAAAAAAAAGTACATAACACAGAACTGTCTTTGTCGATATGTGTGTATATAATCTGTTATCTAGTATGTATTCTGTATATATATTACTATGTTATGATCATATTTGCTTTGTTATATTTCTGAGTCAGAGTGCCTGGAGCTTTGTTTTAAACTACATGTGTGGTTGGCAGTATCTTTTTGTGCCTTAGAATGTATACCAAAGTGACCAGCTGCATAAGGCTTTGCTTATGCTTCTAAACTTTTCAGTTTGGCACAGACTATTCCTTAACTCCATCTGTGGGGTATATATGGTTGAGGTTATTTTGGAGATTGATCCTTTCTGATCTTCTGGTCTTTGTTGATTTCTTTTCAGATGAGTCTTATTTTTTCATCCTTACACAAAAGGTTAATCTTTTATTACTGGTTCTTCCAGGTTCTTGAGAAAAACAGTAAGCCCTTAGAAGCTTCTATTTAGCACTAAGCTTTTGTTGCTTTAAAGCAATGGATATGGTTGTGTGTTCCTCCAAGGCATTCCTATAGAATGCGTGTCTTACATGCTGCATTTGAGTAGTTGCTTTCTGCTTGTACAATATAATGGGTCAGGCAAATAATGCGATACCACTTATTAGATCGATGGATATGTTTTAAATATTGACATTTAAAAAAATCCATTAGCTTAAACATGCTAGCATTAAAAAAAAATAGAAATCACTAACAATAAGGTTTGCACTGTGGAAGATCTTACGCAGATTATCACAAACCAAAAGCAAGGCTATTTTGTTACATATTATTATATTTTATTCCTACAGTCTTGTTTAGTTTATAAAATATTTTGTAAAAATACTTTCCTGTAGCAGGAAAAGTAAGTGTTCCAAGTTCTATCCAGTTAAATGAAAATTCCTCCTTCCTTAAGGAAGCATCCCTTGAAAGAGCGTTCAACACCTTAAAACTCAAAACATGCTAAACCCCAGACGTTATCAATTTATTAGGTATATAGATTGATAAATGGGCTCAAAAAGAGAGTGCCATTTGCTGGCCTTTGATAGTACAGTTCTGATAGATGTCTTTTTTTGGTCATAATCAAAGTTGTAAGGGTCAGTGTTTGCCCTGTCCTTTAGATTTGTTTCCTTCCCTCGTTTCATCCATGGTGAACCCCTACCTTATTGAAGTCAATGAGCATTGTAGGATTTCAGCCCAGGTAATTGCTTCCTTCTCTGTATATAATATGCAGCACAGGCTGCTGGCAGTAGGTTTAAATCTTTTTTACCCTCTTACCTTCTGTAACAGTTTCTGTCTACTGACATAGGTGATGCAATGTGAGAGCAAGAGGCTGGAATCACCCAAGTGATTTTGCGGCTTATGAGTTCAGGGGTGCTTAACAAAATGGTCAACTCAATACTTGTATTGAGGTAAATTGTATCAAAGACTTAGGAAGTCTAGGCAACCCAGAGGTATGCTTAAAAATGAAAACATAGAAGTCTAAGAACTGAATATGGAATATCTCTCTGTGAATATCTCTCTGAGAATAAGAATTACAGGGCCCAGCTTGTCATCTGTGCTCATCATCTATGGCCATTTCCAGATACTAGGAAGATTTAAATAACCCCAAATAATTCATGTGCTTGCTCTTGAATAAATCCTTGTTTCAGTCTGAGCAGTGGAACTCCAACTCTTACAGTCCTTGGGGTTAGTGAGTATTGCTCTAATTTCATTGGATCAGGGAGCTGCAAAAGTCCACAAGATTTGTGGTTTTAGTATTTCTGTTACACAATGTTTTTGAAATCAGTGGTTTACCAGAATTTATGGATTCTTACCATCAATCTGATGTGGCACTTAAGGCCAGATTTCTTTATCCTTCATCTCATGCCTGATTAGCTAAAACCATTAATGTGTATTTTCTCTGAACTCTGTTTAAAATAGTTTCTCAGTTAAATCTCAAATGAAGAAGTTAAAAGAAAACAGAAACTCACAAATATGTTCTGACTGAACTTGACTTCTGTTCATTTTAAATTACACTGATAAAATACTCTTGTCCTGGATGCTGTGCTTAGGGCTGAGTCAGGCTTATATATCATTTGTTTGAGAGCAATAGATAATCAACATTTAAAATTAAACCTTGCCATCCTGCATTTAGTACTTATTGATATAATACTGATATAATTGTGTGCTTACATTTTAACCTCTGTTTCCTGAATAATTTCTATTTAATTTTGCATTCCATCTCTGGCTTGACCTTTGAAAAATATATTTTCTGACTACCAATGCAAGCCACTTCATTTTCCAAAATAGACAAATGTTATTCTGTTAATTTCTACAAAAATCTATCCAGGCATTCCTAAGTATGCATTAGTGGAAACAGGCACAATATCATCACTTTGTTTTAGCAGAATAAAAATATACATTACAATACGATTTTTGTATGACCTAGTCGTTAAGAAACCAAGTCCTTCAAAGAAATCATGCTGTTCTGAAAGGACCGAGTTACAAGGGAACTTGTTTGAGTTACTTAGGCTTTTATGCTTTGTTCTCTCTGGGGATAATGCTGGAGACTCTCAGTACAATTAAGGAAAGATTAAAAGCTCAGTGCAGACTTATTTTCTCTCTTCTTTCTTTCTGCCAACACCCTTCAAGTCTGCATCCTCTCTAGAAACATTTTTCAAAGGCTTTTTTTTTTTTTTTTTTTTTTTTTTTTTTTTCAGGCTTTTTTCCC
>NDXB01019619.1:73483-110665 GCA_002631895.1 Agapornis roseicollis
TTTTTTTTTTTTTTTTTCTGCTATCATTTCTCAGGCTGTTTTCCCATTTCTTCCACGGATTTAGGAATATGGTTTCTCTTTCTGCATTTATTCCTGCTAGCATTTAAAGCCAGTTTTGTTGAGCTCTTGTTAAGAGTTCATTGGATATTTCTCCTGAAGTTTATCTGTGACATTTAGATCCTATCAGATAACTAGGGATCACCAAGCAGTTAGGAAATTACTCTTGCACCATTGGAGTTGGTGAGAATTATGTCAAGACCTGTTATTTCTTAGTACATTCACTCTGCAGAGCTAAAGGAGTGGAATGAGTAAAAGTGTAGACTATGAAGCAGATATGTCTGAATATACTGGTATCAGATTTTATTACTGAGAAGGTACTAATTTTACATAGTGCTTTATCAAAGAAGACCTACTCTTCGATGTCAGCACTTAATGCTGTTGCTGTGCTATGGTTGAAAGATTATATGCTCTGAGATTACGACAGAAGTTCACAGGTTGTTTCTGTTCAATGTATTTACATACATCTGCCATACAGAGTTGCTTCACAGAGAGGTGTTACTTCAATCTGATCTCATATACAAAATATACTTTGTGTCATTTTATTATGAGAGGCAGATCTTTTCTGTTTTAACAACAGAGTGTGGATTTTTCTGACTTTTGACCTTTCTGAAGAATTACTTGATCTGACTTCAGAAAATGATGCACGTTACCAGTCAGCCCACAAGTACTGGTACTAGAATGGCTTGTTGTTGAGTTTGTACTCTAAAATTGTGTAAAGGTGTGAGGCACAGGAAATTGTGGAAATGCTTCAAGCTTTAGCTATGTTAGGAATACGGGTTTTAGTACCATAAGAAATCTATGAGGGATTGATTTTTACATGAGCATCCATACTTCTAATGCAAGTATCATTACAGGATGGTAGGTAAATTACCTTTCCAGGTATCCATTATTAACTGGACAGTCTCTTTAGATGAGAATTAAGTTAATCTGTATTGAATAAAATGTAAGGAATGGTTGTGACATCCAAAACCAGGCCATGAGTTATTTTCCTTCTCTATTTAACAAAATAATTCATACTGATAGTATGAATGTTATGTTTTTTAATGTGTGACAAAACAGTAGATCCACAAAAACCAATCCTTCTGATGCTGTTCTGTGGCAAGTAGCTTCTGCAGGAAGATGGAGAGGTACGTCATATCTGCCTGCTTCCCCAAGGGGGAATAATGGCAAAGCTCATCGTTTATGGCAGTGTATGTATGTAAAAATAATATTAAATGCCTAGAAATAAATAGTTTCTTTGCTGTGATTGACTATTTATTCTTCCTTGTGCTCAGATAATGCAAAGCTTTAGCATGTTTCTTCTGTTCCTGCCAATTAACATTTCTGTTGATTGTCCCTTTTAAGTATACCTTTACTGCTAACTTTCTCTTTATTTCAGCCAACATATGCGTATCTTCATTATCTGATAATGCTATTGCTGCACGTACAAATGAAAGTTATTAATTTAATATGCTAAAGAGGTTTACACACAAGGAAAAAGCAACTCTCATTTTGAAAGCTCTTAAAGTAATAATGAATGCTATCTTTGTATTAGCTGTGTTTTTTTTAAAAGAACATTTTTGAATGGCTTGCTTTGTGTGAGTAGAATTTGCTATAAGAGATGCCCATGTGACTGTCCAGAAAATCAGATTGCTTAGCATGGTGGAAATAAAGAAGTTTTGATACTATAGAAAATAAGATCTCTTCATAAGCAGGGCATGTGCTGTACTACTGGTCATAAATGTGTTGCCTTCTGTAGGGGCCTTTATCTTGGCATTTTATTGCCACAGCAGTGCTCATCTATTTATGCTGGGTATTAATCATAATGTACTGCATACGAGAAGTGGGGGGAAGATGCTCTTATTGTGTTAGACTCTGTGTGGTGAGAGAGTAGCAGCCTGGATTAAGTATTTGGAATCTGAAAACAAGATGGTGGAGTTCCATTGAGTTTTGTTTACTCTTGTTAACAGTATATAGAAAGGCACAATATTCTTATGCCAAACCTGTCCAGCCACACTGATTTAATTGCAGTAATGGATTGTAGAGTTTGCCATGCCTGTGGCAAAAGGCTCCACATACTATGTCGTCTGTATCTTGCTGTGACCTGTACCTGATGCTGTTTCAGAGAAGCTTGTAGAAGAGCCCTTGATGAACTGTATATGTATTGTGAAAATTGAGTGTAACACCATAGGCTACTGCATAAATGAAAACCTGTCATGCTTTCTCTTTGTAAGTCTTTGAGAGCAGGACTGGTTCTGTCCCTTCTGGAACTGAAATGATGTCTTTATTTAATGAGATATTTCCATTTTTCTTGTTCCATCCACTCTCTTCATCTCCCTTCCAGAGGGTTATTGGTCTGCACTGTATGCTCTCTAAAGTTTTGTCTTTGCACATTTTAAATATCCGCACCAAATGGCTTATGAATAGGTGCTGCTTTTGGAGAAACATTCCACTGCCAAGTGCGTCACATGTACAGATTTATTCTGATACCCTCTCTAAAATTTGTTTTCAGAGTTCATTCTTTGGTTCTTGTCTGTACTGCTTTCATGCCTCTCATTGATTTCTCTGTGTTCTCACTCTTTATATCTTTCACTATTCTTTGTATGATCTCTCTGGAACGCAAAAATTATATAACTTTGTCTTTCATGCATAGCTAGAACATGCCTAATCTGATGTTTACTATCGATTTTACATGTCAGATTTTCATAATTGCTGAGATAACAGCTTTTTGCTTTTGTATTAAGAAAGACTGTCAGTGAAGTCAAACTTGCAGAAATATCTGTACATAGCCAGGAACTATGGCAGTGGGAGATGTGCTGTGTAGTCCAACTATGTTCAGGACTCTTGTTTCCTAGACTTTGTTTACTGAGTAGCTCTATATAAATGATGCCTACTTTGAATTTTTCCAAATGAATCTTCTCCTGAACATTGTTAATTCCCTAGAGACTTATAATTATTTTTTGTCCAGGGGTTTTACCTTCTCACTCTCTAGTGTTTTCATGATATGTTAGCAAGTTGCTTATTCTGACTTTGGGATTATGAATTAAAAAAAATAATCAGAACCCAGCTCTTCAGTACCTCTTTAGACGTCTCCTTTTTATGTGCTGCCATGTTTTATTATCTTTTGTTTGCAGTCATTTAGCCAACTGTTAATTTGCATGACAGTGCTTCTACCCATGGCATTTTCAGCTTTTTTAAGATGAGCTGCGACTACCAAATATTTTACTGATATCCAAATATGGGACAGATACTTCATTCCTTTCTTCAACTACTTTAGCAATTGAAAAAAACCCCAAACCAACAACAATCCATAAGTAAAGCCTCCAACTTTGGTTAAATCAGTTTGCTGCTTTACAGAATTGTTTCTGTTAACTGAGTGAGGGCTCTCTAACTGCAGCAATGCTCAGTGCTTCGCTCATGAAAACTAATTTCCAAGTAGTTTTGGTTTTATGATAATTGTAAGGTACCTTAGTACATGGTGCTAGGTAAAGCCTGGTCTTAACTGAAGTAGTTAGTGGTGGTGTAAATTATTGCATCTGTGTGTACTGGATGGAAAATAATGGAAAATTACTGCAGCTCTGGCTTTGTAAAGGTTTTACAGAATCAATTGTGAAAATTCAGCCTCAAATGAAACAAGAAAAAGTGTATTAGAAAATATGGTATTGACAAGAATGCATAATTCCAGTTCTTTTTCTCTCATGCTCACTTCTCCTGAATTATTCCTAGCTGTCCCAGGACAAAATTCACCACAGCATAAACTGGTGCAACATTCCATTATCCTCTGCCACATCTGCTAACATTTAAATTAAAGTAAATTAAGTTTTTTATTGGCACTGCCTTACAATGACCTCTTAAGCAGGATTATTGTTTTGCTACATTTGCCTATCAATAAGTACATCATTAAATAAATTAAAAACCATAAACTTTGAATGAGCTCTTGTCTCAGTGAATACTCTTGATTATTCTATAATACAATGAAGTCCACATATGTTGTGGTGTTTGTGGAGTATCCCTATGTGCCCATCTTGCAAGAAAGCATGAAGAGGAAGGAGTAACCCCACACTCGCCTCCGACTTCAGCTTTTTGCCTCATGACACATTTTGATGTCCAGTTGAAAACTGACCAGCTAACTCCTTAATAGTTAATCAAGGTCAGGAAGACAATGCAAAAATATAATAATTGCACAGTATATTTTGCAGAAGCTGTAACATTCAAAGTATGCACAGGTGATTTCAGTGACCAGTAGAAATTATTTCCAGTCTCCTTCTATGCAGGATTTCTGTAAATACTTGAGTGTAAGTTCAAGTATAATGAGAATTAATTAATAATTATTAATGTTGTGCTCATCCCTTTGACATTGCTGAAACTAGTAACTCTTGCCTCTGTGCCCACTTCACAACCCTGAATCTTGTTGGCCTCCTGACAATTACTCATTTATGTTTTCACAGTGTCTCTGATTTCCAAAATGCCATAATGTTAAACAACCATGGCTCATTTTTCAATAACATTTTAGTACTATGTTCAGGTCCAATTTGGACCCTTGGCTTTTTACTAGTGCCTGATGCCTTTACCTTTTGCAGCACACTTCTTTGAGAAAATTGCCTTATACAGGTCTTACTGATTGAGATTAGAGGGTGGTGTTAGAAGCCAGAAATTTATAAAAGCTTTTCTGCACAGGAAAGGGGAAAAAATGCGCTAGGTGCCATGAGTTCTTATAATCAAATCATAGAATCATAGAATGGTTTGGGTTAAAAGGACCTTAAGGTCATCTAGTTCCAACCCCCCTGCTATGGGCAGGGGTGCGTCACATGAAGCCATGTTGCCCAAGGCTCTGTCCAACCTGGCCTTGAAAGCAAGGCTTGTTTTTGCTTTTAAAAAAAGAAAAAAAAAAAGTGAAAAGCACAAAGCATCCCCACTGAAAGGAAGCAGTGCGCTTGGCATGTCTAGATTTATGTATTCCAGACTTGCAGGTGGAGAAAGTTATCCTATGAACAACTCATGGCATTCATCTCTGCAAAAGTAACCCATCCCACATTCACTGTATGTAATGTTACCTCTTTGTCTAGGGTAGCTGTCTGCATTTGCCAGAACCATTTTTCCCTCCTCTCTTCACCCAAGTTTGACCCCTATGATGTTTTTTGTAAGTTTGGTCTAAAATATATCTTACAATAGCCTTTAAACATGAGCGTTCTGAAGCTTAACCTCTTCTGGTGTGGCTGTACCTGTCTATTGGGCAGATGCATCTTTCTCAATTGAGGAAGCTGCTTCATCTGGCTGGGTTTGAAGGCTTTAAAGCTAAGTTTATCTCTCTTGGTTATTAAATATGCATTTAATGATGTATTCAGCATGCCAAAAATTCTTTTAAGGGAAAATAAGGAGTAAGCCACTTATAATGTTATGTTGCCATGCAGTAAGACAGTTTATAATTGTCATCCTTCATTTCATCTTCAACCTGTAGTCTGATCTACTGTGGGAGGTGGAAAAGGACATTTCACAACACTGACGCTAAAATACAAGCAGACATATAAGGCCATTTTGTGATAAGTGAGAAATTCAAGTTTGTTGTGATGCTGTTGTAACACAAACTCTTGGTGGAAGCCTGTTGGGAATGTCAGCATTGTTCAGTCCCCTCTCTGATGTACTCAATTGTGAATTTTTTTGGTTTTGTGGCATGTTCCTCTACAGGAGAGGAGCACTCCTAGCGTAGCAGCTGGAGCACTGCTACTGTAGCAGAGCTATTTCTTTAGGGTCCTGTGCTGAGGCGTAAGAGTTGGGAATTTGAATCTCGTTCCCCAGAGAAGGTAGAACTACTGCTCTTTGGGTGAGCGCAGCCCTGAGGAGGATTCAAAGCCAGACAGAAGTGCAGCACCATGCCTCCATCTGGAGAGACCTTCCGTTCTTTGAATGTGTAATGGTAGGCCCCTGTCATCTAGAGGGACCTCTTAAATCATAAGATGCTTGCTTATTCAGCATTTTTAAGGAGCTGCATGAAAGCTGAGAGGGCATGAGGCTGAAGTTCATTAGCTCCTTGGTGTTTCCATTCAGCCAGCTGCTGCCAGGTCAGTATTAGGGATGCTTTGAAACTTTTTTTTCAGGTACCTTTCCTCAGGAAATTCTCACTGTGGCTTCTGGGTACCCTTCTGCAGTGACCCTTTTCATTCTTTATAAACAACACACAAGAACAGGAGGAAAGCTGGGGGAGCTTGAAGAAATCATGTGCGGTCCCACACATAGATCTAAAGCTGCCACAGAATAGACAGTTCTATGCTAATGAGCATGCTTAGGTCTTTGTTGCAATCTGTTCCCTAGGTTGCTGTTCTCCTGTGGCAGGTGTAAATATGAGTATGTGTAAAATCCAGAAGATACTTTAAAATGGATGTTGCTGTGTTTTGCCACAGTAGATTTTCATATTGGAGCAAAAATGGCCCATTATTTGGTGTAGGGTTTATCATAAAGTAATGACTTAATCCTATTTCTTTCTGTAATTCCTGGTTTCATGTTTGAGACGCATGGGATGTCGTACCCTAATGTTTTCCTAAAATGAATGCTGGTAATAGCGAGTAGATCTTTGAGTAGCTGAAATTCTTCTGATAGTCAAATATACTAATGTTTGAGAGAACATATTTCTTGTTTAATATTCAGATATGGTGTTTGTTTCTTAAACCCATGAATACTTATTTTCTGTGATCAGAAAGAGTAGCAGCTAGGAACAGCAGTGATGTGAGTCATTTTGACAGTGAGCGATCTTGTCAGAATGTTCACATTTTCAAGACTAGATGGTCTAAGGCATCCATTTTTTCCTAAATATTTTTCAAACTCCTAATGAAATTTTAAACAGCTGTGTCTCATGGTGTCTTGGATTGAAAAGATCATGAATTAACAATTACATTTTACTGCTAAAATACTACTTGTTTACTGGAAAGTCAAAATAGTAACAACAAGATTCAGTCAGGTTCTTTGTAATGCTTTTAATAGCTGAATTTGACAATCCCATAGTGTAAAATATGTCAATCCTAAGGAGAGAATATGTAATGAACAGTTGGACTGTAAAGCACTGAAATAATTTTTAACCAAATGGAGTTCATGTTATGTCCCTTTAACATGCAAGGTGCTTAACTTGCTTTTTTTCATAAACCCTGTTTGCATGCATTAGTTTCACATTGTCCTCTTTAGGATTAACTCAAATTTCACTGTGTGCATATAATACTTTTATGTTACGAAGTGAATATTGCATGGTTTTGGCTGAAATTTAGGTGTATTACAGCCGTCTCTTCCCTAGGGCCATCTGCATAGGATAATATTTCTTTAACAGAATAAATCACAAAAAGACTGTAGCAGACTTATTGGAACTATTTGTCTGTATCTCTGACTACTGTTCTTACAAAATATCTTAAAAAAGAGGCTCAGTGGGTAAAAACATGGTATTTGTGTGAGACTGTGTGCTTTGGTTTCAGAAAGAAAAAAAAATTGTGCTAAATTGACTGGCTCTTTAATTCGGATTGCCAATGATAATGCAGAGTCTACTGCTAAAGAAAGGTAGGATGCAGAAGCAGAAACATTAGTGCTAATCTGCTGCAGAAGGACAAGATAAAACAGCACAGCTCTCATACATCACTAACAGAGAAGCTGATTGCAACTTGACCATGTGCCTAAGTGGTCACATCAGCAACAAGAACGGAGCATGGATAAAAAACCTAAAATGTACCCTTAGGGCTACTTGCTGTGCAGGACCTATAATAACACATCAATGTAAGTTTAAGATTTCTTTATTTTTTGTTGCCTTCTGTTATATTTGTGGTTGTTTACAGGGTTATGTTTATGTTTTGCATAGATATAGAGGAAATATAATGGACCTAAGTATAATACTAAGTAGATAATAGTTTGATACTGTTTATGTCTGTGAATAAAAATGTGCTTTACTGCTGTGTGTCTCAACATCATTCTTTCTTTGAAGATGTTTAAATTTTTAAACCTAACAATCATACCTCAGAGATTGAGTAAGATTTTGGCAGAGATGATCATGAGATATCTCTTCTGTCATCTTATATTTCAAACTGATTTGAAAGACAGTGCTACAAATATATATATATTTGTATTACTTCTACCATGAGAATTTCTGTATTTTTTAAAATTCTTTTTGTTAAGAAAAATGCTCATTAAGGTGATTTCTCTGAACTTCTTATCCCCGAATTAAGTGCAGATGACAATTTTCCTACAATTCTTAAAATTCGTGCAGTTATTTAATGTCACTTAAGCATCTGCAAAAAAGGGAGGGCAGGGATAAGATGGAAACCGAATAAGCATTGATTGCTAGTCTGAAAATTGAATTTTAAAAGTTTTTGCAGTAAATCTCATTTCAGTTCATTTTTTTACAAATTAGATTATCATATTTAAATTGAGGCTACTATGCAGCAATCTAATGTGTGAAACTATCTGGATAGCCACATTTCCTGCTGTATCAGACTGTAAAAATGTTGTTGATTGTAGTTACCCAGGAATACCCTAATTGTAGAATTCAGAGCAGCATGTTTAAATAATGCATGGGAAAATAAAAAGGTGAGATTTTACTGTTCAGATGCTAGTGATGCTTTGTTCAAAGAGAGAAATGTACAGTGAAATCTCTTGATATGGAATCTCAGGCTTTCTCTCGTGGCTTTAGGGAAGGAGGCAGGGAAACCCAAGTCAGGTCTTGCTGTGCAGTGTGAAAGAGGGAAATTTGGAAGCACTTCTAAAAACAAACAAACATTTAAACCCCCAGTAACACTTTATTTATTTACTTATTTCTAAGGAAAGATGGGGGCTTCAAGCAAAGAAATTTATGAAATATGAAAAAGGAGTTAAGGATGCTTCAGTGACAGGAACTTGGTAAAGTATAAAGATACAGAAGAACACCCATTAATTTTATAGTGTTGTAGCAGTGGCCAAATCTAATAATGGGAGGCTTAGAAACTGAAAGAGGCTGTGTGTGTTTAGCCTACTAATATTTTTGTTTGTGGCAACTGAAAAATGTAGGGATAGTTATATGGCTATTGTCCCTTCACAGAGCTAAAATACTGACAATGTGGGCCAGTTTCAGTTCTTGAGATACAGATATTTTGTGTAGGTCTTGGCAAAAACAAAAGTTAAGATTTATTTATTCATGCTTGTGACTTTACTACAAGAATGATAGAAGGGCATGAAGAAAGGGGAAGGTAAAGCTTTATGGCAAAAAGGATGTTTATTCTTCCCAACAAAATAAATAACCAACCTGCCAAGGCAGATGAAACATGGACCAAGTGGAGAGTTTATTTTGTACAAAGTATGCATATACATGATCACACAGCTTCCCAGTTGTTCTTGTCCCGTGAAGCTGAGGACCCATTGGGAACCCAAAGCTTTAACATTCTGACTTAGAAAATAATAAACACAAAAATAGTGGAAAGCTGTATGGTAATAGGAAGCAAAGAGGATTGGTGATTTCTTTGGCCTTATTACTTCTGTTCCTACGTACCCATGTGGTATTAAGTTACAAACTTCATGGAAAAGATTCCTGTATTTTTGTCCTATATAATAGTCTTTCACATGTGACTCAGTAATATAATCAATCTGGCTTCTCTTAGTGGAGCTGGGCTTCTGTTGGTAAAATAAAGGCATCCTTTTATTTTTCTTTTTTCCCCTGTGATTTTTGTTCATTGGAGCAGCAGGAGATTATGCTGATTTACAAAGATGAGTACTAAGTAGTTTCCCTGTTCTTGTAAATGGACACAATTTGTAAAGATTCCTACCAAAGTTATTTTGAACAGTTAGAAGTGGAATGTCTGCTAAGATAGTTTGAAATTGTGTTCATATTGTGATGTCAAACATTTGCTTCTGTGTTTCTATGGAGTTTCATAATGCAGTCACACTTTAATTATATGCTAAATGGATTGCATTACATATGACAGAACTGGACTTAGGTTACTGCATCTTTTAAGTTTCCTTTTTGGTTGAAGAGACAAAAGTCTATTGAGTGTCTTTTGTAGGCTGAACTTGGTCTTGGATGCAGTTCCCACTAGTCAAAACAAGACACATCCGCTAGAGTGAAATGCTGATTTAATTGTTATGCTGAATGCTTCACTGTTTACCTGTAAGCTCTTTTACTAGACTCCAACCTGGTCCTCATTTCCACCTTTAGTTTTAGTCAATAAATTTACTCTGGAGAAAAACTTGCTAAAGGACACTAATCCCTGCACTTTCAGAGCTGCAGGGGGCTCACTAATGCCAACTGCAGTATATGGAATTTGCTTATAACTACAATATTCAGGCAAGCAACATACAAAATATTCTTGTTCCCATTGAGTTTAATGGCTCCTATTAATCAAGGTTACCAAGGCATGGCCTGAAACCTTAAAGCAGCATAATCCCTGTGATAGTATCTCACACACCCAAAAAAGCTGTTCTGAGAAAATTGCCAGAATATAATCATAGGGGTTCAAACTCTTTTGATTAAATATCATGTTTTCTAGTTCTCCTTCTATAAAACAGCACAACTTCCACTTGAAGTTGGAAGTCTGGCCTCTGCTATCTCTGTGTTGGTTGCAAAAGGAAGCACCATTTTCCCGAGGAAATGCCCTTCAAGTTCTATGGTACTGCTGTATTGCTGCAATGAGTATTTTGTGTTCCCATCCTGAAGCTTACAGGTTCTGCTGGCCAGGACGAGGAGTGACATGGCTTTCCTTCTTCCTGCTCCTTGTTCTTTCTGGGCTCTAGTTGCTTCTGATAGAAGGAGACACCATTTCACAGCTATCCCAAGAGGCCCAAGAGCTCTTTGAAGTATGCAGGAAAAACTCCTATCTTGCTTTATGCATGCAGGCCTAAGAGCTTTCTTGGAAAGATGAACTTGTGGAAGAGATTTCTTCTACAAGTTCAGTAATCATTAATCCAATATTCCATGGCACAACCACCTTTGGGCATAAAATGTTAACTCACAAGATGTAGTGTATAAAGCAACCACATGTCAACTTGTGTACTTTCATAGCATGGATAGGGCAAGAGAATTTTACATGCAAGTTGACTATAAAAGAAATACTACCAATTATAGCTTGCAAGAAGAACAAACTATTTTGTACCTTAATTGAGTCCTCTAACAACATATTGGAAGAACCAGATTTAACAACTTGGAACCATTTGACAGCTATAAGCTATTATGGAAGATCATACCCGGAAATGGATTTCCTTGGTATCTCTCCTTCTAGCTTTCAGATACCCTTTCCATCTTTTCTAAATGCTGTTCCCAAAGTGGATTTCTTCCAGAACATAGTGAACTGCAGGGTATCAGACTCTGCTGGGGCACAAACAACAATGATCTCAAACAGGTAGCTCCTAAGGACAACCACTTGTCTGATCTTTCAGTCTTGTTTAAGGGAGACTTACAATGAAAATATGTTCCAAAAGGGAATCATGTAAACTGACGTCTGTAACTCTATTCAGTGAAAATCACAGACTCCTAGTTAGGGTGACAATGCCTCATGAAGTTTTGTGAAGCTTTTAACAGTTTTTGTTACCTCCCTGTTATTATCCTGGAAAGTAAATAGTTACATATTGGATAACCATATGGATGATGTGTTAGTGTATTTTAAGAAGATTGCTCAGATGGCTCAGTGCCCATAATGTCAATGCCAGGATTTTTATGTACTGAAAATCTAAACAAATAACTGAAAGATGGAGGGAGCAATCACTGAAAGGAAGAGTGCACAATAAAATGTAGAATTCACCTTTAGCATTGGTGACAGAGATCAAGGCTGTGGGACAACTATAGTGTGTCTTCTCATATTGCACTTGGATCATGTCCCAGTTAGCTTTCCAGTTTGAGCTGGGGGAGCAGTATGTGTGGTTTGTTCCTTGTTTCTGGTCACAGCACTAGGCTGCCTTTTTAATGTTCTTCTAAAACTCCATGTTCCTGCCTGTTTTTTATTTCCTCAGTGGCTCCAGCTGAACCTCTCAGCATGAGTGAAGACCCAGGTTTCACTTTTCACAAGTCCATACAAACCCCATTTCTCAACTTACCTGCTTACCGTAACAACTTCTTGTGATAAGATCATTGAATAACCTGGCATTATTTTTGTTGGGTGGATGATGAGTGATGGGAGGAAGAAAGGAGGCAGAAAGAAAGGTGTGAGGAATAATGCAAGGAAAACTGTTGAGGGGACTAATTCCTTCAGGGAGGTGTCTGTCATTTTTTATTTGGTGCTTGAACAGTGCTTATACAACATATATGTGTATTTTCTGTCTGTCTGAAAAAGGACCCTGTTATCCAAGTCCACTTATTGCACTGTAAATGTAACCTCACTGAAGGAAAGGAACTGTTTGAAACGCTGACACTTTCATATTTAGAGTCAGGATTTGTTATGATCTGTAAAGCACATAATTCTTACAACTGGAAGGCTTCACATGTTTTAAACCCTGGCAATTTTTCATCCAGCAACGAGAAAATACCCCAGCAGCAAGCCTTCTCTCAGATGAGACAGAGTGGGCTGTTTTATATCAGGAGCTGCATTTCCTACTTTGCTTCCCCTGCCAGAAATTCTCTTGCCAGAAACTGATTTCAGTTTTCATCTGTTTTTGAGGGGAAAGGAGTTAACCATTCCAGTAACATCACCATCACTACAACAATATATTTGGCTTACGTCTGTTACTACTTCTGCTGCATTGCTACAATTGACTGTTACAGCCAGTACCATGTTCTGGTACTGGTTCTCTGTCTTTGAAGGAACACGCAAGCACAGGTTAGATTTTTCACAAGCTTAAAAAAAGTAAATCTAATACTAAAAATTTCCAGTGTTTGACTACAGGAATCAAAAGTTTGTCCTCTCTGATCTAGGTATGTATGCACAGACACATAGGCTTCAGTGGGAAAGCCATTGTATGCATTTAATGGAGAATTTGACCAAGAGTGGTTGATAACCAAGCAAGCAAGCTGAAAGCTTATACACACACGAGGCAGTCTGTTTTTTAGAGCAGGTGCTAACGGTGTTTCTGATGGCTGACTTTATTACTGTAGGGGTAGGCTATATGTTAGTAGAGAGCATATGAATGTAGGCGTGAAGCTAATCCTGCTGAGAGTTAGTACATTGTCTCAGCAGTCAGAGAGACCTTGCTCAGTTTCATTTGTTGCTAGTCATGTTAAGAATTACTGCTGTGGTGAATGGCAACATTCCAGATTACATCTTGGTCAAATGGATTATTCTTCAGAGCAGTGCTTTTCTGGGGAAGAGAATATTCAGGGTCCAGATTTGAAGGGTCTTTTGCAGTTTTGGTGAACTCACCTGAGTACTTCATGCAAGTGTAACCGCTGAAAGCCTGTAATGTATTTGTTGTCTAAGCCAACAGGCAGTTAGTGGATGCTTGCAAAGGGAGTTTTTTAGGTGAGCAATAAAAAAGCGTAACTGAGGAGAGACTGTGGTAGGGACTAAAGTAACACATGCCATCACATCTATGTATCACCTTTAAAAAATAAAAAAAAGTCTTCATGGCAATGATGACTAAAATGTTTATCATCTTTGCTGTACATGCATTGTAGCCAATTTTGAAAGTACTTGGCACCTCTCTGAAAGATTCTATGTCATTATACAGCAATGGTCATAGTAGTGGTAGTGGTGTGGGGTGTTGCAAAACAAGGGAGTTGAACAGGAGTGAAGTACAGATGTTCTGAAGGAGCTGGAGCACTGGACTAACAAACAGAAAGCTGTTATTTCTCTCTAAATATGCAGAGAGCCTGCTTGTGTTCTTTGTTATCAGAAAGCATTTGTTGCCATTGCACAGTTTTGATGGCTTTTCACCCCAATATGCTCTCCCTAAGTCACTGTATTTTTACTCACGTAGGTATGTGAAGTCCTCCGAATAATCTAAACACAAAAATCCTGCAGAGAAAGGATTTTATAAAAAAAGCTGGATGTTAATGCTCCAAAAGAGACTAGAGTATCTCCTGGGATTAGTGAGTAGGTGGGAGGAGTTGATTGCCTCAGGCATAACCCAGGGCCATTAATTCAAACTAGTCATTAATCCCCTTGTAATGCCCTATGCTGATGCCACAGTTCCTATTATACCACAGAAATAGAAAGCTGACTGACCTATAGAATTTGATGGGCTATATTATTCATATAATGATTGCTTATATTCCCAAATGCTCATCACTGTACTGTTAGACAGAGTTTCAGTTTGTAAGCCTCATGTCTTTCCAGAGAGTTAATGCTTAGTTTGCTACTCACAGGAAGCCCACAATGATGTTATTAGTATTCCATACTGTCTGAGGCTTTAAATAAATCTTGAAAATGTTATAGCCTGTGCAAGGTATGCTGCATGTAGTGAGTTCTGGGAAAACAAAATTCATACCAGTACTTTGTAAAGATAATTAGAATACATTTTTTTCATATCTAGAGAAAAAGAAAAATGGGCTTTTGGTTCCTTTACTCTGTGGTTGCCACATAAGGCAAAGTGTGGCCTAAGTTGCATTTATTTTAGAGTTTTGTTTGATTTCTTTTTTTTTTTTTTTAAGAAGTCCACAAATTTTAATGAGTTTATTTCAATACCCGAAGATGTAGTAATAAAGGATGGGTCACCTATAAACCATTTAGATGCAACTGCCATCACATGTCCTTCACATGCACACGCTTGTACTCAGCAGTACACAATAAAAGCGTTGCTGGGCAGATCTTAAAGTGCAGGAGGAAAAAGTTCAAGAGCAAGAGACAGCCCCCAGCTTAGCAGATCATGTGAACACACATGACTCTAAGCACCAGAGTTTAGGTAGCAAATAGCTGCTATGAGAATTTCCAGAATGCTAGACTTGTGTGTCTGTTTAAATTTTCCTAAAATGATTTTGCTCAAGAGGAAAATCATTCATCTGATCTTTATGTAGAGTCTTTCTTTGTCAGGCATCCCAAAGTGTCTTACAGATGCAGAGATTTAGTACTGACATGCACAGAACTTTGGCAATGCAGGAATATGACTACAGATGGGCTTCACTATTACATTCCCCAAAAGACCATACAGCAATCCTGCATAGTAGCTCAGGTCGGGAACTGTGGGATACTTTACTCAGCTGAAAACATAGGTGAGTTAACAACAGTAGGCTGTAAGAAAACAATGGAACTAAACTGCTTTAAATAATAAGAAGCAGCTGAGCTCTCTATAATTAGCATTTGTGGTGAGCCATAAATTGTATTGCTGAAATGTGAAATTCCAGCATTACCCTGATTCCAAGAAAGAGGGTATGAAGTTGTTTGAGGGTTGGTTTAGGGTAAATAACCACTTCCTACAGGAACTGTCTGTGCTCATTATTTACTCAGCTGAGCCTTGTTTAGTTTATGAATTCAAAATTGATCATAGCGGAATGTTTTGGCATATTAAAGGAGGCTTAGGATATTCAGAATATCCTAAAATGTCCATACTAAAAATGTCTGAAACTTACAGACTATATTCACAGGAGAAATTGTACTTAAAGTTTAGCTACAGCAGTACAGTAGAAGGTTGGCATATGGATTTTTTTCCTCCCCTCCTTGTATGTGAAATCTCATTGATCCTTGTTCCCATCTCATACACACAGAGAGAAAAGAGCCTAGAACGAATGTACTTTCATTTTAGAAAGACTAGTTGGAATTCTTTTTGGTTCTAACATTTCAGCATCAATCTCTGAAAACCAGTGTTTTCAGAATGGGTGTTTTTCAAATGCTTTATGGCATTCCTTTTCCTTCCTCTGGCTTTACTGTTGTAGTTTGGCTTGCTGCTGTGCAGGAGGAGAAGAGATGAAGGAGCGAGGAGATGGTAACCTCCTTACTGGCTCTTCTCCCCCTTTCCACTAGCTCAAAATAAAAAGAGGGGTAGGGGAGAGGAGAACAAAGTCAGAAAGGGAGGAAACCTTTTGCCCGCTGGGGTCATTGTGAGGCAAACATGCATCCATTCACCCATCTGAGAATCACTGTAGTGTAAATTAGTCCATTTTAGTGCATAATGAGGATTTACTCTCCTACAATGGGGGATTTAGCTAATAAAGTCTCAATTTAATTTCTCTCTGGCCCAAGAATTTTTAAAAACTGAAAAAGTTAAATGATGAATTGACTCAGCAAACTAGCCCCTTAGAGACTGCATGTACCAGGTACATCAGGGGTGCTGACTGACGTGATGCTGTTGATATTCCACAAGGGAGTGGGTGAGGCTTTATGAAATACTCCCTATTGGCTTGAGCACTCCTGCAGAAACCTACGGGGACTGTGCTAGGTGGCAGTGTATTCTTGTGGAATTAGGGGGTTGTGTCTTTGTTCCAGATACCAGAAAGTAGTTTCCTCTGTTCTGATTCTTAGCAGATCCCCTTTCTGTTAGCTTTGATCACCTGTGGAGCCTGGAGAATTCCAGACTTGTTTTTCAAAGGTTGTTCTACAGATAGCGTATGAAGGGAGGGTGTATGGAGATCTGTGCAGACCTCATCAGAATTTAATGAGTGTTGGACACAAATGGAGGTCTGCAGTACTGGTATAGGGTAAACTGGAATTCACTGTGCTAAACCATCCAAAGATAGTAGTGGCTTCCTGCTCCCTGTCTAAAATGTTCCAGAAAGGGATGAGCAATCTTTGTGTGCTGTTTCCAAAAAGACATGTCACAGCAGTTTGATGCTTACTTACTGCTATTTGAATTTATCTGGTTTGAGTTTCCTTTTTCTTTGAAAGGCCTTTTTCCCAAATATTTTTAAACTTCCTTCCTGATGTTTGTCTTTTTTCCAGATTCCAAAATTAGAGCAAGTCACATTTCCTCATGGAACTTCTGCTGCAAGGAGGCATTGAGCTTTTGCAGCCCTAGTCTGAAGGTGCCTGCTCCAGTGGATGACCTGCTCTGTCATGCACAGCTATCCCAAAACAATCAGACAATGGCAAACTTTAAAAATTAATGCATGTCCTGATTACTGTCCCATCCCCCTCAGCTTGTGCTTTCTGACTCCTGCTTCATGTTGCTGAGTCCTATTTCTTGGAGGTGCTACTTAATCCATGACTTGCCTGCTGCATTCTTGTTTGACCTGTTAACTGTTAGAGCAAAAAAGTTATTTTAAGATTGGGCTTGTCAAAGAGATCTTATCTCCTCCCTTCAAAGTCCTCTGATGATTAATATTTGATTAAAATGTGGCTGCAGCATTAAAATGGGTGCCCTGTGTCTTTTGTAAATGGATAACTAGCGAACCTGTGGATTGTCTTAGTTTTTGTTGGCAAATTACCTACTGAATGTTTCAAGGGGAATTGCAGGGGATGGTGAGGAGGTAGTTAACTAAATTAGCTATTATAATAATTTCAGATAAATTCAGATAAATTAATTACTACTTTTATTCCTAGATATAGTCTGAAGATGTCTAAATCACCAGATCCATCCAAAGATTCAGCTTTAGTTTTGTCTCTGGAAATGAGAAAGAGAACATGCTAAAACATGGTACAGAAGCCCAGGTCCCAGCTCTCATAGTCACACATCAAAACCAGAAGGCTAGGTTTGTGGTCATTATAGCAGTGGCTTATGCATTTGACCTGTGCAGCAGCTGCACCATTCTTCTTGCCTGCTTCTGTTTGCTTTTCTTAAGTCCAGGGACTGGCTGCTGATGAAATCTGCTCTCGAAAGGGTTTGGAGATCAAATACCTGTCCATTTTAATACTGTGATGGATCATAAGGACAACCAAATCTTTAGATATGAATATATGCTTTACAGAAGACTAGGACAGTCAGTACAGAGAGGGAAAATAATGGACAGGCGGACTTGTTGTACAGTTACATAAATACACCAGTGGAACTCATCAGTCTACTGGAAAATACTGTAGAATGGGGTATTGGGACAAGGAAAGAAGCATAGCTTGAGTCTGTTTAGTTTTGAATGTGAAAGTCTTCATAGCACTTTGTAAAAGAAGAGACTGTCCTAGTTGATGTTCCTGAGTTTGTTGTGCTCTAAGCTGTGGAGCTTGATGTTGCTATCTTTGCTTCTGTAAGTAATGTAACAGAATGTAACAGCTCATGAGAACTAAGGTAAAACACAAAGGACTCCTGCAAAGGTCTTTGACTGATTTTGTTTGGCTCTTGAATTCTTAGAAACAGAATAGCAGAAAGTATTTTAAAATGAAAGCACAAAGCCTGAAAGGCTGCTGTTATTTCCAAAGTACTCTCTTTCAAACCAGAAAGCTTGGTAGAAGTGAGATATTAGGACAACCACTAGTGCCAAGATTTTCCCTGTCCTCTGAACAGGACAAGGAGTACTGGTGCCAGGAAGAGAGTTTGTTTTTATGTGCCCCATGATCTGGAAGGCAGATGATTGGGTTAGAGACAAGGAGACATGCATGCCAATTCAGGGAAGACAAGAGTCAACTGTTGTTTTAGCTTTCCTTTCAGTGAAAAGAAAGATTATATAAATAGATCTTGAGTCGCCTTCATGTTACATTTTTATTTTCTGGCTGATGTTAATTAAATTGCTTCAGTGAGGTACTCAAACGCAGTATGGAGTGGAGTATATGCAGCATGTACATATGTGTTCATCTCTCTTTCCATTGAAAGATTGCCACAATGTTACATATAAGATGTAAAACCAACTTCCTGAAACATTGGAAAGCAAAGCCAAACGCTCTGTTGCCTTTTTAAAGTTTTATTCTGTTCTTTGATTATTTTTGTAAATGGCTAACTGGTCTTGTGCAGAAAAATGTGTCTGTTTACTGAGCTTGCAAAGAGGCAGGTGTTGTTTTAAGATTTGCCTTGTCCATTTCTGGCTATTCATGCTCAGCTCTGCAGCAGTTTCTTAAAGGCCTAAAGCTGTTCACTGATCCATGTTCACAATAGGGCTGTCTCCCCAGTCTTTGCAGACCTGGCCAAGAAGATGACACGCTGGGCACAGGAGTAGGAGCCAGTGGCTCTAATAGGCCATTGTTGCGTTAAATACTTTGTATTGTGAAACCATGGCCATTGGCTGTGGGCTGCTTAAGAATGTGTGAAGGGGTTGGATGTAATCTGGATTTGCTCTGGTTCTTTGGAAAGGGAATTCAGGGAAAAGAGATTTACAGACATTGTAATGTCTGTAAATGTTACAAGAGTAACATTGTGTGTTGCCCCTTGATATCATCAGTGTCTGCTACAAAGTTTTAAAGCTGGGAATAAAGGCAATTAGATGCTGATGAAGAATAGACTGCAGAAGGGAGGGGAGAGGGTGCAAGAGGGTTACAAGAGAGCAGTACTGAATAGCTGCAGCCATTACTGACTTGAACTCCTTGAATAGTACATTAGAGTTTATCTAAAACCTTAAGCTTAGCATCTGAGACCTTTGTTGAAGTAGGCCTTTTCCCATATTATATTATGGGTAAAGAACATTTCCAAAACTGTTCTGTAGCAATTTTTATTTAGAGCTTCAAGGTTAAAAAAAGGTGCATCTGCCATGACTTCTATGTCATGACAGAAAGTCTCAGTGGGTTCATTCCACGTGCACTCCTCTCTTAGGACTCCCTGATTTTAGCCAGTAGCATTGTTTTTACTAATGTTGGTGATTTCTCTTACCTCTTAAGAGGACACCGAAGAGCCAGGAATGGGTTTTTCAGTGATCTGCAAGATATGTTTTGGAACATCAGAAGAAGGTTTTGAATCTGGGCTGACCTTCTGTTGGGTTGCAATGGCCCAAACACAATAGCCTGGCTGTTATCATCTTTGTAGGGCTGCTCCTCCTAGAAATTTGTGGGGTTGGACATATGGCCTGGTAATGAGACAGATGCAGTAGCACCTCATTGTTTTTAACATTAATGTTAACAATTAGAACTCAGTATCAGCTGTATGTATCATGTACCCTTGTAATGGAAATTGTGATGGCATGCAACAACAGCAATAGCTCAGTGAAAATGTATTTAGAAAAACATGCATATGGTAGATTAAATTATCAGTCTAACTGAACAGGTATGTTGTGCTGAATTTGGACAGAATATATTCCTGGGAGGAATATATAATTCCTTTAATGCTGCTGGACAAGAAATCTTTTTAGTCATAATGAAATTGTGTTTAAAATTCCCAGTGACCTTTTACAGCAGGTCCTGGCCATCTTCTCTGCAGAATGCTTCTGAAATGTAGTTTATCACAATAGCATTTCTCCAGTTTTGCCCCAGCTTACTCACAGTGGGAAAAGGTTTTCCAGATAGCCAGGAGAACCTTGTCAATCCCTAGTTACCCTTGCACCCAAGCTCCAGTTTTTTGTGGCAGCTTGCTTATCTTTAGCCATATTCATCTCCTTGGAAGACTGTGCTGGTTTGCCAGACTGGAGTTGCCTGGAACAGCCAATATGATGCTTCAAGTTAGGGCTACTGTTTTCAGAAGCTGCCTCTGACATTAAAAGAAACAGAATTGGCCCAGTGCTTACCACTTTGGAGAAGCCATCCTCTTTGGAAAAAGCATTTTAATTCTGAATAAAACATTGGGTTGGCTTTTAGCTCATGAATAGCACTTTATTCCGCCTCAATAAATGTCAGTACCGACAAGTAACCACATCATGTCATGGTGTTATGTAAGTGCATGGCAACATTCCAAGTTAATTTTGGCTATTATTTCCACAGCTGTGTGGGATAGGTTTTTGTAGGCTTTTGGTTCCTGGTTTGACGGTACTTCTTGCAGATAGGAGCTGTAAAACAACCTGACGATTATCCAGGCTTCATGGGCTAGTTTGGGCTTCAGACACAAACAGTATCTCAGGTTCTTCTTTTGTGGATCCTCCTTGAGGAGTTTGCTTCTTTGTGGAGCACATGGCAGTTGACTGTTGACAGACAACTGAAGAGTTAAGATTTTATGGAAAGATCTGGAAAGCAACATCACTTTATTAACAGGGTAAGTTCACGCAACTAAAAGTCACTGGAAGACAAATGCCGTCTCATCCTACTTGTGCTTTTCAGAGCCCAAGAGGATAAGGTATCTACCAGTGTGCAACCAGGGAAACAAGTTCTCTTCTTGCCTCACTGGGCCCCTGATTCAGGCAGTCTGCTGCCTGAAGAACGAAGCTTCTAATGCTGCTGTAAGATTACTCCTGGCACAGTCCCAACTGGCAGTTGGATGCCCTTGTTGTGTGCTGTCGTTGCAAAGGTGAACTCCTCCATCATGGTTCCCCTGTTATGATTGTATTTGAATAGAGGGTCATCTTCAGTTATTAACCCTCATACTGGAGTTGGAGGCTTGGTAAAGACAGGAGTTCATAAGCTCACATGGAAGCCCTCTAAGTTGTAATATGCTGCTTGTGGAATTGTTAAGAAGGTCAGCACTTAGGTAACTGTGTCTCTGAATGCTTAAATATCTTAAAATTCTGTCCCCGAGGTCACTGAATGTCAGTGGTGCATAGTTTCTAAAGTGCCTAAGTCATTGCTATAAATGGAGTGTGGTTGCTTAAGTCGTTCTGTTGCTTTGGGATATTTTGTACCCCCAGCTTGTTTGACAGTTAAATAGGGAAGGTTATTTTGTTGCAGATACTTTGTGTAGGCTATCACTCAAAATATTAGCATTAGGAAGTGTAGACTCCTGCCAGATTTCTCTTGACATTTTTTATTGTCAAGAGAAAAGCAGATTGAGGTTCATCATTTAGTGTTTGATGGAAGGCCCTCTCTATCTCAGTGCTCTGTTTCTATACAGCAATCAAAGCCCACATACTGTACTATATTCTGCCAGGAAATCTGCTAACCTTTCATATAATATGTAATAGGTTTTATAGCCAGTGCTGTAAAGCCATTTTCTGTACACCAGGATTTTCAGCTATTTTTTTCTGCTGCCTTGGTAAGATTTGCAATGGTTCTTTCTATAGTGCCAGATGTTGTACATAAAACAGGAAATTATATACTGTTCTCTTGTTTATTGAGGAGAGAGAAGAATCTACTTTTAAAACCTAGCTGGAAGAGGTTGCTAGAAATGCCAAGTTTAAAGAGACAGATCAAGTGTGTGAGATAAGAAGGCAAGACAAAACTTGCCCGAATGTGATGATGAATGCTAAATCTTGAAACACAGTTGATGTACTGACATTAAAGGGAATGTACTGAATATATAATCATTGTGGATGTATTCATGGGGTTTTGTATTATAAGATAATCAGATGAGTAGTTCTTTGTACATACATTTACTGAAACTGATGGAATCTCAGGAGAGATCTGATGATCTCTGTTTAAAGAGATATCAGCCCAATTATGTACTGCAGTGTCTGTCTGTTCCTGAAGGAATGTAATGTCAGAATGGTTTTATTTTGGTTAGTAGCTGGGGTCATTAATCTACAGATATTGTTTTACAAATATTAAATACTTAATTCAGTAACATTCTAGTGGGCTGTGTTCACAGGGACTGTGATGTATTGTTTATAGGGTTCCTCATGAATAATCCGGTGCCCAACTGGTCATGCCTGGCCTGTAGGTTCTTTTTGCTTGGCCTATGGCTTTTTCCTGTCGAGTAGCAGGCAGGGAGCAGCTGTCTGGCCACCATGATGCATAAAAGCCAAGTGCCTCCTGCTGCCCTTCAGGCTGTTTCAGTGACTGCAAACTGAACTCTGCCAACTGTAAATGCAGAAGGAGAGCATGACCTGGACTGTGTGACAAGAGGTCACAAAAAACTGGCCTCTGGGTGCTGTAAGTGCAGAGGTTTGACCATTCTGCCACAAGGCATGAGAAGAGAACTGTAAAGGAACATATCAAACATAGTACTAATTCTCATTAGTAAGCAACACCTAACATGTGACACTGAGAATTACATTTCCAAGGGGATACAACTTTTATCTTTCAGAAACTTCGGAAACATACTGACAAATTCAGAGATTATTTGGGTCAGGCTTTTTGTGGCATTTTCTACTAGATAGAGCCACTTTAGGAGTTGTTCATATGCAACTGTGTTACTGTTACTCATTGATTAGGGCAACGGTGAGATATCTTCATAACATGTAGCTCTGTGCAAGTTAGAGAAAAAACAATCAACTTCTACAGTGGGAATGCTGCTCCAACAAAAAAAGTGTCAATAGAGTCTGAATTTTTACCTTTCATCTTGTGGTCACTTGAAACAGCTTTTCTGGCCAACATCAGCTCCTTTTGCTACTAACATACACTCTGGAAGCCTCTCCTGAATTACATATCTGTTGCTGTAATTAACCTTATACATGAGCATTATCTTGGTCTCTTGGAAAAAAAGTCACACTGGCATGAAATCAGGGTGACATGTTGGTGCTTCAGACCCTTAGTTTCTGTCCTGAGGCAGAGCAAATCAGCAGGCCTGTGCTGACAGTGCTGTTCTTGCTTGAAATCTCAGTTAATTTTACATCCCCTTCTTTTTCCACTTCTTTTTTTATAAAGGCGCCTTTGAACACTTGTAGCAATTTTATTTTCTAAGAAGCCGGATTTGATCCATACTGGAGTTTACAAATGCTTCCCTATTAAGTGTTCAGGCACAAGCACTTTTTTCTCTTGTCTGGATTTTTCTCTAGTCTCTGTTTTCAAGAAGGATGAACTCGCTCTGAAGCTCTTGCCACTGATGCCTGCTGAGCAGTGCAGTCGTTCAGTAGGTCTGCAGGCCTGCATACTCTGCTCTTTCTAATCATGTCACATTTGTAATACCTGTCAAGTTTGCTAAATTTAGGTGATACCAGTGATGTGAACACGTCGCGATTTTACCATGAAAAAACACTGCCAGGTGTTTTTCAAGACGGTGGCAAGAGATGTCATACCTACTTCACAGAGCTTTTGTTTACTGCTTTTGGATCTGACTCTGATTTCCTAAAGTTTGGAGGTGAAAATTTCTGAAATGGTTCTGAAATTTTCTGTGGCATCAAGGCTGTGGTGGGGCCTTCTAAGACTTGTGCTTGCCTGTGTTCTCTGTTGGTAAGGGTGTGTGCATGTGGCCATTCCCAACGATGAAGTTGGGAAATGAACTGCAGAAATGAACGGGAAGTCTCCTAAGAGCTATAGGGTAGTCAAACTTCATATTTCCCAGTTTGAATCAGTTTGGGTTCAAGTATCAGTTATGGTTTGTGAGTGGTATACTTGGGAGTATGGGAGAGATTTCCTTTGGTCTAGTCTTCAGTACTACTCAGTGGTCAGGATGCCTTCCTTACAGAAGACATGTGATCATTAGTGCTATTGGAGCAGGGCAGTAAATACAAATTAGTTTTGCTATGCTAGTGAAACTGTTAATTCGTGTCAGCTAAGGGTCCATTCCAATGCAGGTGTGTATCATTTGACTTCAACTCCATAGGAGTTATGCAAATAATATTCTTATATTAAAGATAGCGATTACAGTGGCTATCTCATTTAAAAGACGAGAAGATTTTCACTGAAGTCTGAGGTTTATAAAACTGAAGAGAAAGTATGATATGAAAACTGTATTTTGTGATGCTCCCTAAACAAGCAGCTCACAGTGTGTAGCGGAATACTTTGTAAATGAAAACTAGTCAGTCAAATCTGTGAGGTGTATGTGTCCAGCTTCCTTATTCTGTAACACTGAGTTCCCCTCCATACTGTCAAAGGAAGACAGAGCAGATAAACAGCAGTTACCATGTGAAAAAAATAAAACTTGTCTAGAAAAAATATTTTGCCTTATTTCCAATGTATTTAATTTTTATTACAATATGGCTTGCAAAACTTGCCTCTAATATGTTTTTAAAGTTGTAAGTTAACAGAAGAATTATGTGAAATGGATTTAGATGTTAAGGCAGCTTTTTCTCTGTTAATGAAACCTTTCTTAAAGGCTGTTCTATAATTACACTTGTGGCTTGGTGGATAATGTCTGTTCTCATATGCAAGTCATTTGATTCCTCTGGTGCCTCCTAACACTCAAGAGGCATGGACTTTTGCAGTGTGACTCATGCTGTAGCTTATTTTAGTGAATATTCTATATAAAGACTTTCTTTGAGCGGTGAGTAGTTACACAGTATCAAAGTGACAATAACAAGCTTTGTCCATCCTGCTTCTCAACAGAGAAAGAGCCCTACAAAACCAGAGTGGAGTGTAGGTCATTGCAGATTAGGTAGCCCTTCAATTAAGAAGTGTTCTAACTCTAGTATCACCAGTGACCTTGTCATGTCTTCTAGAGGGACTGAAAGTCTCATCCCAGTATAGTAATACCCTTGCTTCAAGAGTTAATCATTCTTGCTGCCAGAAAAAAGGGCAAAGTATAGCAGATTACTTCTCAATAAAACCTGCTTCTCTTCTATCAGGAGTGCAAAAGAATACCCACATGTATTTTTCAGCACTGCAACAGCAGGTGATGGCAATGCATGACAAGCCAGAGCTGCCTGTTTTGGATGTGTCCACAAAACCCTGAAAAGTTGCAATTTTAGGACATCCGTGCACAGCCATAATGAAAATGTTTAGAAGAATTGCTGATAGTAAGAATTGAAGTTGGAAAATAAGCTTGGGATATGAATATAATCACAGTCAATGAAAATGATTAAAAAGTTTTTCTGTGAGTGGAAGGACTGGAAAAACTTCCTTTCCATTTCTGCTCTTTTCTGCCACCAATACTTAGCATGACTTCCATGATGTATCAATTTGATGGTGGACTATGTGTGTGGTGTTAGGAGTCGTACCCTTGAGAAGCTGAGTACAGGAGGTCTGGCACATTATGACCATGATTGTAACACAAAAACTACTAAAGTTTGTTCAAGTATGCTTTTAATGAGAAGGTTGGGAAAATTGTTAGGGACAGTTCAGTGTAAGAGAAACGGACAGAAAGACGAGTGGATGAGATGTGCTCTCCTCTCAGCTGCCACTGCACAGCCAGAGGTTATTTACTGCATGCTCCTAGCAAGGTGTTTTAAAAAGAATTTTGAAATGTCCTTGTTGAGTCTCTTTGAGTTTTCAAAATGTGCTTATTTCTAAGACTTAAACAATCCATTCATCTTCGTTTGATGTTCTACAGGAAGGATTTAAAATCATAGTGCACTAATACTGTTATTTTTTCTTCTCTACTGAAAAACAATTTAGTTAGCTCTATATGTAAAACCAGTGTATTTATCTAGTACTGCTGTTTGCTTTGTGTAAATATCCCTTGTAGTACACTGTTTCCAGTGGGTTTGGAACAAGAGCGAGCAAACAGGTGGTGGAGCCCCCCCAGCACGGCCTGATGTATTTATTTTAATACCTTTTTGTCACCCTTTAAACAAACAAATGAAAGGTGATTCCATAAAGAAGGAGCAGGAAATACAAATATATCTCAGAAGTGAACAATTGAAAGCAATGGACTAGAAAGATGTTTTATTTTCAAAATTAATAATCTACTGTACATCCTGGCTGTATTAAGCCTGTTCATCTAGTAGGGTAGGTTAAGATTTCAATATGCCAATGAAATTATTTTCAGCCATGTGCGAGGGAGCACCCAGAAGAAATGGCTGTTTTCCCAAGTGGGATGGAAACATTGAAGTTCAGAAAATTTATTCAGTTCCTAGTGAGCTTCCTATAAAATAGATCACTTCTTAAGCCAAGTATAGGTTTTAGAATATACTTTTAAAAGCCAGGCCTTTCAGGATGGCAAAGTACATGCCACGGATATTTCACTGACAGTATCTTTAAGCCAGTTTGGCAGAAGTTGTCTCTCACTGAGAGGGCAGTACTTGGGCATTTGTGCTGACAGATTTTGGATGCTGGGGATTAACAAATTGTTTCTGGATGAATCTTAGCACAGGAATTGGCTTTTCTCATTGCCTCTCAGATGTGGGATTTTTTTGCTAAATTGCTTCACACAACTGCTGTGTTGTTAACATACATAGTATATGGTCAAGTTTAATGGTCTGGTAGTGAGTCTTTCAGTAACCCCCTTTTTCTTTTCTCTTACAGTTCATTGCTTATAGTCTTCAATCATCATAATTTGTATAGTCCTCCCATGTAAACTTAATAGTAATAACTGATGTACTATTCATCTCAATCTGCAGAATCTTTAAGCCTAAATTGTCTCAACTACAGCCACATCTAAGGAGCCTCACTTCTGCCTATTGTAAAATTGCTTATCTGTTTCCAAGACCTCAAAAGGTAGAACTGCTTCTCCAGTGGCAACAAGAGAGGAGACAGTTCATTCGTTAGGCCTACCTGTTAGCCAGTTCACATTGCCTAGTTTTTATTTCTTTTTATCTTACAGTATGCCCTTTTCCCTGAAGTCTCTCCACTTCCTGCCATATCTTATCTATTCAGTAGGACTGCAGGAGTCTGTTTAGTCTATATATTGCACTCCTCTGCTACCCTTTACCCACTGCTCTCAAACACATTTTTACTTCTTATTTCTTGTCAACTTTTATTTCTTTCCTAATGTTTAACTTTCTTCCTTCTTCCCATCCCTGCTTGCCTCCTTTCCTCACCATTCCCTCTCGTGGCAAGGTTTGAAAACTTTTCTAGCGCTGAGGTGAAATGAATAGTGTTACTTTACTTTTTGCCTAAAGAGAGGATTGTGTGAGAAAGAGCCACTGCAAGACTCTGGAATCACAGAACAGCATTTGGTGTTCAGGCTTTTTTAGTCTCTGTGAGGGACTGGCAGATCAGTAAAATGTCTTTTTTTGAGAAAGTCACTTGCACTGACTCCATTTAGAGAGAAAAACCTTGAACTGCCCCAGCCAAATAATGCTGTTGCATTGCTAGTTGTTAATGCGGTTTACCTGATCCTTAAGTTATGGCACAACTGAATTGCTGTTATTAATGTTGTTTGCATTTCAGTTTGATAAAAGTCAGTAATTTCCATTCAATACATTTTGGTTTCTTCAGATAAAATGCTGTTGAACAAGTCCATCATGTTTTACAGACAGGTTTCACGGGCCTTTATATAGGGAGCTTCAAACTTGAGGACCATGAGATGTTGGACTGTGCATGTGGATGTAAGATAGTATAACTAGGCACTATGTTATAAAATAACTGAAATATTATTGTAATTTCTGGTGGGAAAGTACCACAGGCAGCATTTACAATGCAGCACTGTGCAAGAATGGGGCTCTGGATTTGAGCAACTGGACCCATGCTAGCAAGGTTAATTCCAGTGGTGCCATTGCATTGACTGCTTGGCTGAGTTGGAGGCCTAGGTTAAGTGATATCAATCTGATTATGAATGAGTTCCTGTGTCAGAATACACTCTTCTCCATGCACTAGGGGGAGTGGACTATGTTCAGTCATACCTTCTGAATTATAGTTACTTAGTTTGTCTTTAGGTTTTCTCCTCTTATTTTGTATTGTACTTGGTTTGATTTCACAGCAGTGTTACTAAGTGAGCTGCACAAACTGCTTTTAAAGCAGATCATGCTGTAATCAAAATAGTATTTTAAAAGCATTAAAGAAAGGCTAATGTTATAAGGGAAATTCCCTTGTGTGCTTCTTTATTTACACTTATGAAATATCCTCATTATAGTAAGGCACAATTGAGTAGAAACAATCACTTTGAGGAATTATCGATGAAAAGGAAGCCTTTAATATTAGAAGAATATTGGAAGTTGATACATGCTTGGTTCTGTGAGAAGCAAAAGCACAGCATTAGATTGACCCCACTGAACTCACTAAGAGGTTCATATTGATTGTAGAGGAATTAATATTTAACCCAGAATTTCCTTACAGATGAACACAAATTTCTAGACCATCATACTTCTGCACTTATAGGTTGTAAATATGAAAACAGAGTTACAGATCAGCTCACCATTTTGCTGCTTCTTTATTTGGTTCAAATCTTGTAAAACTATATAAGGAGAGGGAAGAAAAGTAGCTGTTTATGAACAATGGAAGAAGGCACTGCTGCTCCCATTGTCAACATAAGGCCAATGTGTCATTTCAGCTGCACTTTAAACTTATTTTTAGGACTTAAGTGCTGTACAGATCTGGTGGTGACCTTACAGAATTTCACTAGACAGGAGCATGAATTCAACTCACTGTCAGAGCGCAGCCTGCACTGGGAGGTATGCAGCGTTTCTCTAACTTGGATGTACATAGCTAGTGCCACATATATTTCTTTAGATGAAGCCTTTTTCAGAGCATTCACACAAAAGTATGTTGGTCATGTGTGTCAGGCCTTGTGTATTTGCAAGGTGGCAATCTCAGGGTGGAATGATAACTTGTTTAGAGGCTCTCGCTGACTTCTAACTGGTCTAGTATACACAGTTATTGCTTTTTGCTTGCTCTGTAGGTTAAGATATATCATCAGAAACAAGACACATTACGTTGCTGTGATTACAAAATTTGTCATTGTGTCAAAGCACTTTGCAAACATAAATGTCTTCCTGATGTAACATTTTGTGTCAGCTGAATTTCTGCTCTAGAAAAATGCTAAAGATCAGTTTAGGAAGGCACACCATACGAAAGAAATAGTCTAAGAGGCAGCCCATAGGTACCGAGGTAAAGGGCTGAACAAAGCCAGCCTCATGCTGTATTTGCCAGTCTCATACAGTCTGTGATCTTCCTTGTACACTGTCTTCTTGCAGGACACTCAGACTGAGCTCATCTGAAAAAGCATGTATTTACTTCTCCCATCATTAAACTACTGTATCTGAAAATAGGATGTATGACTGCCTGAGGGCAAAAGGAAGTATTTTATGTTCAGAACTTTAGGAAGTTATTCTATGAACAGTTTTCTCTTGTGCATGACCCATGAGATGATGACAGACTTAGCTTGATCTAAGTCCTGTCAATGTAGGTTTATAGACTGGCTGCAGCAGTTAGAAAAATTATGTTAAAACGGTACTCTTTTTCTTAGTAGCTTTGATCTTTGTTCTCGAGACATATCTTCTGGCTTTGCTAATAAAGACACAGGTTTACAGTTGTTAAAGTCACAGAACAGTTTGAATAGGAATGAGGTACTTGGTCTGCAGCTTCCATCATTCAGAAAATTCCAGCTAAGGTGTGACTTGCTGCCTCTCTCCTACAAGTGATAATGAAAGGGGAAGAAAGGAGAGCACAGGTTTATCCTCTGATCCTGCGTTGTTTGAAGCACTGCTATTGACAGCCATCATCATCTGGTTTTAAAGTGACATTCAACATAGATATTACTGGGAGAAAGTAAACATGGAATTGTAAAATGTCTTTTTCAGGCACTTTTGAAAACTTGAACTTCAAGTTAAAGGCAGTTAAACAGTTATAATTTTTTTCCTATAAATACATCCTTTATTTATAGTTACAAAGGTGTAGTAAAAGAAAACACATAAATCAAATGGCCTGTTTGTTCTTCTTTGTACAATTTCTTTGTCCTCTTTAAGTATATGCGATCTTTCCCACCCCTCCCAACCAAGTCCTGTCTCCACCCAACTGCATTTCCTGAGTGGATTCCTCTAGGAGACAGAATCAGAGGGCTGCATGATGGTATTTCTATACTTAAATTAGACGGAGCAGAATAGGCTGTGTAATTTGTTTAATCACTGCTCATGCTCTAATTTCCTTGGATTTGATTTTTGCAGTGCAGTCTTATCTTTGGGTTTCTATCTGGTAGCCAAGTCTGCTATCTGGCATGATTTCAGGGAGCTGGGTGCATTTTTCTTTTCGACTAAATATCAAGGGGATTCTGTGATCAAGCAAGTTCTGCATACAGAGCTTTTCAAGCATGATAAACTGATTTAAGTGGGAATGTGACAGAAAACTATATGCCTCCAAAACAAAGATCAAATAAAATCTAAAGCATAGTTGATTAGAGCCATGTAGGCTCATGCAGAAGATGGTAAATGGAAAAGATGCAGATTCATCTGCTATTATATAAACTGTACTGATTCTGGGATCAGGATTCAGCAAATTCAGTACAGGCATTTCCTGTATTTATTTTGTCTAAATATGTCTAAATGGTACTTCACTTCTGCTATTTCAGGCCTTGTCTATCTCATTGCAATGACTTGATAAACTGACATATACAAAACAGTTTCTGTTCAGTAAGTTGTGGTGAGATCTTCAATTGGTTTATTTTCTGTTTTTCCACAATATGTAAAGATATGTTCTCACTATTGTAGAATTATTTTTCCCTAATTTGTCTTTATCCTTTCCTTTAGAAATACCTCAATTCTGTTCTCTTACCTGTATTGTGGGTGACAGCGAATACATGTATTTTGTGAATGACAAAGGCAAGTATTTAGTAATATGCAGGATACTTGGTGTTCTAGAGTGAAGCACCAGCTTCAAGCAATGATTTGCTATGCAGTGTTAAACAGCCACTGGTTATGTTCTTTTTGTGATATCCAGTTAATTGGCATTAACCTGAAAAGTATGGAAATTTTCTGATTGAGCTTGATTAGAAGAAATACACTTACTAATTTATAAACATACTAAGGTGGCAGTATCTGAAATCAAAATTATGCCAGTCTTCTTGTGGATCTCAGCCCATACTATTGGGCAACAGCATGTCATTTGTTTTCCCCTTTGTAACAAGGTTTGGGTAATAAACAGCTATGAATATGATTTTCAGTTATTGTTTTTGTGAAATTCTGTAAGGACATTAGGCACTTTTTGTTGCAAAACAGATAACAGGCAGATGATCTAGGACTTTACCTGTCACTTCAGTGAAGAGCAATATTTGGACCATCAAATCTAAAGGCAAAGATCTTGACTCAGAGACACAAATCTCTGCTTGGTTTGGTGGGTGGAAAGGGGACTTCTTTCACATTTTCAGGTGCTCTTTCACATTTCTCCTTTTTGTTCTGGGGAAAAAAAGAAGAAACAATGCACCGTGGGAGTGATGCACCCTTCTGAGTAATGCTCGCAAGGGAGATGGTTCCTTGCCAAAATGGAATGACTGGCACAGTAAACTTAGACGAAGAAGAGAGTTGTACTGAGAGCATCAGTAATCAATTATTTATTGTCAAATGAAAATAGAAGCTGGCCCACATTGTCAAGCTACAGCATCTATTCCCCAAGAGAAACCATTGCAGCAGTATGGACAGCTAGTACAGGTCTGCAGAACTGGGGTAACAGTCAAAATAACAGCATTTAATAAAATGTTTTTCAAAACCTTGCATAACTGTTTGTGGAAAGGGCACCTTGATATTTGGTGTAGGATTTCTACAACTGAAATGAATTAGTTTGTGTTACTCCCAAGTTTGCAAGTAAAGCAGGCTCTCCCTTGTCACCTTCTCAGTTGCCAGTGGTAGGCAGAACAGGAGGCAGCAGAAGTGACGCTGTGGACTGAGATTGTGAGTGGGTGAGAAAGAGGAGGAAGAGGTGATATATTCAGGCATCTGTTGTGGTCTACAAAACCTTGCCCAATGTTACAAGACACTCACTTCCTAGTATTTGGCCACATGTGGGTTCACCTTGGCATGAGGAAGCATCAGAAGCCTGACTTGACTCCCTCGTGCTACTGACCATCATTACCTGAGTCCTTAATACACAGCCCATCAGATGCTCTTTGGGGACTGGGGAGCTTCTGTGCTTGGGGGGATAGAGGAGTATGTGGTGTGAATCCTGTGTTCAAAGCTGTACCAAGGAGGGGTAACGAAGGAGATCTTTCCTTCATCAGTCTTCTCCATTAGAATGCTGTTGTTTAGCTATGCAATGCTCATGGACAGCAAATGCCCATCTGTTTGATTCACATCTACCTGGCTTGTTTTGGAGTGTTTGTGTAGTTTAAATCTCTTTTTTTGTTCCTTATTTCCCTTTAAACAGGTATTAGCTCTTCAATAGTTGCAGTAAAAGAGAAGGACTAACTACAAAGACATATTTTATATACCTTATATACACTAGAAAAATTTGTATGGAATTTAGAGATAGTTTGCAACAGGATTATAGTAACTGCTTTGCTAAACATTAGCATATAAAAATGTACCAAATTATGTTCATGGAGTAGAAGAAAATCTTTTGTAGTCATGAAAACCTTTGAGCCAACTCCAGGTAACTGCAAATAAAGTCTAAATGAAAGCATGTGAAGGAACACACTGAAAAACTTGACTATGAGTGGCCTTAAAAACTGTTTATTCAAAAATTCTCCCACAGTACCTCCCCACTAAGGCAAGCATGTTATTTTCTCCCATCACCAACTCTTCCTTGTCAGCACTCTTCTGCACTTTAGGCTATAATAGTGGCTGAAAAGGTCGTGTTAATTTTCACCACTGTGTGGATATGAGGTAATCAGTAAATGGAAGGAAAAACACTGCAGGAAGTATCTTATCTTTTAGCTGTTGCATGATATAGTTGATAAATTGGTAGAAATCTGGGGACAAAGTGAATAGGTCACTGAGTATAGTTTTAAAACCTGCTGTCACATTGGATTTACAGAACTTGAACACTTCTGGCAACAAACAAGCTTATGATGATTTGATAACTATTGCTGTCTTTTATAAAGAAAGGTTTTCCATACTTCATACCATCGGTAGAATACATTTTCAAAAGCCTTTTGTAAATAGTCTGTTTATCTTGAGGATGATTTGAAATACCACCTAGGAGTACAATTTAACTTTCTGCATTATCTTTTCATTTACAGACATTACAGTAACAAGATAGGTCTCACAGTCAGGATTGTGTTTTCCTCATTATCTCAGCTTCCAGAGATATAATGCCTGGAACTTCATTACACCATCTGATACTGTAAATCTTTATGCAGTTACTTAGGTGTTTCTTCGCATAGTTAGGTTTCCCAGCAAATAGTGTTTGCCTGATTTCTTGACAAATAAGTGTCCCTTGACATTTAATTTAGCTAATGAGCTGACACAATTTTAGGCATGAATTATAGCTTCTGTGTCAGCCCACACCCTATCGAGGTACCTTCATGGGAGACCATGTGTAGGCAGTCATATCAGCCTTCTCTCCAGATCCCAGATATACAAGTTAGTTTCATTTCTGCAGAGGTCCCCTGGGGGAGTCTGAACAAGTGAGCTTTCTGAGGGCATATCTTGAATTAGTGCCTCTTCTGGTAATGCTGCTTGAACTCCTTCATAGGCAACACTGCTCACATGGCTTGCTCTATCAGACTTGTAAGTAGACTCACCCCATGGCATGAAGTGGGACCTCCATATGGAAGATGGCAGAATTGAAGTCCTGGGCAGTCTGTGCTTTTGCTCCTGGTGGGCTTTGGCATCCTGAGCATGAGGTGGGGCTGAATGGGGTTAGATGCCTCCTTTAAAGTGTTACAGCAGTAATGGCTTATTCCACCTGTAGGTATTTTTGTTAAGCTAAGCTCCCAAATCTTTTGGAAATTATAAGTTATTCTATGTTTTGATTCATGAGAATAATAATCATCAGGAAAAATGGTAGATAATTAAGCAGAAACAAAACTGACATGCAGTGTATGATGTCTGTGGACATGCTGTAGGAAATAAAAGAGAAAATGACTGTCTTCCTACAATTCAAGTTCCTTATCAAGGTGGATTAAATGTGGACTAATAATGTATTTCTGGGAAAATGCTATTTAGGGGAAAACAGAACAAAGAAACCAATATAACCTGAATGGTGAGGAAGAACAAAAGAAAAAAAAACTATAAAATTTGATTTTATCATATCTCAAATGAAACATTTCAATTTCCCATTTCTAAACTACATTTCAAGATCAAATTCAGTAGAAGGTAGAGCAAAACGCTTATCTACTGTTTGAATAAAACAACCCCTTGTGACATGCATTCCCTTTTTTTGTTTGGCCAAACAAAATGAGTTTTTCTCTTGGTTTATGCCTGTGATTTACTAGTTGAACTGAGAAAATAATAATCTTTCACATTCTTCCTCTCACTGAGTTCCAGGCATAGGGCTGGAGCAGTGTATGGAAAGTGAATGGTTTGGGAAAGAAAATAGCAAGAGTTTTATCCCCAGATGAAGTAGCATTTATTCTTTGTGACTGACCAGGGATATAACATAGTTTTGCTGTTATGAGTTTTCAGCTGGATTATGGGTAAGATTTAAATAATATGTTACTAAGCTTTAGGATGTCATAGCTTGTCTAAAAATAGGATTGGATTATTAAGATTAATGTAAGCTTTGTAGCTTTTGTTATTATACATAATGCAATACGTTGTCTTTAGTGGGAGAATTAGTGATATTTGCATATCCACTTCCAAGAAAAATAAATGTTAAAAGCATAATTCAAGCATTGTTAAAATCCAGCCGACAAAAGTGAATGCATCCAAACAGCTCCATAGAGCAAAGGATAAAACTTCTAAATTAAAATTATACTATGAGGGAAATTTTCTGTCTCAGTTATTCTGTGTGCTTAGTTGAAGCTTACATGCATTTCAGCTGGGTGGCTGCTCACGTTCAGCTCACTGCACATCCTAAGGGCTGCATGACACATTTTATTTATACTGATCATCAACATCCATGTTGCACAAACTTGTTTTCTGACAGTTTCAAAAGGGAATTGTAATTGTTTACCCTTAAGAATGACAGTAATATAGTATGATTGGAAACAAAAATGTGTCATTTATTGAATGATTTTTATTTGATAAAAGGACATTTTTTTCCTTTGGTGTTATTTTCTTAGCTTCTGTGAATTGAATTTCTTAAGCCCTAGACAGAGCTTTGAACTTTATCGATCATGTCACCAGCATTCACTGAAGAAAAATACCAGTTACTGACATCAGTTACCATTATGTAGTTTACAGTGGTACAAAGGACATTATTTTTGCAGTTACAAAGTTTCATCTGCTAATACAGTGTGTGTGTGTGTGTGTACATAACATGAGGTACTAGATTTGTGTGTTTCATAAGCTTGTAGTTTCCGAAAAGCAGACTTACTGTGGTGTTGGAATTAAACATTTAGAATTTTTGCACTAAATCCTCTCTTATTTCAAATCTGACCCCAAAATTGTAGTGATACATGATGCTGATGAATCGGTTAACAACCTTGTCTCCATCCCTACAATAAAGTAGCTTTCTAGCTTGAGTTCAGCTGAGCAGTGTAATTTCAAATAAGCTATAAAACAGCCTTTATGGGAAGTCACACAACTGAGTACAGTATTGATTTTATAGAACCCTCAAAGTCATGCTTCGGGAAAGATGGAGGGAACTGTTTTAGCACAACTTTTGATAAAATAAAGGTGGTGTGCACCAGTCAAGAAAGTGGACTTTGTAATATTAAGAAGAAAGATATGTCTGACTGCCTCATATTGCATGTGAGCATGTGAAGCACAGGGCAGCAGACACACAAATGTAAATGCCACATACTCCATTGGATGGCTTTATACATCTGAACCTGACTTTATGTGCCATCGTTGTCTTTCAGAAATACCGACAGTATATGTCTGGACTTCTCACTCCTCCTTATGGTGTTATGGAAACTGGCTCTAACAATGACAGTAAGTATGAGAAAATAGACATCAGATGTTAGAGAAAAGGGAAAAGAAGGGAAGATGAAAGTCCTCTGGTTTTGGCTGTTGGAATTTAAAGGTTAAAGTCAATTCAGTATTGCATTGTATTAACACTGCATATAGTAGGGAATACTTTGGAACTTGCCGAACTGCATTCCCACTGCATACAAGTGCACATAGAGCTGTACACAAAATCTTCACTGTGGGTCAGGCCTATTGATTAAAGTATACTGTATGATGTCATGTAGCATTTAGCTGGTTCTAGGTATTACATGAATTCCATGGAACACGGTCATTAGTCTTGCTAATAAATTAAATACAGCAAACTGGCTTACATTTTCAGTTAGGGTGGGCTACACAGCTTGCTTGGGAACATAGGTTAGTTCTTGGGCAGGCAACCTGCAGTAAACATACTGCTGTCTAACCTTAGTTATGTAGCTAAATAGATTTGGGTACATCTGCCTCATGAGAAATGGTTAGGCTGTGGGATAGTGCTGTAAACACAAATCCAAGGGCAGCCTTTGGAACTTGTAACTTCTGTAAATGAACATACTTTTATTTAGTTCCCAGAGGATTATGTAGGTGCCAATCAGGGCAACATCTGATGGCTAGCAATTACATCTGCAAGTTTTGTCCTATATGTTATGTGTTCAGTGTGTTCTATTTGTGAAACCATAGCATAGCATAGCAATGCTAGTTAGTGCAAATTCAGAGTTACATTTGGCTTCCAGGTACTAAATCACAAATAATGTTAAATGAAAAAATACAAATAATTTGTGTAAACATACTTCAAATATTAAGTTGTGAGAAAGTGCTATGTTTAGTAAACTGTTTATAGTATTTGTACAAATTAGCTTTTTTGTCTTTTTTGTGTTTGTAAGGGAAAACCTTTGTCTGAACAAATCTGTTTTGCTCTTAAAATATCATAGATTAATGTTTGCCTTGTCAAAGTATTGAGCCCCCCC
>NDXB01019621.1:0-11739 GCA_002631895.1 Agapornis roseicollis
GAACTAGATGATCTTAAGGTCCCTTCCAGCCTTAGCTATTCTATGATTCTATGATTCTATGATGTGATGTGAGAGATGGCCTTCTCTGCTATCAGAGAGGCATCCAAGAGAGAAGAGCAAACCAAGCAACCTGTAATTGGCATATGTTGGAGATAAGATCTAGTCCAAAAAAGTGTAATTTATACTAATTTTTTAAAATTTGTCTAGTTATGTCACACAACAAAAGCAGTGCTAGAGCAGACACACCAAATTATAAATCACTTTTGCAAAAACAAAAACGGGGTGCTCCTGTGTCCCCACAAGAGCAAATTGCAAAAGCAGTCTATGTTTTAAATATTTTGCAACTAACAGGAGATTGCACAAAGTCACCTATTGTAGTCCACGGGAATGCTTTAGCATTTGCTTGTATTAAAGTTTCTGGTGCACGGGTGATGTATAAAGATTTGTGCACCAGGGAATGGAGAGGGCCTGTGGAAGTGATTATGACTGGTCGAGGTTATATTTGTGTCTCAACAGATTCTGGCCCACTATGGGTGCCGAGCTAATGGGTAAAGCCGGACCAGTGAGTCACCTCCTCGCCTTGAGCAGTGCCATCTGAATTATATGTGCTCTTCATGACTCATTCTTAAGTGTGGCACTGCCAAAGGAAAATATGTGGGTGACATGGGCCAACAAAACCAACACATCTGCCTTTTGTCTTTCACTAGCTTCAGTATCAGACCCCGTTTAGAACCTGTTTGATTGGTATTCCAATGATAGAACCTGAACAGTTTAAAGGTTTTCTAGAAAATGATCTGTTAGCCAATAAAACAATTTTAGATTTAGAAGCGACCCAAAGGGGAAAATCAGATTGGTGGATAAACAAAAATAAGAGAATGCTCCAAAGAGTCAAAGGTGATATAACAACTAGGATCTTTGGGTGGATGTCATTTTTATTAATTCAAGATTTAAAGGTGGCACTTCCATGGGATCCACAAGAATTGGAATTGACGGGGGCAATAAATGACACTAATGATGGCAGATGTTTTGGGTTTGCTGGTAACTTAACGGGGGGAAGGAGATACTGGGAAATATACTTTTTAGGTGGAATGCTAGAAGAGACCTGGACAGATGTTACCAGACATCCTGTAGTGCCATATGGACTGTGCAGAGCTGCCTATTTAACTGATGGAGACCAAGCCTGGTGCGGTGGGCGGTAGAACTGGAATCTCCGTTGACCACTATTGCATTAACTGTGCCTGTTCCATGAGTCTTACCAAAAGGAGTGGTTTTGATCTGTGGAACTCGTGCCTGGCAAGGGATTCCAGCAAACCCAATAGGCAGACCGTGTTATCTTGGTCGCCTTGGTCTGATGGCTCCATCGACAGTGATGTTAATTGCCACAAGGAAGCGTCGCTCCAGAAGGGTTCAGCTTGGTGTGGACTGTAAAGACTCTGTAAAACTGTTCAGTAAGGCAGAAAATTTGTTAGCAAGTATATTTTGTCCTGGATGTGCAGCCGCTATTGCAAACGTGAACTTACAGAAATTAGCATGTTGGGCAGCAAAGCAAGCTAATATGACATCCAAAGTATTAACAGATATTATGAAGGATGTTGATAGCAACCGCAAGGCTATCCTGCAAAACCAAGCAGCAATTGATTGTTTGCTGTTAGCGCATGGTCATGGTTGTAAAGATTTTGATGGTTTATGTTGTTTTAACTTGTCTGATCACTCACAATCTATATATAACAAACTTCAGCAAATGCAAAAACATGTTAGTAAGCTTCAGGTAGACAATGGACTTGATGATCGGCTTAAGCAGTTAGGATTTAGTGGATGGCTATGCCCGTTATTGTATAGCTTGGCTCAATTGTTTGTTACACTTTTAGTATTGTTAGTTATTAGTTGTGGGTTGTTTGCCTGTGGAAAAGCAATGATTGCTAAGTGCATGCAAAAAATATGGGTGGTACAACAACCCCAGTGTATGCAGAAACTATGGCTGATACAGCAACCCCACATAGGAGTTTTAGACAACTTTGTAACTGAGGATACGGTATCTGACTTGGTTTAATGTCATCAGTGCTCAAAATAAAAAGGGGGATTTGTGGTGGGTCATACTGGGTTGAGCAGTGACAACCCTTTAGTTGCTTGACATAAGTTAGGCTTTGCTTGACATAAGTAGGCTTTTATGCTTGACATAAGTAGGCTTTTATGCTTGACATAAGTTAGGCCCTTGGCAAAAGCAGGCTTTGAGAAAGCACCTTTGAGCCAGTTTAAGAGAGATAAGGAGACGTAAAAAGTGGAAATCACATTGGCAGATGGCATAACACACGCTGAAAATGCTAGATGGGCAAGATGATGTAGTTGGGTGGAAAAGTACCAGCTAGAATTAGCAACATTTTTGAGACCAACCAATCAGGGTTCGGACGAGGTGCTGATAAAGTAAGAATAAGTACTGATAATGTAAGAATACGTGCTTTGTAACCCTATAAAAGCAATCGGTGTTTGGAATAAAGATGACATTCTCTTGATCACATTGGTCGTCTAAACGTTGTCCGTGACTCCCACATCAACACTTTACCACTGAACAAGTGCTAAACCCAGAAAAAATAGTAAAACACTTAAATGAGATGTATTGACATCTGGTCATACCAGAGAGGAACAACTCATGGCAATGCGCTGGGGGTCAGCCTATGCTTACAGAGCCTTGTTCAACACCATCTTGCACGTTCAAAAGGAAAAAAAAAGTCCCTGGATCTGATGGCAAAGTAACAGACAGCTCAGCTAATCCAACTCCAAATACAGCAGTTACACCAGAGGAACAATTCGTGCCAATAGCAGTTGCCCCTGTACACAAGGCAAAAAACAAAAAAGAGGCAAGAAAGGTGATAGCAAGATGAAGAAACAATGTACTTACCACCCGGGACAGCACCTGACCAGGAGTTACTAGCATGTGAATCAGAGGAAGAAGAGGTGGCGTCTAGACCTTGGACCTCAACCAAGCTACAGAATATGTGTAAAGATTTTACCCATCAACCAGGGGAGCACATCATCACCTGGTTGCTCTATTGCTGGGACAATGGGTCCAACAGTTATGAGCTAGAAGGTAGGGAAGCCAAGCACCTAAGATCACTTGCTAGGGAAGGGGAATTGACAAAGCAATTGCAAGAGAAAAAAAGTCCCTCAGCCTTTGGAAGCGGCTCTTGGCAGCTGTCAAAGAAAGGTTTCCATACAAGGAAGATGTTATGAGTCACTCAGCCAAGTGCAGTACTCTAGAGAAAGGCATTCAGTCTCTGGGGAATCAGCCATTGTAGAGATGATCTATCACATTAAGCCAAATGCCGGGGATGTACCTATTGATCCAGATGAAGTCAAATGTACATAACCAATGTGTCAGAAATTTACACGGAATGCACCGTAATCATATGCCCATTCATTGGCAACAGTAACCTGGAATGACATAGTACCACTAACAGTGGATAAAATGATTCATAAACTCTGAGAGTTTGAAGACAATCTCACCCCTTCCATCATTTCAGCTGTGGAAAATCTGTCCCAGGATCTCAAACAATTGAGAGACAATCTATCTGATCTATTCAGCTCCTCACATGTACCAACACAAGTCTCAGATATTAACAAAAGGTGTCCTATTGTTTGAGAGAGAAGATACAGAAGTCATATGCCATGGGCCACCCTATGGTTTTACCTGTGGGATCACGGAGAAGACATGACGAAGTGGGATGGAAAACCTACTTCAGCTTTGGAGGAACAGGTGGGTGAATTGAAGAGGAGAACAAAGGTCAAGGCTGATCATCCCATGAAAGCTGCGGCTTCAGTCTCTGGTGAGCAGGTTCCCAGATGGAGTGGAAGAGCTGATTTTACTCCAGCTCCTGTGATAAAAAAAGAATAATCCCTTTCAACAAGACTTAAGTGCCCAAAGTTGTGATGACTATTAGAGGGGCCCTGCCTTCAGCCAAGTGGAGGTATGCCATTTTTATATTGAGGACACCAGAACTGCACACAATACTCCAAGTGAGGTCTCACAAGAGCAGAGTAGAGGGGCAGGATCACCTCCTTCAACCTGCTGGTCACGCTTCTTTTGATGCAGCCCAGGGTACAGTTGGTTTTCTTGGCTGCAAGCGCACACTGCAGTTGGCTCATGTTCATTTTCTCATCAACCAACGCCCCTAAGTCTTTCTCCGCAGGGCTGCTCTGAATCTCCTCTTTGCAGTTCTGGTGTCCTCAACATAGAAAGGACATGGAGCTTTTGGAGCAAGTCCAGAGGAGGGCCACAAGGATGATCGGGGGACTGGAGCATCTTCCATATGAAGACAGGCTGGGAAAGTTGGAGCAGTTCAGCCTCGGAAAGAGAAGGCTGTGTGGAGACCTCATAGCAGACTTCCAGTATCTGAACGGGGCCTATAGGGATGCTGGGGACTGTAAGTCTGTAAGACTGTAAACACTGTAGTGACAGGACAAGGGGTAATGGATTCAAACTTAAACAGGAGAGGTTTAGNGGCTGTGTGGAGACGTCATAGCAGACTTCCAGTATCTGAAGGGGGCCTATAGGGATGCTGGGGACTGTAAGTCTGTAAGACTGTAAACACTGTAGTGACAGGACAAGGGGTAATGGATTCAAACTTAAACAGGAGAGGTTTAGTTTGGATATAAGGAAGAAATTCTTTCCTGTTAGATTGGTGAGATACTGGAATGGGTTGCCCAGGGAGGTTGTGAGTGCTCCATCCCTGGCGGTGTTCAAGGCCAGGTTAGATGAAGCCTTGGGTGGTATGGTTTAGTGTGACGTGTCCCTGCTTATGGCAGGAGGGTTGGAACTAGATGATCTTAAGGTCCTTTCCAAACCTAACTATTCTATGATTCTGTGACAGTCGGATTTACTGGACTGTGTGGATCAGATGGCCTGGCACATCAGTCTCACAGAAGTATAAGGCTCTAGTAGACACCGGTGCACAGTGTACCCTGATGCCATCAAGCTGTCAAGGAATGGAACCCATCTATATTTCTGGAGTGACAGGAGGATCCCAAGAGTTGATTGTACTGGAAGCTGAAATCAGCCTGACTGGGAGGAAATGGCAAAAAACACCCCATTGTGACTGGTCCAGAGGCTCCATGCATCCTTGGCATAGACTACTTCAGAAGAGGGTACTTCAAAGACCCAAAAGGGTTCTGATGGGCTTTTGGTATTGCTGCTTTGGAGACAGAGGTAATTGAGCAGCTGTCCACCTTGCCTGGTCTCTCAGAGGATCCTTCTGTTGTGAGGTTGCTGAAGGTTGAAGAACAAGGGCCAATCGTGACTACAACAGTGCACCTGAGGCAATATTGCACCAACAGAGACTCCCTGATTCCCATCCATAAGCTGATCTATTGTGGCCTGAATGAAGTCACACCACCATTGAGTATTGCCATACCAGACATGCTAGAGCTTCAGTATGAACTAGAGTCAAAGGCAGCCAAGTGGTACGCCACAACTGATATCGCCAATTCATTTTTCTCAATTCCTTTGGAAGCAGAGTGCAGGCCACAGTTCGCTTTTACTTGGAGGGGCCTCCAGTTCACTTGGAACCGACTACCCCAGGGGTGGAAACACAGCCCTACCATATGCCATGGACTGATCCAAACTGCACTGGAACTGGGACAAGCTTCAGAACACCTGCAATACATTGATGACATTATCATGTGGGGTGATACAGTGGAGGAAGCCTTTGAGAAATGGAGGNTTTTTCTCCTTTGGAAGCAGAGTGCAGGCCACAGTTCGCTTTTACTTGGAGGGGCCTCCAGTTCACTTGGAACCGACTACCCCAGGGGTGGAAACACAGCCCTACCATATGCCATGGACTGATCCAAACTGCACTGGAACTGGGACAAGCTTCAGAACACCTGCAATACATTGATGACATTATCATGTGGGGTGATACAGTGGAGGAAGCCTTTGAGAAATGGAGGAAAATAATCCAAATCCTGCTGAAAGCTGGTTTTGACACAAAATGGAGGAAGGTCAAGGGACCTGCAAAGGAGATTCAATTTTGGGAAACAAAACGGCAAGATGGATGTCGCCACATGCTCACAGGTGTAATCAACAAGATAACAGCAATGTCTCTACTAAGTAATGAGAAAGAAACACAGGCTTTTTTGGGTGTTGTGGGGTTCTGGAGAACGCACATCCCAAATTACAATTTGATTGTAAGCCCTCTTTATCAAGGCCAGGTTGGACGAAGTCTTTTATGGCATGGTTTAGTGGGGGGTGTCCCTGTTTATGGCAAGGGGATTGGAACTAGATGATCTTAAGGTCCTTTCCAAGCCTAACAATTCTATGATTCTATGTGACCTGGAAGAAGAATGATTTTAAATGGGACACTGAGCCTTTGAGCAAATCAAACGTGAGATAGTTCATGCAGTGACCCTTGGACCCTTGGACCAGTCCGGACCAGGCCAGATGTAAAAACTACTCTACACCACAGCCAGGGAGAATGGTCTGACCTAGATCCTCTGGCAGAAAGCTCCAGGGGAGACTTGAGGTTGACCCCTCGGCTTTTGGAGCTGGGGATACAGAGGATCTGAGGCCAGCTATATCCCAACTGAGAAAGAGATACTGGCAGCCTATGAAGGGGTTCAAGCTGCTTTCGGAAGTGATTGCCACTGAAGCACAGCTCCTCCTGGCACCTTGGTTGCCTGTGCTGGGCTGGATTTTCAAAGGCAGGAGGGTATCCTCTACACATCATGCAACAAATGCTACATGGAGTAAGTGGGCTGCACTAATTACACAACAAGCTTGAATAGGCATCCAACCATCACCTGAGCAAAGAATGAACTTTGATGAAATCAGAAAAGTTCTGCAGTAAAGGAACGATCAGCATCAGTAGGCAACAATCCAACACTGCACACAGCCTCTCCTGCTCTAAAGGACTGTTACAAGTGGAGCCTGACATCATGGACTGGATAAACTCAGCAGCTTTATAGGGATTGGTCCATGCACTAAGGAATGATCTCTCTCTCTCTTTGTGTGTGTGTGTGTATGTATATATACATATATATAAGACAAGAGTGATGGTATATTGAAAAATGTGGGATCTGCACATGATGTGAACGGTATGAAATAAGGGGTGGATACTGTCCTGGGTCCAGCAGTAGCAGACATTTTTCTCTTTCTTAGTAGCTGGTGCAGTGCTGTGGCTTTGACTTTCAGCCTCGGAACAATGCTGATAACACCGATGGTTTTAGTTGTAGCTCAGTAATGTTTAGTCTGACCAAGGTCTTTGTGAGACTCATGCTCTGCCAAGGAGGAGGGGAAGCTGGGAGGAAGCAGAGACAGGACACCTGACCCAGACTGCCCTAAGGGGTATTCCATACCACAGCACATCATGTCCAGTATATAAACTGGGGGCAGTTACCCGAAAGGACTAGATCACTGCTCGGTCGGGCTGGGTATCGGTTGGCAGGCCATGAGCCATTGTATTCTCTTCCCTTGCTATTTCCCTTATCATTATTATTATTGGTGGTAGCAGCAGTGGCACATTGAAATTAAGATTCAATGCAATTTTCCTTCTGATCCTGAGTACAGGCAGAGTCACGTTTGAGAGACTGAGACAAGTCTGTGGAACAACGCTTCTACACATGTCTAGTTAAAAACTGGAACAAAAGAACAGTGAAACATTTTTTCCTGTACCCATGTTAGAGGATGAAGTGCATGAAGTAATGGAATTACACTCAGTAGTCCTAATACATAAGTTTAGATCTTCCGAAACGATTCATTATTCCAATAAACACCACAGATACAAAGTCTAGCTTATAACATGAGCAAAAGCACATGGGCTGTTCATCTTTCTTTTAAGTTATTTTGGAAACAGAGGTAAATATGAAATTTACAGGAATCCTGTGATAAAGAAACTATCATTCTACTTGCACTTAAAGATTTTTAATTATTCATTAATTACTTTTTAGAAAAGCTTTCAGAATGCAGTTTCCTATTTGTACTGTTTTCAGCTTTTGGGGTGTTTAAATAGGAAGTAGAAGGAAATATTGACATAGACTAAGAATATATTTCCAAAGAGTTTAGATTTTCACATTTCTCTCCATTTTTTTTCTTGTTAAAAAAAAAATAGAGCAAATCCAAAATTTTGCAACCAGTAGGTTTAGAAAGCAGTAAAGTACTCCAAGCACTATCATGTTTCATATTTTTCTTTTCAAAGTATAGTATTTTATAATACACCTTCATGTTTGAAACATCACATGTACTAGTATAGAAATCTAGGCAGAAGAAAAGGCAGAAGGAAATTGATGTATTGAGATGTAAAACCTTTTAAAGATGAACTCAAGGGCTCTTAGACTTATGCAAAAAAAAAAAAAACGCAGCAAAGTCTGCAGTGAGTTTGNACAACATCATTGATGAAACATCACATGTACTAGTATAGAAATCTAGGCAGAAGAAAAGGCAGAAGGAAATTGATGTATTGAGATGTAAAACCTTTTAAAGATGAACTCAAGGGCTCTTAGACTTATGCAAAAAAAAAAAAACGCAGCAAAGTCTGCAGTGAGTTTGAGTTTCAGACATTTGCAGCTGCTGTTGGACTCTTGGTGCTCAATATTGTATAAATAAAAAAAATGCATTATTAATACACGGGATACATTTCATACTTGATATACCATGCATAAAGCATACATGCAGAAGCTTTACTGGGAGAAAAGCTATATCTTTACTTGTATTTGAACTGAGTAGTGTTTACTAGTTCATTAGTCTTCAGGTTAGGTTCTGTTCAAACTATAAATATCTTTTCTCAGTAATTCTTCACCTAAAAAATAAAGACTTTGCGTGACTTTCAGAGAACATATTCTCAGTTTGGATCAGTGATTCTAACAGCAAATGGTTTGAGAATTGTGGGTAAAAGTGGATAAATTTTACATTCCAGGATTCAAGTTTTGTGCTGTCAATTTGCATGTTAAAGATCAGGTGTATAGTTCTGCCCACTGTCAGGTTTTCCAGTCATAGCAAGAGGTAGAACAAGGATTAACAACAGCAACTAAAGATTCCACTACAACCCTTATTAGCCACAATCCTTCTATGAAACAGAGGAACTAGATTTAGAAAACTATTCAAACTATTCAGTAAGCTGGTAAAAGGTCAGCAGAGTAAGTCTTATGAGGAATGGCTGCAGGAACATTGTTTATTCTGGGGAATAACAGGACCTTATCACTCTCAACAACTACCTGAAAGGAGGTTGTAGTGAGGTGAGGGTCAGTTTTCATCTACTATGTAACAAGCACTAAGACAAGAGGTAACAGCCTCTAGCTGTGTTAGGGAAGGTATTATACATATTATAATGGATATTAGGGACAATTTCTTCCCTAAGAGGGTGGTCAGGCATTGGAACAGGCTGCCCAAGGCAGTGATGGAATCACCATTCCTGGAAGGTTTCACAAACCATATATATGAGGCCCTCAGTGACATGGTTTAGTGGTGGGCTCAGCAGTCCTAGGCGAACAGTTGGACTTAGAATCATACTTGATGGTAACTTTTCCAACCTAGTTGATTTTTTAGTTCTATGGTTCTATTTGTATTCCCAAATGATCCTAAACATGAATCCAGATTTCTCCAAGCTCTTTCTTCCACTTCTCAGTGATTATTAGAAAACTTCTCAGTTTGATCATTAAAATATCCCAGACACTAAAGTCCTGATGGACACAGCAGTCATGAGCACCCCATGCACTTAGGGCTTGACCTTGCAGGTTGCCAGAAAGTAGATAATGGTTTGAGTTCTTCATCTCCAGTGCGTTCCCCCAGCTGGTGGTGCACACCCATTTTCTTTATTTCCCTCCCTCCTCCCTCTTTTTCAAGAAACTTGGGTCCATTTCTTTTTAGATCATTGGAAACCCATTAGTCATCAGGCTAAGGCTATGGGGCTAGAGCATCCTCACAATTCTGGCCCAAGGTGCTCAGCTTTGCACGAAGTGTGAGATAATATTTTGTGAAGCAGGAAAGTGACCTAATTACTTCAAAATTGTACACACTTTAATTTTTAATATTTCACAGTTACTTTGCAACTACTCTATCTTGAACTGCTTCAAAAAAAAAAAAGCCCATACATTTAAATACCACCCAGGAACATCTTGGTCCCTGCTCCAACAAGGGCTAGTGGTGAATAAAGAGGAGGGAACAAAACTCAAAGCTTAAATCATGGGTGTTGGAACAAAATCTAAATTTCTGTCTTTGGGCACTCAATGCACTATTGTTCAATGGAGAGATTCACAGCCTTAGACATTCTAGACAAGACTTTAAATACAGACTGTTTACATTTTTCTGGTTATAAAGTTATGACTGCCTACAGAGAATGGTTACACGTCATCAGAAAATCTGATATAATAAAAACACAAGCTTGTTAAGATAAATCATTTTTCAATTAATACTGAACAGGTAAAATTAACATCCTTCTCTCCTCTTCCCTCCCCCCCCACAAAAAAAAAAACAATAAAACAACAAAAAAACCCCCAGAAACAAACCACAAAACAAGCAACACATACATATTGAGATTTTTGTTATTTTCCATCTCTTTTTAATAGAACTCGTATTTCAATTCTCCGTAAATTTTGATAGACCTCATACATCAACTGATATTATTGANAAAACAATAAAACAACAAAAAGACCCCCAGAAACAAACCACAAAACAAGCAACACATACATATTGAGATTTTTGTTATTTTCCATCTCTTTTTAATAGAACTCGTATTTCAATTCTCCGTAAATTTTGATAGACCTCATACATCAACTGATATTATTGAATTCATTTTAAGATTTTTTAATTAAAACTCCTTATTCTATTTTTATTCACTTCCTATAACAGATCCAAGCTGCTCAAGTGCAGTTTTATTCAGCTTTCACACCTCAGTGTTATAATTATACAATTCTGCTTCAGAATACCAGGTAATTGAAAACTTTACTTGTGAACTCTAGATTTAGGAAGAAAGCACTAAACCCAGCAATAACTGCAGATGATTATATAGACCATGCTTTTAGAAATAATTGAGGATTTCTAGTCTCTTGGGTCTCACTTTGGAACCACAAATTATGGGACTGAAATAAAACTTCAGCTTTGGTGCCTGTAAAACCTAAAATTCTGATTTTTGGATGCCAGGTAAGTTACTGATGCATAGACGTTCTACACCAAAGATGAACTACGGCATGAGTGCTTACAGCTGCAGTATTACCTACCTTTTACCTGTGTCATCATTTGATTTTACAAAGGATCATTACTGATTCAAATAGAGATCCTTTACTTCTCTTTCGAAGGCTTTATAAAAAAAAGGGTACCGATGGGCCTTTGGTATCGCTGCTTTGGAGACTGAGGAAATTGAGCAGCTGTCCACCTTGCCTGGTCTCTCAGAGGATCCTTCTGTTGTGGGGTTGTTGAAAGTCGAAGAACAACGAGTGCCAATTGCAACCACAACAGTGCACCGGCGACAATATCGTACCAACCGAGACTCTCTGATTCCCATCCATAAGCTGATCCGCAGATTGGAGAGTCAGGGAGTGATCAGCAGGACCCACTCACCCTTCAATAGCCCCATATGGCCAGTGCGAAAGTCTAATGGTGAGTGGAGATTAACAGTAGACTGTCGTGGCCTGAATGAAGTCACACCACCATTGAGTATTGCCATACCAGACATGCTAGAGCTTCAGTATGAACTAGAGTCAAAGGCAGCCAAGTGGTACGCCACAATTGATATCGCCAATGCATTCTTCTCAATTCCT
>NDXB01019621.1:19327-31996 GCA_002631895.1 Agapornis roseicollis
CCTTTTTTTTTTTTTTTTAAAGGATAGGGGGAGGAGTAATTAAGGCATCCATCAAGTATGGTACCCAAGTCTAGCATTACTGAGCCTTTGCTCAAAAATATGGAACAACAGCAGCACAGAAAAAAGAACGTCAAAGTATATATCTTTGAACTGTAATCATCAGCAACTCACAGGGTCCCATGGAGTGCTTCCACAATTGTACTTCATAACTGAATCCAAATTTTACCATGAATCACTAATTTGAAATCTAAGAACTATGCCCACACTCTTGCACAAAAGAGAACACTTGCTTTTACTTTGCCACATCTGGGGCACAGAAACTGAGGACTCATAGCTCCAAGGTACACTCTCAGCATTTGAAGTTCTAAAATATTGCAACTAGATTACAAGTTATTAAAAAAAAAAATACATCTCAAGCCAATCATTACTTGCAAAATTGTCATATGAAAATAAATACCATTTTGACATTCATCTTTTGGAGAATAGGTCACTCACTGTGTTAGATTGATGGGGCTTTCTACAGAGAAGCTTTGTCCTACAGCACAGGATGAATTCCTTCTTTCTTGCTTATCTCCTCCAGCATATAACATCCACTCCAGAACAACTTCATTTCCAAATTCACAGCTCTCCAGTGGCACTTCAAATAATGGTTTTCTCATCTTCTATCTGCTGCAGAGGTGAAAGGTGGTCTGCCAGCACCCCTTTAGAGTATGAGAGTTACACTTAGAGTACTTTCCTAGTTTGCTGAGGAGGATGATGGTAAGGACACAACGGAGCATACAAGACTGGAACTGTGCCAGTAATGAAACAATATTGGTCAATATCATATTCATTGAGACTTGTGCGATGAAGTGGCAAAGACATATTGTCCATCTTTAAAAAATATATCTTCTGGCACTTCCATTCAGCAAGCTGGATTACTTTTCTGTAGCACAGAAATAGCTGATATATGCAGCACCATGGATTTTGTTTGTTAGCTTGAAGAAAATAATCTCAAATGTGTGAGAATGGTACAAAAAACCACAGTGCATAACCATTCCATTTGTTACTAATGCCTGTTCATTCTAAATGACAACTCTGAGTTTGATTAGATCAATAGCATTCAGAGTAACATGCAAAGTGTACAAGAAACTCAGTCATGCTGAGTAAAACTACAAACCACAAACAAGAGCTAACTTCCATTATTCACACATTTTAACTACCTTATGAGAAAGAGAAGTGCATAAAAGGGTAAACATGTAATAAAAACTCAAATACTGCTGTATTCCATTTCCCAAGATGAGCAAAGAGAAAAGGAACATCCCAGCAAAATACTCACTTCTGTCCTGTTGGCATTTTGAAGACCTTTGAATAAATTATTGCTTATTCACATAGGACATCACAGTATCTTTGCTTTTAAAACTCAGAGTACCTGATAAACTGATATATTTAAAGAAATCAATACATATCCATCATTTAGACAGTGGAAACATTGGAGACTGTCTTTCAAATATGACAAACAAGTTGTTTATATTGCATTAATGTTTTATACAAATATAGAAGAGAGAGCTGGGTCTCAAGAACATTAGTGTAAGCCTGGTTCTCCAGACAACTATAATTTTGAAACACATTAAAATAATACATTTCATACCTCTATTATCATGTAAACCAGGTTCTAACTCCCGAAGAATGTCATAAACAATCAGAAAATTGGACCTGAACCTGTGCTATCTAATTTTGCAGTAGTCTTTGGTTTGAGAGAAACCAGAAATGGTTTAGAAACTCACAGAATATTAAAAGCTGATGAATAGTTTTTTTCTTTACATGTTATCCTTTAAAGAAGAGAAGGAAGCTAAACATGTTTTAACTGGCTACGTAGGATTTGGAGAAGGCTGAGGTTCTGAATTACTTCTTTGTCTCTGTCGTCAATGGCAAAGGCTCTGGCTGCACCAACCAAGTCTTGGAAGGCAGAAGGCAGAGAATGAAGACCTTGGGCCCACTGTAGGAGAGGATCTGGTTCGAAACCACCTTAAGAGCCTGAACGTGCACAAATCCATGGGACCTGATGAAATCCATCTGCGGGTCCTGAAGGAGCTGGCGAGTGAAGTTGCTAAGCCACTGGCCATCATATTTGAAAAATTACAGCAGTCAGGTGAAGTTCCAACGACTGGAAAAAAGGAAATAAAACCCCCATTTTCAAGAAGGGGAAAATTGACGACCTGGGGAACTACAGACCGGTCAGTCTCACCTCTGTGCCTGGAAAAATCTTGGAGCAGATTCTCCTGGAAGGCATGCTAAGGCACATGAAAAACAATGAGGTGCTTGGTGGCAGCCAGCATGGTTTCACTAATGGGAAATCCTGCCTGAACAATTTGGTGGCCTTCTACGATGGGGCTACGGAACTGATGGACAGGAGTAGAGCAGTTGACATCATCTACCTGGACTTGTGCAAAGCGTTTGACACTGTCCCAGACGACATCCTTGTCTCTAAATNAGGGGAAATCCTGCCTGACCAATTTGGTGGCCTTCTACGATGGGGCTACGGAACTGATGGACAGGAGTAGAGCAGTTGACATCATCTACCTGGACTTGTGCAAAGCGTTTGACACTGTCCCAGACGACATCCTTGTCTCTAAATTGGAGAGACATCAATTTGATAGATGGACCACTCAGTGGATAAAGAACTGGCTGGATGGCCACACACAAAAAGTTGTGGTTAGTGGCTCAGTGTCCAGCTGGAAAACAGTGACGAGTGGTGTCCCTCAGGGATTGGTGTTGGGACCGGTCTTGTTCAACATCTTTGTTGCTGACATGGACAGTGGGATTGAGTGTGTCCTCAGCAAGTTTGCTGATCAGGGGACTGGAGCATCTCCCATACGAAGACAGGCTGGGAAAGTGGGGACTATTTAGCCTGTAGAAGAGAAGGTTGCGTGGAGACCTCATAGCAGTTTTCCAGTATCTGAAGGGGGCCTATAGGGATGCTGGGGAGGGACTCTTCATTAGGGACTGTAGTGACAGGACAAGGGGCAACAGGTTAAAACTTAAACAGGGGAGGTTTAAATTGTATATTAGGAAGAAATTCTTTATTGTTAGAGTGGTGAGGCACTGGAATGGATTGCCCAAGAAAGTTGTGAGTTTTCCATCCCTGGCAGTGTTCAAGGCCAGGCTGGATGAAGCCCTGCATTGCATGGTTTAGTGTGAAGTACCTCTTCTTATGGCAGGAGAGTTGGAACTAGATGATCTTAAGGTCCTTTCCAACACTAACTATTCTATAATTCTATGATTCTATGCTCATGATGGGACAACTTTCTGATGAAATAATGACAAGGGAATAGAAAAATTATTGTATATACCTTTACACACACCTACAACTTTCCTAATGGAAGATTAAGATTAGTGTTAAGAAAAAATATAAGTATTTTTAAATGAATTCTGCCTGTTCTCTTTCATCTGGTTTTTTGTTTTGGTTTGGTTTGGTTTGGGTTTTTTTGACACAGTTTATCTGTAATAGTTAGAAACAATGTATTACATACCCTTTCTGTTTACCTCTGGCAAATTACTTTGTATCAGTAGTGATACGGAAATACAGCTTAGCAGTATAAATCTTCTTGAAAATCATTTAAGATAGATTCATAAGAGCCCTGTTTATGTAAATATAAAACAAATGACAAACATGATAAAGCCTAGGAGAAAAAAATCATCATATTGAAGTGGTATCCATGTGATTTCATAAGCAATACAAGAACACTCAGAAGAATGAAAGTCAGACATGAGTTAACATCTAGGAGCCTCTGAAGTCTTAAGATATAAACCACACAACCTTTCAATTTGGCAGAGTCATTGTATTTTTTAACTAAAACAAATTTCACAAAGAAAAAACTAAACAAAACCAATATAATCTTAGATTTTAAGATCTATGCTATTCAGAGAGAGTGGTTCTGACATGAACAGTCTGTCTTAATACAGAGTTTTTTTCTGGTTGCATCCAGGTATGTCAAATCAATTGCAACAAGGTGCCTCAAATAAGAAAACTGGTTTTGCTTACTTGTAAAACCAAGTTGCATCTTTTTTATTTACAGAGGCATAGTCACAAGGGCCATTAATGTAGATTTTGTTTCTTTGAGTCTGATCTTCTCTTCTAAGAGAATCAAAGTCATTGCTAGCAGCTAGACAGACCTGTACAATCAAGTCTAAGAAGTAACTGAAAGAAAAGTTTCGCATAGATGTTGGCACGATACGTAGTTGTTCTGCAGCTAAAAAAGCTACTTTAAGTTAGTGCACCAAAGTACAATGACACAGGGGATGAGATCAAGGCGAAAAAGAAAGATTATTTCTAAGTCCTCTTATTTCAAGCCATGTCATCAAGCAAACATGTTTAAAAGTTGCTTTTTTTACAGTTAGTAGAGAGAAAAGATAGTGAGAAAAAAAGACTATCAAGTGTAACTAGCTTAGGTTTGCACTGGAACAAGACCCAGAGGAACCTCCCTTCACAAGAGTGTTAAAAACACATAATCACTGTTTATGAGGTTTATGAGGTTTATGATTTAAGAATGGACTAGAGATATCCTGCAACAAGACTATGCCAAGACTAGTAGACCTTGTCTGCTGGTAAGCCTATTGCTCATGGGCAATTAACTCATGGCAGTTATCACTGAAGCTCAGTCCCAAGGCTTCAGTCTGTATTTGAGAGGTACTATTCAGAAATACATGTCTCCAGCTCATGCCTGTGCATGCCATGGGTCTTATGGGTTTGGGTCCAGACATGCAGGCTAGTGAGTACTCATGGCCTGGTGAATACAGGGATGTCTGGAAACTCAAGATTTTACCACTGTTAATTCTATAGTCTGTCTTCTGCTGGAGGTCACAAGCCTTTAGCAGATGGTGCAGACTTGAACTTTCTCTTCTGTTACAGTTGCCATGATTCATAGGTCAGTGCATGGGGTTAAAAAAAATGCATTACAAGATCTTTCAGGAAAGCATCACATTCCTGTTGGCACATTTGAGCTGCTCTCATCCTGATCTTCAGTGGCTTGTGGTTCATGGCTCAAATATGCAGCAGAGGCTGATAGCAGCATAAGCAGTGCCACCCTGATCATTCAGTAAACATCATTTCATGTCTTACGAGGCTTGAAAATACCCACTGTTTCATAGAAGTCTGCAGTTTGCTAATTTTCATGGTTTGGGTTCTCAGTGGAAAAAAAAAAAAAAAAAAAGCTACCTCCAGAGATGAAATGGTCTTCAGTGCAACTGTATGGATTACTTTCTTTCCTTCTAGAGCAAGAAGACTTAAATGTTACAGGCTAGAATGTCTACCTCTTGGTAATTCCCAGTCTTGCTTAGATGGGGAGGACTGGGAAAATTGAAAGAGCTGAATGGAATCCATTTAAGCAAGATAGAAAAGTGTAAAGCTTAATTACTGTAGAAGGGGAACCTGTCCTTCATTAGTACATTTGTGATTGCAGTACTGAGCTACATTCATTTGTAGGCACAGTTTCCTGTTTGTGTGAGAAAACCAACAACAGCAGCACCAATAATGCACAACTACAATAAAGAAAGGAATAGATTTATCCTACAAAAGAAAAAAAAAAAAAAAAAAAAACCTTTTTCCTTNGTACTGAGCTACATTCATTTGTAGGCACAGTTTCCTGTTTGTGTGAGAAAACCAACAACAGCAGCACCAATAATGCACAACTACAATAAAGAAAGGAATAGATTTATCCTACAAAAGAAAAAAAAAAAAGGCATCTTCTTTCCTGTGATTAGTGGAATACTGATAATATTTAATAACTAATTGGAGCTACAGTAAAAATTCATAGGGAGTTTATGACTTCATAAAATAGTAAACTTTTAAACTGGAACTTTAAAGCTTTTGATCCTTGAATATTCAGAGGAAAAAATTTAATATTGTTGGGAATAAATTTGTGGTTGAAACAGAATCTTAATACCTCCTCTTAAGTTTGGTGTTTACCTACAAGCTTACAAATTCACATCTATGCACACACCTCTGTGGACAAAAGATATGCCAGTTGTATATGAATTGATTGAACCCTGTCATTAAAAATTCATTTATTTCCATGGAATTTCTTTTTAAGTGTAAATCCACACATACAGAAGAGATATTTACCCGTAATGTCTAAACAATATTTTGGAGACCAGAGAAAAAACTTCAGAAAGACAAAATGAAAGCAATCAAAGGTAAATAATATGGACCAACTTATCATATGGAAATCTTTGTTTAAAATTGACAGCACAAAAATATGTCTAACTTGCTTCATAAGTCTATGAACTACATATTTTTTTCTTTTCACTGCAGTTTCTACTGTTTGATGAGTATGGATTTTCAAGATTATAATGTGATGGAAGGATATTTTCAGAGAATGGTAGCATAATTCTAGAAAATTCTTTACTTATGCCAGAAGATCTATGTTTTATAATGGAAGATTCAAGACATGATTATTGGTGAAAGTAGTCAGCAAAGACATTTCCTAGGGATTTAAAGGGATACGTGGGTAGCAAGTCAAACTGAAACTTAAATAAATTAAGGGTATATCTTGCTAATGAGCGTGTTGCATGAAAAGCTGATGAAGAGTGGTCAAAACAGAGTCATATGGTCCTTCCTTAAACATGCAGAGACATAGGTATCAGAAAAAGAGGAGCTGAACTGTAAAAGCAGTATTAACATGAAAAATAACCTTCTTTACAGAGCTTCTAAAAATCAATTCTTGAGGCAACTATGAAAAAGAATTTCAGCAACCTGCCTCATTAAACACTGATGAATGTTCAGGATGTTCCTTGGCAGTAAAATACGCAAGATAAATACTCATCTATATGACCCATCAAGCTTGTGTGGATGCTCTTACAACTCCAACATTTCACAGCACTTCAGAAAATTAAAAATGTGATCTGATGCAGGATAGGCAGCAGAAGAATTACACAGAATATGTATAGAATCATAGAAGAGAGTCATAGAATAGTTAGGGTTGGAAAGGACCTTAAGATCATCTAGTTCCAATCCCCCTGACATAGGCAGGGACAACCACGCTAAGCCACGCCACCCAAGGCTTTGTCCAACCTGGCCTTAAACACTGCCAGGGATGGAGCACTCACAACTTCCGTAGGTAACCCATTCGAGTCCAGGTAGATGATGTCAACTGCTCTACCCCTATCCAGCAGTTCCGTATCCCCATCATAGAAGGCGACCAAATTGGTCAGGCAGGATTTCCCATTAGTGAAGCCATGCTGGCTGCCACCAAGCACCTCATTGTTTTTCATGTGCCTTAGCATGCCTTCCAGGAGAGTCTCCTCCAAGATTTTTCCAGGCACAGAGGTGAGACTGACTGGTCTGTAATTCCCCAGGTCATCCATTTTCCCCTTCTTGAAAATGGGGGTTATATTTGCCTTTTTCCAGTTGTTGGGAACTTCACCTGCCTGCCATGATTTTTCAAATATGATGGCTAGTGGCTAAGCAATTTAATTCACCAGCTCCTTCAGGACCCGCAGATGGATTTTATCAGGTCCCATGGACTTGTGCATGTTCAGGCTCTTAAGATGGTCTTGAACCAGATCCTCTCCTACAGTGGGCCCAAGGTTTTCATTCTCATAGTCCCTGTGTCTGCCTTCCAAGACAGGCACTCTCTGCACCCCGAGCTCTGCCCTGCAGCCTCCCCTCTCATCGTCTGTTTGGGTGTCTATGCTGGGCACCACTGGGGCAGCCAGAGCAGAGCTCCCTGGTCATAAGGTGAGTGCTCACCATCCCACTCACTGCCCGCACAAGCTGCCTCCACCCGCCGTTGCCGTTCGCGCTGCCTGGGGCAGGTTTTTACCCGGTCATGGCTGGTGCCGCTCCTTCTGATTCTGCCCCCTATGAATCCCTGCCCACTCCCGTCAGCAGAGCTGCCGGCTCCTGGGCAAGTCCTGTCCAGGGCCTGAAGCTCCCTCGGGGGCTGTTGCCACTCTGAGGTGAGGCTCCTGGGTGCGGAGCTTCCCCCTGTTCCGGTGTTGAAGGCGTCCTCTCTCGAGCTACTCACTTCAGCATGAGATTGTCAAATGGGATTGTTAATTACCCAGCAGTAACAAATAATGTTATGTAGCTAAAGAGAGGGTGTATTATATAAAAACAGACTTATGAAGCATCTTGAAGACTGTAAAGCTATTCTGTTTCTGTTCTGTTTATGAGTCAGACTACCATAGGTGCATAGCTGTATAGAAAGTGTCAAAAAGTTATTATTTTGCCTGTGTACATAGAAATAGAAAGGTTAAAATGTCTTAATACTTCATCCAGATCACTGATAAAATGATTCAGAAAAGAGTTGGTGTAAGTGAAAACATTAAAAAAAGCATAAATGACTTGACTGGTGTTGAAAGATAAGAGAAGTGCAGTAACAGCTGAGAAAAGCAAAACATAAGGAGGTAGCTGAGGATATTGACGGGAAAAGACTTAATATTACATTTTGTCAATTTTTCTTTTTGGGGAAATCAGTAATATGCTTCTCAGAAAAGAAGCACAGGAGGAAGTGAACTGTCTGAGGAGTAAAATTAATCATAATAAAGAATCTGCTGGGATTGAAGATGAGGCATTAAGAAAAATTAGAAAAGATGTTATTTACAAATAGTTAAAGCAGAAACAAAGACACAAAGGACATTTTCTACTCGTAAAAATGAAGCTGGTCTTTGGATTTTTGATGTAAATCATAGCATAGATCCTGCAGTCAGAGTAAATAGCCTTACAATCAATTAACCTTTTCTAATTAACCTTGAAGAAGTGGTTAATTTATTACACTCACTATTCTGTATTAATGAAAGTATTATATTGCAAATTAATTTCTTTATCAAATTTGTTTGATTAACTCTCAGGCTTAGTATTCACATTTTAATTTGGCTGTATGGGTGGAAAAATGTGGGCATGCAAATGTAAACAACATGCTTTGACATTTAAAACAATTTACTCAAAGAGATTCAACACAGAAAACATCTGTTTATTATTTCACCATTGTAACTGCTGAAAACAGCATAGAAGCTTCTATGCAGATTTTGAAAAATACATGTATATTTTAGCAGCAGGAAAGCACATTATGCTCTTCATGGAAACTTAAAAAAAAAAAAGAAAAAACAAACAAAAAACACACACAAAAAGAAAAAAAAAAATCAACAAAAAGAAAACCAACCAACCAAACAAAAATATTGTAAACATTTAGTCCAAAATTACTGCTGAAAACATTGGGTTTAACACTTACTCTTTGTTACTTCCTACCTCAGGCAGTACACTTAATGTTATCAGGTAGCTTTCTACAACTTGAAACCCAGACTTCATTGCTTCCTTTCAGCAAAGGAAAGTCTTACTTTTGCATATGTTTAGGTGATTGAGTCACCTAGGCTTCCTGGACTTTTTTGGTTTTCCTTTTTTTCAGAGTTAATTGTATAGAATCATAGAATAGTTAGGATTGGAAAGGACCTTAAGATCATCTAGTTCCAACCCCCCTGCCATAAGCAGGGACACCCGACACTAAACCATGCCACCCAAGGCTTTGTCCAACGTGGCCTTGAACACTGCCAGGGATGGAGCACTCACAATCTGCCTGGGCAACCCATTCCAGCATCTCACCACCCTCACAGGAAAGAATTTCTTCCTTATATCCAATCTAAACCTTTCCTGTTTAAGTTTGAATCCATTACCTCTGGTCCTGTCACTACAGTCCTTAATGAAGAGTCCCTCCCCAGCATCCCTATATGCCCCCTTCAGATACTGGAAGGCTGCTGTGAGGTCTCCATGCAGCNGGAGCACTCATGCCTGGGCAACCCATTCCAGCATCTCACCACCCTCACAGGAAAGAATTTCTTCCTTATATCCAATCTAAACCTTTCCTGTTTAAGTTTGAATCCATTACCTCTGGTCCTGTCACTACAGTCCTTAATGAAGAGTCCCTCCCCAGCATCCCTATATGCCCCCTTCAGATACTGGAAGGCTGCTGTGAGGTCTCCATGCAGCCTTCTCTTCTTTAAGCTGAACAGCCCCAGCTATCTCAGCCTGTCTTCATATGGGAGATGCTCCAGAGTCCTGATCATCCTTGTGGCCCTCCTCTGGACTTGTTCCAACACTTCCATGTCCTTTTTATGTTTAGGACACCAGAACTGCAGGTGACGTCTGACAAGAGCAGAGTAGAGGGGCAGGATCACCTCCTTCGACCTGCTGGTCTCACTCTTTTTGATGTAGCCCAGGGTATGGTGGGCTTTCTGGGCTGTGAGTGCACACTGAAGCCGGTTCATGTTCATTTTCTCATCAACCACCACCCTCTAGTCCTTCATTAGAGACTGTAGTGACAGGACAAGGGGTAATTGATTAAAACTTAAACAGGCGAAGTTTAGATTGGATATAAGGAGAAAGTTCTTTACTGTAAGGGTGGTGAGGCACTGGAATGGATTGCCCAGGAAGGCTGTGAATTCTCCATCCCTGGCGGTGCTCAAGGCCACATTGGACGAAGCCTTGAGTGGCATGGTTTAGTGTGGGGTGTCCCTGCTTATGGCAGGAGGGTTGGAACTAGATGATCTTAAGGTCCTTTCTAACCCTAACTATTCTATGATTCTATGATTCTGTGTTTACAGAGAAAGGGTAAGAACAAAAGAAGAATAAGAATACAGACCCTGTTACTGTCTTCACTCCCAAATTGTTCAGGAGCAGTGAGTCCCACTGCTGTCTGATCTTGTTCTTTGTCTTATCCATTTGAACTGTCCTCTCTGAATATGTCCTATGTAACACTGGGTGTGGGTCTTTACACCATTGGGAGTTTCACTAAGCTGGGAGGGATGCTCATGCACTTGTGTGGTGCAGGGCAGATACTGAAAGCTCCGAATGACAATGTTGTGCTTACCTATGTACTTGATCTAGCCCTGTAACAATGCATCTCAAATCCTTCTGAAGTTAAATGACCTTTGGAGCTGAACTTAAGTAGCCTTTAATACATTTTCGATTTGGAGGAAAAAATGGTGAGGATTAAACAGATATGATGTATTGAGTTCACAGATAGATTCTCTTGTGCATTTATATAACTTCTTATTTCTTTATATCTTCTTATATCTTATATCTTATATGTCTTATATCTTATATCTTCTTATATCTTTATATCTTCTTATATCTTTATATAACTTTTGACTATTGGCCCAGTCATGCAAGAAATAGTAATCTGCAGATATCAAGAACTGAAAATAGCAGAATATCCTTAAAAAAAGTCCTATATAAACCCATCCATACTCAAAGAACTACCACTGAATATTAATTATATGTGTTATACATTGGTACAAATATTTTTATTCATTTGTAGTTCAGAGTTTTACTTTGATTTTGGTTGTTTCAATGACTATAATTAGAATTAAAGAAATTCTAGAGGAAGAAAAAAGGACCACTTTTTAAATGGTAAAAGAAACCCCACCTTTTCTTTATTTTCACAGAATCACAGAATCCTAAGTGTTGGAAGGGACCTTGAAAGATCATCTAGTCCAACCCCCCTGCGAAAGCAGGGTAGCCTAGATTACATCACACAGGAACTTGTCCAGGCGGACCTTGAATATCTCCAACGTAGGAGACTCCACAACCCCCCTGGACAACCTGTTCCAGTGCTGTCACTCTCACAGTAAACAAGTTTTTCTGATGTTCACATGGAACCTCCTATGCTTCAGTTTACATCCATTGCCCCTTGTCCTATCACTGGACATCACTGAAAAGAACCTAGAACCATCATCCTGACATTCACCCTTTACATATTTGTAAACATTGATGAGGTCACCCCTCAGCCTCCTCTTCTCCAACCTAAAGAGACCCAGCTCCTTCAGCCTCTCCTCATAAGGGAGATGTTCCACTCCCTTAATCATCTCCATGGCTCTGCACTGGACTCTTTCAAGCAATTCCCTGTCCTTCTTGAACTGAGGGGCCCAGAACTGGACACAATATTCCAGATGCGGCCTCACCAAGGCAGAGTAGAGGGGGAGGAGAACCTCTCTTGACCTACTAACCACACCCTTTCTAATGCACCCTAGGATGCCATTGGCCTTCTTGGCCACAAGGGCACATTGCTGGCTCATGCTCATCCTCCCATCCACCAGGACCCTCAGATTCCTTTCCCCTTCACTACTTTCCAGCAGGTCAACCCCCAACCTGTACTGGTCCATGGGGTTGTTCTTCCCCAGATGCAAGACTCTACACTTGCCCTTGTNGGGAGGAGAACCTCTCTTGACCTACTAACCACACCCTTTCTAATGCACCCTAGGATGCCATTGGCCTTCTTGGCCACAAGGGCACATTGCTGGCTCATGCTCATCCTCCCATCCACCAGGACCCTCAGATTCCTTTCCCCTTCACTACTTTCCAGCAGGTCAACCCCCAACCTGTACTGGTCCATGGGGTTGCTCTTCCCCAGATGCAAGACTCTGCACTTGCCCTTGTTGAATTTCATCAAGTTTCTCCCTGCCCAATTCTCCAGCCTGCCCAGGTCTCGCTGAATGGTGACACAGCCTTCTGGTGTGCCAGCCACTCCTTCCAGTTTAGTATCATCAGCGAACTTGCTGAGGGTACACTCAGTTCCCTCGTCCAGGTCATTGATGAAAATGTTAAACAGCACCGGTCCCAGCACCGACCCTTGGGGGACTCCACTGGTCACAGACCTCCAGCTAGATTCTGCCCCACTGACCACAACTCTCTGC
>NDXB01019622.1:1542-18089 GCA_002631895.1 Agapornis roseicollis
TTTTTTTTTAATTTGATTTTTTTTTAATTTGATTTTCATCCGTGGATAACGATCGAGAGGAGCCGGGGGGGTGCGGGGAGCCCGGTCCCGGCGGGGAGGAGGCGATGCAGACGCCGCTGGATCAGCGCGCAAGAGGCCGGCACGAAGCGCAGCGCCGTCCGCATCCAAGTAAGAGCTGCGGCAGGGCCGGGAGCTCCCGCCCGCGGCCGCGGAGAGCTGCGGAACCCTGCGGAGCTGTACGGGATGCCCCGGGAGAGACCCCGCCGCTGTGCGGGAGCGCGGAGCCGGGCGGCAGCGGGAGCGGCTCTGGGAGCATCCCGCGTCCTTCCGCGCTCCTCCGCGCCGAGCTGCGCGGGCGGCGGCTCCCGGTTCCCGGTTCCACCCGGCTCTGCCACTTGTTGTGCGGCGCGGGCAGGGCGGGCGGCGGGGGGTGGCTGTGGGTGCGCGGCTGTGTCGGAGCGAGAGCGTGGTTTGGGTGGGTTTTTGCCCGTCGGGGGTGGCTCTGGGGGGGTGTCCCCGTTCCTGCCACCCCTGGCTGTGTGTCCCCCCCCTTTCCTGCCACCCCCGGCTGTGTGTTCCCCCTCTTCCTGCCAGCCGGGTGTGAGCGCGGCTCGGGAGCGCTGTGCGTGGGAACCGGAGAAGTTGCGGTGAGCTGGGAGCGGGGCTCCGTGTGTCCGTGCGGGAGGAGAGGGGTGAAGGGGTCTGGCTGTTGTGCACGCCCGGGTGCGTGTGCCCTGGGGGCGATGGGATACAGGGGAGGTGCGTGTCGAGGCTGCGGTTGTTTATTGGGGTGCGCTGCCGGAGCGGGGTGTCTGTGCCAGTGAAATCCCGGTTTCCGCCGCCGGTGCGCGGGGCTGGGTGTGGAGCCGGTGCCGGGAGAGCGGCTCCCGTGGCGCTTTCTCGCGGTGTCCGTGCGGAGCTGGCGGGAGAAGCCCCGTTTCATCCCCAGGGACTTGGCGGGGAGCGGCGGAGCGGGGCTCTGCCATCCGCGGGAGCCTCAGCCAGGGCCGCTCCGCCGGGGGCCGCCGAGCCCAGCCCGGCCTCCCTGCATCCCTTCCTCCATCCTCTATCCCCCCTCCCCAGCCGTTCCCTGCGGGGGTGTTTCAGGCCCGCGGCATTTTTTCCTTCCCCCAGGACCCCCGTCCATTCTGGGAAGGCGGAAGGAGGGGACAGGAGCCCGGAGGGGCTGTGAGGAACCCCCGGGGTGGGAGGATGGAGGCTGCCAGCCTGGGGAGGCTCTGACAGGTCTCTGCCTCGCTGGCTGCCGGAGTTGGAAACGATGTGGAGAAGGAGGCAGGAGGAGGGAGGGCCCCTGGCTTCGCTCGCTTTTCATCACTATTGCGGCTTCTAAGTGATGGGTTTGAGGGTAAAGCTGCCCACAAGCGATTGGGGTACCCCCATCACCGGGTGCTCCGGCTTGGGGCGCTTGGGCCCAGGCTATGTAAATACCGAGCAGCCGCAGTGTCAGCTGGAGCCTAAGGAAACCGTGGGACGTGCCACGAAATGCCCAGATTCAGCCTATCTGTGCCTGCGAAGCAGGACTGAGCATCGGTGGCCGTTTTTTGGACAATATGGTCCTTGATCCCAACCCCGTGCCTGGAGAGAAGCCGTGATTTGCATTTGCTGCTTGCTCGGATGTTGCTCCAGCTCTAACATCCAGCTCCGAGTGTCAGAGCAGAGCTTGAGGGGGGGTTTGGAGGGGGGTTAGGGGGATTAGGACTTGTGTGCTCAGTACAGGGTTTGGATGGACTTGTAAGCATGGCTCCGAGCCACACAATCAGCCGTTGGGAGCAATAAGAGGGTGGACTTTGGTGCCCGTTCCCGGAGCGGTGCTGCCTTCTGTGGAACGGGGCCAAGGGGCTGTGGGAATCGCAGGCAGCACAGGCTTGTTCAAGCAGTTGCTTCAGTTCTCGGCGCTTTATAACCTCTCTCTCATTAGGACTTGAGTTGTTTTGGGGGGTGGATGGCTGAATTCTGTCGGATTTTGCATGCCACTGTCCTCTGAGAGCTTCCCAGTCATGCATTAAGCAGCGTGACTAACGCCTCTCTCATGTGGTTCAGTCTCTCTCACACTCTCCCCGTAGGGAGAATTGTGTGTGCGGAGGAATAGTTCTTTTGGGAGGGGTTTTGAGTTTTAAGTGCTCTGTGCTCTGCCAGCAGGTCGGAAAAAAGGTGCCTGGCACCAGAGAAGAAAGTGTGGGATGGTCCTTAGATCCCATGGGAAAATAGCCCGATGCCTTGGACCAGCCCCTGGGAAGCCTCTGTCTCCTGCACAGACGTGCTTTTCCCCGGTGGTGGAGCCTTCCTCCTCCTCCTCCTCCTCCTCCTCACGCCCAGCTCTGGGCTCTCACGTCTTCACTGTGTCATTCGCACCCTTAGGCGCTGAGCAGGATTCCTCACCCAGTGAACCAGGGTCCCTCACACCCCTTGCGGGGTGATGGTCCCGCTTCCATCCCCAGCCCTTCTCTTCCTCCCCTAGAGGTTTCCTTCACCTGTGGGAATGGGGCTCAGGTTCAGGCTCCAGTCCCTGTTTTGGAGAAGAAAACATAGGTGCTGGGCACCTTTGGGTGACTCCTTTCCCTCTCCAAGGCCGGCACAGGCGTTCCCAGTTCCCGGCTCTCAGTCAGTGCTGTGTGAGGCATTGCACCGGGTCAGGAACTTTCACGTTTACCTGCGATCTTCCACCTCACACCAAGGCTTAGTCAGGATAGCACTAACGTCATCGGCAGTCATGGCCCAGCCTAGCGCAAACAGGCTTGTGCAAACAGTCCGGAGATGGGCGCGGGTGCTGCTCCCGGATGGTGTGTCCTTTGGGATCCCCTTCCCAGCATCCAGGGCTGCCTGTCTTCCCCATTTCCCCATGCTCACTGCTCCCCATGTCCAAAGGGAGCACAGGGGTGATGAAGCTCAGTGTGGGTTTTAGCCACCCTGTGAAGGCAACTGTAGAGGTCTGGTGTGAGCACACACGCATGCTGCGTGCAGACACGCGTGTGACCCAGCTGGGGCGCACACACGGTGTAAGTACCCCCGTGTGGGGTGACATCACCCAAATACACACCCGGTGGCAGCAGGGACATGCGCATATGGTCCCCCCCATGCAGGCACACGCGTTGCTCGGGGCACACACACGTGCAGGAGTGCAAGCTCGTGTCTGGTGCAGAGGCTGCCCTGGTGCAGGCATGGATGTGCTCCATGCACACATGTGTATGCCTGCACACCCTGCTAGTGCACATGTGGGCACATGTGTGTCTTCTCCTACAGACACCCAATAGTGCACACACGGGTACATGCAGGCAGCGCACACACGTGTGGATGTACATGCGTTGCTGGGGTTTGACTGTATTAAGACAGAGAGGCGTTGTGTTTCTGCTCAACCTCTTACCTCCTCCATGCTCAGCCCTGTGTGGGAATGGAATAGTCTGGATTGCCTCTTCCCTTCCTCCTGGGGATGTACATCTCTGTGCCGGTTTGGACAGCTGTACATGCTCTCAGTGAGGTGGGAATACCTCTTCCCTGCATGAAGGGTAGGACAAGGGAGCAGAGTCAAGTTAGGCTTCAGGACCATAGTTTCATCTCCAGAAAGAGATGTGTTTTCACCTGTGGAGGGAGATCTCTCTTCCTTACCACTGATGAGGCACTTATCACAGGATCATAGAATTCCGGACTGGTTTGGTTTGGAAGGGACCTGAAAGCTCAGCCAGTTCCAACCCTGCCACAGGCCTGGACCCCTTCCACTAGAGCAGCCTGCTCCAAGCCCCTGTGTCCAACCTGGCCTTGAGCACTGCCAGGGATGGGGCACTTGTCCATGGGGAAGAGGAGGGGTGGAGGGACCAGGAGATGCTGTCTTGTGAGAAATACCAGGGTGGACAGTGTAGGATGCTCCGCTTGTTGAGGATCTGTACAACGTCCGCATCACCAGGGGTTAGGCACTTGCTATGTGGCACCATGGAGGGGAGATGGTGGAGAAGCGCTCACCCATCCCACAGACCTGCTGCAGAGGATGGAGAGAGGAAGTGGTGGGAGTGGCAGGAGGGTTGGTGCTGTGTGGCCATGGCAGATGCTTCTGGCTGTTGATTTTGGGGCACCCAGCCCCTGTGATGTTGGGGTGCCAGTGAGCTGGGCTGCGCCCTTCATGCTCACAGCTCAGCGCCTGGACCCTGGAGGTGCATTCCCAGAGCAGAAAGCGGGGGGCAGGAAAGCCGGTGGCCAAGCATGGCAGCAGACAGGGGCTTGATGACAAGGCCTGTGGCTTGGCGCAGAAGGGGCTGGCAGTGCCCCTGCAGTGTGTGCACACTGTCAGGAGGTTTCCAGTGGATGGGTGCCTGCGGTGCAGCGTGTGCAGTGTGTGTCTCTGCAATGCAGGGGGGCAGAATGTCTGCCACTGCCTCTGCAGCACCAGGGTGGGCACCCAGTGCGTGTGTGTGCAGTGTCCCAGTCTGGAGTGGGAGGAATGGGAAGGAACAGTGTGTCTGCAGTGAGCGAAGGGAACGGCGTTTGCTGGCGCAGGGTGTGGGGTTGCCTAGTGACTGTGCAGCAGAGGGGAGATGCTGTGCCTGCCATTGCAGCGTGCTGGGGCTGTGCAGTGCTGCTGCTCAGCAGGGAGACACAGGGTCTGCTCCGTGGGGTCTTGCACTGCAGGGTGGGTAGTGAGTCTGTGCCCCTCTAATACAGGGCTGGGCAGTGCCCCTCTTCCTGCCAGGAGCACAGGCAGATGGCAGTGCCCTGCATGCAGTGCAGGAGCGATGAATCTCGGGGCTCCTGCATCCCTAAAGTGCTGGATGGGTGGTGGCTTTGTATCTTGCAGTGCGAGGCTGGCAGTGCTGCTGTGTTGGCAGTGCAGGGAGGGCAGTGCTGCTCTCTTCATGCCAAAGCAGTGCCCCGTGCCCCTGCAGTGACTGATGGGTGGTATTCCTGCAGTGCAAGCAGTGCCATGAATCACTGCAGTGATGGATGGGAGGCAGCCCTGCATCCCTGCAGTGCCCAGTGTCCCTATCATACTGGATGGGTGGCATCCCTGCAGTGTCCCATGTCCCTGCAGTGCTGGATGGGCAGCATCCCGGCAGAGCCCCTGCTCCCCTTTGGGATCTCCTGTTTCCACAGGGCTGGCAGATGGGTGCAGTGCCGCTGTGTCCCCGCCGTGCGTGGCAGGCAGTGTTCCTGCAGTGCGTGGCACACAATGCTCCTGTGTTCCTGTGGTGAGAAGCTGTCTCGGAGCCTGGCTGGCTCCCATCGGGTTGCTGGCAGGGCTGCGTGCAGTCCACCCTGTCAGTGTGCCTCGTTGGGTCTAATTACAGCCTGTGTGGTGATGAAGAGGGTGGACAGTGGCAGGAGTGGTTTCCTGTCGCTTGCAGGAAGCCAGGGCTGGGGTTTCAATGATGGGGTTGCTCACCCGAGCAGGGCGTTGCAGCAACCTTGCAAGCCAGGACCAGTCCTCCAGGGCACTTGTGTGCAGAGGCTGCCAGGGGACCACTGCTGGGGCCAGCTCTGCCAGCCCCTTCTCTCTGGGGGCTGCTCTGGGGCCACGCACCCAAAAGGAGATGCCAGGGAATCGGAGTGGTCCTGGGGCTGCCTAACGTCTGGTGTCTGTGTCTCCTTGCAGCTCCCCTGCAGCGCAGGATGAAAGCGCTGGCATCCTGCCTGGGCCTGTGGCTCCTCTTCCAGCTCCCTTCTCTGGTCTCTGGGACGCGAGTGGTCTACAAAGTGCAGGAGGAACAACCCCCCAACACCCTCATAGGGAGCCTGGCCTCTGACTACGGCTTCCCAGATGTGGGGCACCTCTACAAGCTGGAAGTGGGGGCTCCATACCTACGTGTGGATGGCAAGACGGGGGACATCTACACTACAGAGACCTCCATTGACCGGGAGAGCTTGCGTGAGTGCCAGCACCTCCTGCCCGAAGAGCCCTGCTTCCTGGAGTTTGAAGTGTCCATCACTGATCTGATCCTGAGCAGCGGCCCACGCCTGCTCGAGGGGCAGATAGAGGTGCTCGATATCAATGACAACACCCCCAACTTTGCCTCGCCTGTTCTCACCCTCTCCATCCCTGAAAACACCAATATTGGGACGCTCTTCCCCATCCCCCTGGCCATGGACCGGGACTCAGGTCCCAATGGTGTTGCCTCCTACGAGCTGACGGCTGGTCCGGAGGCGCAGGAGCTCTTTGGGCTGCAGGTGGCAGAGGATCAGGATGAGAAGCAGCCACAGCTGATCGTCATGGGGAACCTGGACCGGGAGCAGTGGGACTCCTATGATCTGACCATCAAGGTGCAGGATGGAGGCAACCCACCGCGGGCGAGCAGTGCCCTGCTTCGCATCACCATCCTGGACATGAATGACAATGCGCCCAAGTTCGAGAAGGCCCTTTACGAGGCAGAGCTCTCTGAAAACAGCCCTGTGGGGCACTCAGTCCTGCAGGTGAGTACAAGGGCTTTCTTTTCCACCCCAGCTCAGGGAGCATTTGTACAGCCACTTGCTGCCACGGTTCCTGAAGGGAGGCTTGCAAGTCATAGGAGCCCGGTGTCACCGGTGGGCAGGCAGGTCCCTGGGATGTCACATCTAAAACGAGGATGTAAGGGATGTGAGGGTGCAGGACGCATCCGAGGGGCAGCAGCAGGGTGGTGGGTGTGCGGGAGCAAGGCTCTGGGTTACAGAGAGGGCTGTGACCTGAGGTCCATGAGGAGCCTGGCTTCATGCCAGACCCATCTCAATGCTGCCTGCAGACAAGACATAGACCCTTTCATAAGTTGCATTCTCTTGGCCTCTCCATGGAGACTGAGGCTTGCACAGGAGATGGGGGGCAGGCAGCATCCCTGCTGCCTGTCTGGAGGGGCTGCCCATAGCTCCGGGGGTACCTTGCTGTATGCAGGGGACAGGGGCTCTGCCCCAACTCAGCCAGCAGTGCAAACTGGCCCAGGGAGCCTGAAGGGATGGATCGTGGTGCATTTGGCTTGGAGGGGGCACGGAGATGATAGTAGCCGACATGTGTTTATCTGCAGCTGCCATCTTAATAAGCGGAGCGCGGCCAGCTCTCATCTGCTTGCTAATTCTGATGTGAATGTTTTAAGAATTCATTTTTCACTGTTAAGAGAATGGAAGTTGGAAGCAGATAAGGGAGCTGCATGGCCAGGAGGAGAATGGGCTGAGCCGCCGCTTGCTGCCATTGCTCAGCTTTTATCTTTCAGGGGGAAAATGACTTCCGCCTTTTTTGTGAGTGGAGGTAAAAGGTGGAATTTACATTTAACAACTTTTCGTTCTTCCATCCAAATCTGCTGAGCAAGATAACGGCAGAGCAGCAAATGGTGCAGAGAAGAGGCTGCTCGGAGAGCCGATTAGGGAGGCAAATGTTAGACAAACCTCATCTTCTTTAGAAAGCAAATAATAGGCGTAAAGGCAGGTTTATGTGAATGCAGAGCTCCTGATGGACAGGCAGGGACTGCTGGTACCATGCAGCACTCAGGCAGCCCCAGTCCCTTCTTGGCTGCATCCCTGGATGCTGCGATGGAGCTGCTGCAGCTCCGCGCATCCTCTCCTCCTTCCTCCTCACCTCAACCAGGCAGCTGCTTGAGCTCCTCTTCGGGGAGACTTTTGTGGTCCCTCCCTGCTGCTGCCTGGGTCGAACGCATGGGTTCCAGAGGATTCCCTGCATGCCAGAGCTGGCCGGGAAGGGAGCATGGCCAACCGGTCCAGCCGGTTTCGCTGGAAGAGCAAGGAGAAGCCTCCATGCCGGAGGGCCGCTCCCAGCTGCTCTGCCGGTCCCAGGCTCTTTGCCCCATAGTCCTTGGCCCCAGAAGAGGAAATCCTGGTTTCCCCCCCTCTCCCGGCAGCTGTCCCCAGAGGAAGCCACGGCGGGAAGCGTGGTGGTTTGTGGAGGGGCTCACGTCACCATGCCCTCTGCTCACCGTTTCTCCCTCCATCTTGCAGGTGAAAGCCAACGACTCAGACCAGGGTGCCAACGCTGAGATTGACTACTCCTTCCATCAAGCCTCGGACATGGTGCGGCGGCTGCTGCGCCTGGACCGCACCACGGGGCTCATCACCGTGCAGGGACCCATCGACCGCGAGGATGTCAACATCCTCAAGTTCTCTGTCATGGCCAAGGACAAGGGGGCCAACCCCAAAAGCGCCCGCACCCAGGTGGTGGTCACCATCAAAGACATGAATGACAACGCACCTTCCATAGAGATTCGGGGTATAGGGCTCGTCACCCACCAGGATGGCATGGCCAACATCTCGGAGGACGTGCCAGTAGAGACAGCAGTAGCTCTGGTACAAGTGTCCGACCGAGATGAGGGTGAAAATGCAGTGGTGACCTGCGTGGTGGCGGGTGATGTCCCATTCCAGCTGCGGCAGGCTAGTGAAACAGGAAGCGACAGCAAGAAGAAATACTTTCTACAGACCACCACACCGCTGGACTATGAGTCAGTCAAGGAGTACACCATTGAGATTGTGGCGGTGGACTCAGGGAACCCGCCTCTCTCCAGCACCAACTCTTTGAAGGTGCAGGTGATGGATGTCAATGACAACGCACCCGTCTTCAGCCAGAGCTTCACTGAGGTGGCCTTCCCCGAGAACAATGAGCCCGATGACCTGGTGATGGAAGTGAGTGCCAGCGATGCTGACAGTGGCTCCAATGCCAAGCTAGTGTACTCCTTGGTGACGGACCCCTCCTCCAAGGGATCTTTTGCCATTGACCCTGACTCTGGGGAGATCCGGGTGAAGGCGGTGCTGGACCGAGAGCAGCGGGAGCGTTATGAGTTCTTGGTGGTGGCAGCAGACAAGGGCAGCCCCAGCCTCAAGGGCACAGCATCTGTGGCAGTCAACGTCATGGACAGGAATGACAACGACCCCAAGTTCATGCTGAGCGGCTACAACTTCTCAGTGATGGAGAACATGCCACCCCTCAGCCCTGTGGGCATGGTGACAGTGATCGATGCTGACAAAGGAGAAAATGCCCGCATCCAGCTGTCAGTGGAGCAAGACAACGGGGATTTTGTCATCCAGAATGGTACTGGCACCATTCTCTCCAGCATCTCTTTTGACCGGGAACAGCAGAGCACGTACACTTTCCGACTCAAGGCAGTAGATGGTGGGGATCCTCCCAGGTCTGCCTATGTGGGGGTGACCATCAACGTCTTGGATGAGAATGATAATGCCCCCTTCATCACTTCACCCTCCAATGCCACCTACAAACACATCCTGCCCCACACCAGTCCTGGCCAGCAGGTTAGCAAGGTGAAGGCGGAGGACATTGACTCTGGGGTCAATGCAGAGCTGATCTACAGCATCACAGGGGGCAATCCCTTTGAGCTCTTCCAGATCTCCCCGCAAAGCGGGGACATCACCCTGGAGAAGGAGATCCTGCGCAAGCACCATGGCCTGCATCGCCTGGTGGTGCGCGTCAACGACAAGGGCAAGCCCTCGCGGCACGGCACGGCGCTGGTGCACTTCTATGTCAATGAGACGCTGGCCAACCGCACGCTGCTGGACACGCTGGTGGGGCACAGCCTGGACACCCCACTCGACATTGACATTGCTGGAGACCCCGAATACGAGCGCAGCAAGCAGCGAAGCAACATCCTCTTCGGAGTCATCGCTGGCATCGTGGCCGTCACCCTGGTCATTGTGCTGGTCGTCCTGGTGCGTTACTGCAGGCAGCGGGAGGCCAAGAGCGGCTACCAGGCAGGCAAGAAGGAGACCAAGGACCTGTATGCACCCAAGCAGGCCAGCAAGAGCAGTAAGAGCAAGAACAAGGTGAAGAAGAGCAAGTCTCCAAAGCCACCCAAGCCCACAGAGGATGAGGAGGAGACGGGGCTGCAGAAATCACTCAAGTTCAACCTCATGAACGACTCTGTCAGCGACAGCCCCCGAATCCACCTGCCCCTCAACTACCCTCCGGGCAGCCCGGACCTGGGTCGCCACTACCGCTCCAACTCGCCGCTGCCCTCCATCCAGCTGCAGCCTCAGTCGCCCTCTGCCTCCAAGAAGCACCAAGTGGTGCAGGACCTGCCGGCCACCAACACCTTTGTTGGCACTGGGGACAACAACTCGACGGGCTCCGAGCAGTACTCGGACTACAGCTACCGCACCAACCCCCAGAAATACACCAACAAGCAGGTAGGAGAGCTCATCCTGCGGCCGGCAGCGGCCCCCCCACTGCACCGGGGAGCCATCTGGACAGAGGTGTGGGAGTGAGCCTGGACTGGCCCCCAGCCCTGCATGCGTGGCCAGGGGGGGCTGGCTGAGGACTGCCCCGGAGCCGAGCCGCGGAGCCTGGTCATGGGATGGGGAAGGGATAGGGATGGTGAGGGGGAGGCCAGAATCTATCAGAACCCTTGTCAAAGCGCCCCGGGGCTGGGTCCTGGTAGCGCTGCCTGGGTGATGGTGATGCGAAGGGCGCTGCATGTGTGTGCCTCTGCATGTGGGGCTCTGGGGAGGGAATCCCACCTGAATCCCTTTGGGGACAGGCTCTAAGAGCACCAAGGAGGGCAATGCCCACCTTCCCATCTATCCATCTGCTTGGGCTGGCTCGTGGGGAGGGCAGACTGGTCCTGCTCCTGTCACAGCTCTGGGCAGGCAGTTTCCAGCCATGCCCCTATCCAGGGAGGGGTGAGAAAGGCACTAGCCTTGTTGTTGCCAACCCGGCTCCACTGGTGTGGCCGAACCTTTCACCATCCCTGCACAAAGCCACCCAAAATGGAGTTCTGCACCCGCTGCGGCTGCCCAGGCAGGCGGGGCTGGGTGGAGAAGCAAAGCTCTGCCTTTTTCTCAGGCTCTGGCTCTGGCTTCCCCCAGGCTTGGGCCCTCTGCCATAGTGGTGAAAACCAGGCTTCCCTTAGTGTGAGCATCGGGCCCGGAGCTATGGCTCTGCGGGAGCCGTGCTGCAGAGAGGGAGTGCAGATCTGAATCGCCGGGATGCTTCCTCCAGGCAGAACGGATCCGGCCATGTGCTAGGGCCGGGTCTGTGCTAGGGGCTGGAGGAGAGGGGCACTGGGGTCTCTGCTGCGTGCTGCGCTCGGGTCACTGCTCTTGGTCTAGCCATGGTCTCAGCTGTGTGCGGGGCAGGGAAGAGGTAGGTCTTGGCTGTGGACTGGGAAAGGCTGCTCGCTGGTGTGCACTGGAGCTTGGAGCTGTCCCAGGAGGTCGTGGGATGAGCCCAGAGCTTGCAGGTCCCTCTTTTCTTGGGCTGTCTGGCCAGTTAGCTTGCACCATGTTTCTGCTTTGGCGCCTGTCGGGTCTATCCTTAACTAAGCTAGGGATGGAGAGGGGGAATAAGTGCCTATGGTTTTGCCTTCTTCCTGGGTTCCTGTGGGTGAGGACCACCCATTCCATTCCCCCACCATGCTGTATCCTCTGTTGCCCTATGGAGACCCCTTCTCCCTTCTTTGTATCCCAGTGAGCGGCAGGCTGGGCTCCTGCCGTGGGGCTGAGCTCAGCTGCCCTGTTGGAATTGACTTCAATAAAGTTTTCTATTTTTGACCAGTTGTGCCTTATTTTCCCTGCTGCCCCTGAAAATGCTTCTTCTCCCAGCAATTTCCAAGCCATATTTTCCCACATCCTCCATCACTGAAGTACCCAGGCCCTGCAGCACCCAGAGGTGATGCTCATGTGGGCCAGTCATCTCCACAAGCCCTCCACTGTGTCCTAGCATGGCCAGTCCAGAGGCCTCATGATACTGACCCCCTTCATCAGATTGACATCTCTCATCTCCAGCCACTGCTTTGCCACCTAAGGAGGCAGCTTCCTCCAGGACATGGTTCACAATGTGTGCATGTACATACACCCATGTGTGGACATGGAGGCAGTCTGAGCCATGGACCATCCCGCCCAGCTTTCATCCACCTCAACATCCCCCTTCACAGCTTCTCCTGGTTCATCCCCACATCCTTTTGAGACCCACCCAAGTCCCAGTGCATGGAGGAGCAGATCCCTGCCTGGTTGGCATGACCCACATCCTACTGTGAGGGCTGGAAGATGCCTCTCACCCGCCGCAGTGCTGGAATGAGGACGCGCGCAGTTGCAGATGGAGCCTCGGTGCGTCAGCAGTGCCGGGGGGGAAGCACCCAAAGCAGGGTGCTCCCCCCACCTCGGATGCCATGGGCACCCTTGCACAAAGCAGAGGCTCTCCCTTGCTCCCAGGCAAGCTTGCTGGCAACGGTGGGGCTGCAGGAGGGCCATGGAGCCACGCTCGCCATGAAGATGGCTCTGCCCCTCCTGCGGGCAGGTTGGGGGTGATGCTGCTGCCTTGGGGCTTGCTCAGGCTTTTGTCTCCAGTGGGCTAGAGAGAGGATGGATCCCTATAGGTGCACATCACCCCTTCCCCAGGCCCTGAAGCAAAGTATCGCAACTCATGGACCCCATTCCCCAGACACCCCTTCCTCTTTCTCATGTTTCTTCTCCCAGGCTAGGGCAGACACCCCAGCATCCTTCACACCAGCTTCACCTCTTCCCCAGGGGCTCCAAAAGGCTGCACCAGGCTGCTGGAGAAAGAGGAGCTCTGATGCTGGAAGAGATTAGATCATCTGGGGAAACCAGTGGTTCTGGCTTTGGTGGTTTCAGCCCTGTGCCAGCCTTGGCTCTCACAGCCTCCTAGTTTGTTTTGCTAACAGCATAAGGTTTTATCTTGAACCATCCAGGAAGTGTCTGGGCCTCCTAGGCAGGCAGGGCTGGGACCTGCGGGGAGATGCTATGGCTGCAGAGGAGGAAAGGAGACACCAGCAACCACTCAAATAACTAGTCCCTGCAGGGCTGGGCAGGGCAGTCTGGGGGCTTGGCTCAGCCTTGCTATCTGCTTCCCTTTGGGAACTTTCAGAGAGAAGGTTCCCTTCCTTCCTTGTCCTCAGCAGCTCCTTGATGAACCTGGGGCAAGAACGCGTGGGGAGAGTCTCTTTCTTCTGCCCGTCTCCCAGGCTGCATCCTTTGGGGCTGTTTTATACCGAGAAGGGAGCTGCTGCATCGTTTCCCAGCTGCACAAACCCAGCCTGCCCCGGGTCCTCAGAGCCCCCCCACCATCCGAGAAGCTGTTGGAGTGATGTTAACTCCAGCGTGCTGCTGCGATCTCAGCAGAGGTGCCTGCACCTGCCTGCAGGCTCGGGAGCACAGTGCAGTATTAATTACTCTCTGCAGGGGGGGATAAGAAGGGTATTGTAACTGTAATGGGCAGAAATGAAACTGTCTTGTCTCAGAATTTAGCTTAGAGCCTCCATAAATTACAGGTTTAGGTGTTGGCAGATGTCTGGGAAAGGCTCCCACCGTCCTGGGTCAGTGGATTTTCTCAAGGTCTTTCACGTGGAATGAGCTGATAAATGGATCCAGCTACGAGCTGCAGATGGAGCTGAGGGTTCATGGGGGACTTGCCCTGGTTTTCCCCCGTTTCAGGTAGATGCTGTGTTGGGAGCAGCTCCCAGGCACCGCACTCCTGATCCCGAGATCAACTGGACCGAGCTGTGGCTCTGGTGTGTGGAGACCAAAGGAGGGAGCGTGTAGGTGAGGTCCCAGGGGCTGAGTTCCCTCTGTGCTGGGAAGTGTGTGGGCTCTGCAGAACAGCTGTGAGTGTTTGTGAGCATCAATGGGGTGCTTGAGGGAGCTGAGGAGCATGAGGAGGGGTGAGGAGTGGGTTATACACTGCCGGCTTCTGGGGGGTTGGTGAGGATGCAGAGAACCCCATAAGCAAGGCAGGAATGTGCAGTGGCTCCTGCAGGCTTGCGTTGGGGAATGTTGGTTTATGGCAGGGAGGGTGCCTGTGCCTGAGGGAGCACCGTGGGGCATTGAAGAGCTTAGGCCATGGGAGATGAGCCACAACCTGTCCTAAGAGGAGGTGGCAGTGGGGTGCGTGCAGCCTGTACTGTGGGAGGGGGCACAAGGGATGCACAGCGGGAGGTGGCACAGGGTGATGTGCAAGCTGTAGTGGTGGCAGTGGGGTGTATGGGAGGTGACAGCGGGTGTACATAACATGCAGCCTTGGGCAGGTGACGAGTCCTCTGTAAGCAGTGTGTCTGCAGGGAGGCAGTGGTGTTCATTGTCCCTGTACCACGGGGGAGAGCATCTGGGCTCTCCTGCCTCACAGTCCCTGGCCCTACAGCACTTGGGACCTCACCCTTTGCTCCCTTGAAGGCTCACCCAGCCTGTGCTGCATGCCTGGGGCTGCTTACATTGGTCAGGGCTGCTGGGTGAACTGTAGCTTCTGCCACTTCCCCTCCTCCCACCCTTTTGTGCCAAATGCTGCTCATTCCTCCCTGCCCTCCTCTTGCTTCTCAGACCCCCAGGCTCTCCCCTGCTCGATGCCCTTGGAGCCAGTGCTGGTCTGTGGTGAACACCGGCTTTCCTAGCTTAGCCCTGGGGGAGTTCTTCCCCCCTCCCTTTTCTGTCACAGCTGTGTCTGCTCCTCCACCCCTCTCTCCTGATCCCTCCCTGCCCAGGCAGCGATCACCCTTTTCCCCATCGCCCACCAGCCTCTGTGACCGCTGCCCCCGCTGCAGATACACGCAGAGTGCGGGCCGAGGCTCTGCCAGCCGAGCCGTGGATCCCTGTGGATGAAAGCGCTGGCTGTGCGGGCCAGGCTGTGCTGATTGATATTCCCAGCACTGCTCTGCCCGCTCGGCCGGGCTCTCAGCTGCAGTGCACAGAGCAGCCTGGAGCAGTGCCCAGCCCTGCAGCCTGCTGAATCCGTCACCCAAACCCAGGGTAAAACACAGCAGGGTGTTTCCCTGCGCTCCTTGTGGTCCCTCGGCCCAGAGAGCAGCCAGGATGGGGTGAAGGATGGGGTGTTCCCGGGTGAGGACAGAGCTGGGATGTGCTGGGACGGGATGGAGAGGAGGCTGGGGTAATGAGGGGGTGCGTGATGTAGGGCAGGGTGGGGTGCTGCGAGGGAGCATGAGGGGACACAGAGCAGCTCTATCCATGGGAACTGTGTCAGCAAAAGGTGGGGATGGCAGCTCTGGGAGGGTGTGGGCTAGCAGTGAAGAGGTTGATGCTCTGTGCTCGTGGATGCTCTGTGCTTGTGGATGCTCTTTGCTTATGGATGCTCTGTGCTTGTGTCCCCTGAGCTGACGGCCATCCAGGATCTCTGTGCAAGAGCCATGGAGCTATGCATGGGCTGACTCATGTGGGGCTGGGGTGGGTCACAAGGAGCAGGAGCTCCCTTTCATGGTTCTTGGGGTCCTGGATGTTCAGTCCCTGTGGTTCGCTGCCAAATCTGCCTCTTGCTGGCATGTTCTTTTGAAGGCTGTGCCAAACCCAAAGCTCCTTCCTCCCCCTCCACCCTTCATCCCCACGCTTACCTGTTGGGCGAGAGCACCTACACATGAAACCCTGGGCACAACCCTTCTTCATGGGTGAGTTGTGCTCCCACGCGCTGCCCTGCTTGCCAGTCCATCCAAGCTGCAGTTACACAACCCAGGCTCTGCTCCTGGGAGAAACCAAGACGGTTGATGGAGGTTGATCCATAAGGAACTCTTCCCCTGGCCCCTTCTCCTTCAAAGGCCCAGGAAGCACACAGCCTGTTTGGTTGAGGCAGAGGTGAGTTGAGCATGGGTGAGGAGGAGCCTGACTGCAGGGGCACAGGCCACCTCTGGTACCTTGGTCCCCCTCTTGTCACCTCTGACACTAGCTGCAGCATCCATCAATCCATCCTGGATGAAGCTCAATCTTGGTTTCACCTCTGGGAGCCAGGGTCACCTGTGACTTGGACACACTCAGCCTTCCCCCAGTAGGTCCTCTCTTGACATTATCTTCTTCTGTCTAACCTTCTGGGCATTTCTGGAGGTCTCGGTGTGTAGCCTTGAGGACCTGTTTTCCCTATCCCACCAGTAGTATAGGTTTCTTTCCCTAGTGGGGTTCCTGACTCAACCCAGCAGTTGAGAACACAAGAGGAAAAGGAGGTCAGATAAGTGAACAGAAAGAAAACAACTCCCAAGGATCCCTTAAAAACATCTCCTGGTTGTTTTGCATCAGTGTCTTCCCTTGCTGTCAGCTGTTTACTTCGGTCCCTCGGATGCTCACAGGTAGAGTGGGTGGGAGAGTAGGTTTGTGGCAGTGACCTGCTAGGAGGATAGGGGAAAGCTCCTACGTTATTTACATCCATTCTGGCATTCACAGCCATGCCCTGTGGATCCTGCTCAAAGATCCCAAAGATGTCCTTGCCCCAGGAGGTAAACATCCTTCTGAGCACCTCCCCTTGCAAATATACCTACTTCATGATCACCTATCTAAATGTTGCATCTAAAACATCTAAATGGGGCAGTGCTGGTCTTGGTGGGCTTCATCAACACTGCCTTTAGAAGCCATCACTTTGGGTGGGCAACAGATCCCCCCTTCTCCCTTGGAACTGATCCTGCTCTGTAGCAAAGTAGTCAGAGTGCCCTGATTTAGCTCCTCTGAGACACCTCCAAAGGCCCCAGCAACCTGAAAGCCTGGAGCTATTTAGCTCCTATGTGGCCTGGTTTTCACATGCTCCAAGCTCCCCCATGCTCTTGAGCAGCTGCAAAGCTGCTGCTGGGAGACTCTGAGAGATATCCATCCATCTATCCATCCCTGGGAGGGGGGGGGGGGGG
>NDXB01019622.1:18205-52782 GCA_002631895.1 Agapornis roseicollis
GGGGGGGGGGGGGGGGGGGAACTCCTTGTCTGAGCCCCGGACTGAGATTGTGCTCTAAATGTCTTGCTAATGTGGTGTCTGATGTTCCTCTTACACTAATCTGTTAATCTTTCTGCTTCTTCATCAAAAGCACTCCAGCCCAGAAGAAAGCCAAATCAGTATTTCAGATGTTTGAAGAGCTCTTCGTTATTATTCAGGCTGGGCAAGACCTTTTGGGGTGTTGTGATTCAAAGGCCCTGAGAGTGCCTGGAGGAGCTTGGGCTGGTTTTTTCCAAGGATTTCAAGGAGATCACAGTTCGTTAGGGACTATTGGGATGTGCACTGCCTGGAGAAGGCAGTGCAGAAACATTCTCTAATGCTCAGGAAATCTTTCTTGAGCCATGATCTGCAATGTCTGGCCCAAGGACTTGACAGCTCACCCAGGATTTGAGGACAGGCTAAAAGAAAGCTGTCCTTAACTCATCCATACCCGGGGTCCTGTGCCAGAAAGAGTGGTAATGCCAGCCCAGTGCTGGCAGACAAGTGGCCTTCACAAGCCTTACAGTATTCCTTGTCTTACCTGTTTGACCCCTCCAGATGAAGGCTTGTCTTATCCACTATCCTCACTCATCATTATATGCAGGTTGGTTGCAGCCCACTAAAGCAAAGGCTCTAGAGCATGTTTATGCACAGACTCATGGAATAGACACAATTCCTTGTCCACGAAGGAAAAGCTTTGCCCTTTGCCAGTGGAAATGGAGGTGGTTAGAAAACAGGCTTGCCATGAGAGGAAAATTTTCTATTAGAAAACAAATCAGCAAGAACTGGCAATTTTCTTTCTATTGTGGTTCAAGGAAATCCACCGATACAGATGTTTAAATATCTATTTCCTAATAATTTCCAAAGGCATGATTCTCACTGACCTTTTGAATTTAGCTTCATAATGAATACTTGGCTTGAATGCTGAAGGGAAAATTACCTTTGCAAGAGCATCACTTTTTCATTCTTACATGTCAGCAAAGATATCCCCCCTGCCCCAACTTAGAAACAAGAAACTTGCTTGAAAAATGATCTGATTTCAACAAATTGACATCTTTTCCATGCCAAGTCTGCCACTGAGCATTCCTGGTTCTCCGAGTCCTGAGTCTCTGGCTTGGGACCCCATGCTCTCCCTGGAGCTTTCAATACTATCTGTCAGCTCCACTGGGTGCAACTGAGAGCCAAATTAGCTCATTATTTTCCCAGCATTAGTGTCCCACTCTCCAGCTGCTGGATTCCTCAAGGGCTTTATTCAAGTGTTACTCCCAGGCCTGGAACCCTTTTTCTCCCTGGGATCTTCAGACGGTTTTAATGTGGTTATGAGACCACCTTCTGTGTCCCGACCAATTTCCATTCCATCCCAGCTATCTACAAAATGGCTCTATTATCAGCTTGAAGGTGATAGACATTTTGGGACACGACGGTCAGTCCAATTTAGACATTACTCCATAAAGATTATAAACCCTTTAGATTTTATGATTCATCCTTCAGATGATTTATTTTCGTATTTTCCTTCCCAGTCTTCATTACAACCAAAGAAAAGCCAAATTGCACATCCTTGATGGGCTCGGAGCTCTGATAGGCACAGAGGTTAGGCAGTCTCTGTCCTCAGGCTGTCTAAATGGGTTTCTAATTGCGTTAGATCTTGCTATGAGTTAGATAAATTCGATCTGACCAGGCAGGTTGGCACCGGGCTTTGGCGGCTTCTTTGAGCATCATGCAAATTTCAGGAGGCTTCAGGGCACCCATGTGGAGTCAGCCCACATTTTACCCAGATTTATTCATTAAACAGTGCCTCGGGATCTGCTGTCCATTTTAGGATGGCTGCTCTGCTATCATTATTTCAGCAGGACTTGCAGCACCTCTCTTCCTGTATGCAAGGTCAGCACTTGCTAATGGCCAGCGATGGATGCCATGCAAAGGGCCACTTAGAGGAGTGAGCAATTGCTTTTCACATAATACCTGGCTTGGGAGGTGTGATTCCTGTGGAGTCCTCTGCGTCTTTCCTCCAGTTATGGATTCCTTCTGTAGCTTTGTTTGTCAACAGTAAGACAGGGAGCAATCCTCACTTCAGACACTGGGGTAGGGATGGACACAAGGCTTCAGGGGCAGAGAACAGCCATTAAAGAAGACCTCATTAACACAGAATCACTCAGTTTGGGATGGACCTCAATGCTCATCCAGTTCCAACCCCCTGCCATGAGCAGAGACAGACCAGGTTACTCAAACAAACATCAGATGGACCAGAACAGTCATCCCTGTTGCTAATGTGCCTTCTGCAACCACAGGAGCTGTCAGGAGGTGACCCCAGCAAATCACCAGACTGGCAGATCAGAGAGCTGGGCCTTTAGGTCTGCTAGTGGCTGTGTCCAGAGCTGTCAGTGCTTGTTTGGGTATAGCACCTTCAGTGAGGGAATTTTGGGAATGAGGTTCTTTTTGAATGCAGGAAGTGCATAGAACACACCTTTGCTTAGGTCTGGTTCTGTCCATCTCCCTCCATTCCTAGTGCTGGCTGGAGCTCCAGGCTCCAGGTTGTCCTGCCTGGTTGCTCCATCTTTTCTTTGTCCAAAGCAGACAGAGTCCCTGGGGCCCGTTCCCTTGCTCTACATAAGCTGTTTCCTTAATTCCTTCATGTTGTGCTGGAAAGGAGCAAGCCAGTACTGCTGGAAACTGCAGCTCTACCATGGTTTGGTCCACTTTAAGAAGTGATAGTTAACCCTTGTGCCTCTGAACATCTGGACCTGGCAATGCTGTGTCAAGGCAGGGAGGTACCTCTGGGGCAGACAGGATTCCCAGACCATGAAGAGGGCCAGAGGGAGAAGCACAGCCCTTGAGGAGCAGAGGGTTACCATAGGTGCCAGGAGGATGATGCCAAGCTGCAGTGGCATTTGTCTTTTGCTGCTCACTGCTCTCCTCCATCGCACTGCTCTGCCTGGTGCCACGTATCACTGTGAGCTCTTTACATCACATGTAGGTGACGCAGGTCTGGCAGCCCCAGGTGTGAGGGTAAGTGCAGGAGAAATGTGGGATGCTTTTGGGGAGTTTTCTTCTCCAAATGTCAGTGCATGGCTGGTTGGTGCCCTGCTGGCACAGGGAATGATTGAAAGCGCAATCTGCTCTGAGTCCCTTCTTCATCCCCAAACACCAGCAGAAGCTGTTGCTCAGACGAGCTGTAAAATGGTTGACTGCTATGGCCACGAGCTTCCTAGAGCCAGAGCATTGCCCTGGATGGCTTTTGGCAATTCAGGTCCAGCTTTCCTTGTGGCTTGCCCTGGTTTCCATGGGCATAATATTCCCGTCCGCCTCCTGCTCTGAAGCCTGTGTTGCACTGCGCTGGAGCTGTGCTCCTCTCCAGACATGGCACTAACAAATAAAATCATTCCCACCTGCAGCAAATCCCCCCCTACATGAAAAGCGCAGTCTGGGGCACGATCTCTAGGCTTATCTTTCTGGGTTCTTTCGCAGTAACCAGGGGTGTTGTGCAGCTCCAGGTTGGTTTGTAAGAGAGGGGCTCATGAATGAATCTGGAGTTGACTAACTCAGGGGCTACAATGGCTCCCTTGTCACTTATTTTTATATTCTGGGCATTTGGTCTGACATTGCCTTTCACTTGCAGCCCTGTGAGTTGCTGCATTGTGGCGGCTGTTGGGGAAGCAAGCTCCTTTGGCAGCTGGCTGAAAGGCCGTTGAGGCTCCTGGCATGTGGGGAGGCGCAGGAGCAATTGGAAGCTGCCAGATGAGCCCATTAGCCGCGGATCCTGCTTTCGGATCAGCAGCTAATGGCATTGAAATATCAACGTTGTAGTTATCGGTGTTGATATTTCCACCACTCCTGAGTTCATCGATGCTCAGGGTGGGGAGCAGAGCAGCTCATCTCCATGGGGGCTGTTGCTCTGCACCATTCCTGATGGCAGGAAAAGTGTGCCTGGGATGGATTTTAAGGTGAGGTGTCAGGCTAAGGTGTTTGGGATGGGGGGGAGGAAAGAAAGAGGAGGAGGGAGTAGAAACTGGGTTTAAACCACGACAGTTTTCCTTTGTGAACAGCACAATTTCAGGCCTGTCCCAGGGACCAGCATCTCCTGCTGCTCGACCTATGTGGTCTGCACAGAGGGTGATGATGCTGTGTGTTTGTGGGGAGCTGGTGCAACATCTGCAATCCTGGTACTTCATAGCACTGCTGTTTAGGCTGAGTTTGTTTTCCCTGGGTTTAGCAAGGAGAATCATCTTGGTGCAGGTCTCCATGAGATGTTTGTAATGAAGGGATTGAGGTAGGAGGGAGCAGAGTGCAGCTGAGGAGGGATGGGGACCCTTAGTCCCCCTGCAACATCCATGGGTGGGGACCCTTAAGGTGGAGAGCATCAGGACAGAGGAGCCTTGGTCTAGTGTGAGGTATCCCTGTCCATGGCAGGGGATTGGAACTGGATGATCTTAAGGTCCTTTCCAACCCAAACCATTCTGTGATTCTATGGCAGGGAATGGTGTTGGGGGTTTTGGGGTGTACTACCAGGCTGGGGTGTTCTTTTAGGGAGAAAATGTCTTACCAAAACAATCCCCTGCTACTGTCAGATAAGCCCCAAAACCGGAACTGAGGATGTGATCCTGTCCTCCTCATTGCAGAAAGGCTGGTGCAGAGCTGGACCAGGCACAGAGGAGGGCAGCAAGGGTGGCCCGACCTCTCTGGTATCTGCAGGAGGACAGGCTGCACGTAGCAGCGTGCTGCAGCTCGCAGAGGACACGGCAGAATGGGATGCAGGCCGGATGTGTGAAATTGGAAAGGGGTAGAGCGAGGAGCAATTACTCATGTTTCCTCATCACCCTGCAGGCAGGAGGATTTCAAGGAAAAATTACCAGGCAGCAGATGTAAAACTGAAGGGAAGTGCTTTTTTTTGCTCAGCACATGGGCAGAGTTCACTGCTGCAGGATGCCGCGGTGGCCAAAAGCAGGCGCGGAGTCAAAAACGGAGCGAATGCACTTCGCAGAGAATGGGGAGGGCATTAAATGGATGAGCTGCAAACAGTTCCTTGCTCAGGGAAAAACCCTGAGCTGCAGCACAACAGAAACCCACAGGACTTACCAGGGGATGAATGTCTTCATCAGAGCATCCACTGCTGCTGGAGGCAGCCATTGATGCCCGTGCTCCCTGCAGAAACTGGGGGGGAGCGGGGGGAATAGGGGCTCATTTGCTGCTTGGATGTAGAGGCTGGTGCAGGCAGGTCTCCCTGTTGGGGATATAAAAGCAGGCACCGGGGAGCCCTTGAAAGGAGTTTTTCTCGGAGCCACAATTTCTCAGCTAAGAAAATAGGCAGCTTTGCCCCAAATCCCTGTTCTAGTGCAGTGGCAAAGTGGAGACAGCAGTTAGAAACAGCAAAACAATAGACGGGGGAAGGAGGGAGGAAAAGGGAAGGAGTGTATGGCAATTAGTAGAAATGAGTGATTACGGAGTGTAGAGAATTGACAAGGAAAGCCAAAGACATTGGGGGAAAATCAATTCTGACAAGCTCAATGCAGTAAGGACTGCTTTAAAAAACGTGCTAGCAAGAGGTGGAATCCAGGAACTGTCATTCCCAAACGGAGATCGCAAAATGGTTAATTATGTAGGAAAAATGCAAACACAGTCAATAAATAGTTCTGGTAATTTGGACTGAGACATAACAATGTAGGATGCAGTACCTGCCAGTGCGCTGAGAACCAGGTTCGGTTCAACATTAAACACAGCTCCTGGAAGAGTGATGTTTGAAATAATCAAGTCAAATAATTTTGTGCCAAAGAGTCCTGAAAGGTCTAGAGTAGGAGCTGTCTGATCTGGGGGTGTTAGTGGAGCTAGGGACCCCAGGATGGGCCAGCTGGAACAGTGATGGGATGCTGAGTGCAGCGCATGCTGTCCTCACCAGCCCCAGGGAACAACTGGATTAATAGCTGAGGCAGGAAACTCAGTGATGGAAATAGCATTGACGTCAGTCAACGCAGTGTGATGGGAAGGGATATTGGGCAGTGGCATTATGTGACGGGTCCAGCTCTTAAACCTCTCCTTAGGCATCTGCTCCTGCCCACGGTGAGGAACAGGACCTGCTCTAGGCATACCTGTGGGTCTGAAGCAGCAGATCTGGTTTAGTGTCGGTGGAAGATTACGGTGTGCAGCTGATCAACTTGGAGCTGGGTGAAGATGCTGAGTTGATAACGCATTATGTTATTATTATTATTACTTTGCATCAGCACTCCTCATTAGAAGCAAAGCATTGTTAGCTAGATGAAGATCTGGTTTATCAACAGCTTAGTGAAGAAAAGCAGTTGTTGGTTGGGAATCCTCATGGAATGAGGTTCTCCTGGAGGAGCTCTTCGGCAGCAGCGCTGTGCCCACTGCCATTCAATGTTGTGATCAACGATCTGGAAGTAAATATAAAATCACCACTGATAAAATTTGCAGCTGACACGGAGATTGGTGGAGTGGAGATCATGATGAGGATAGAGCAGTCATGCAGAGCAATCCAGATCGCTTGGTAAACTGGGCCCATTTAAACAAAGTGCATTTTAACACAGCCAAATGCAAAGCTTGGATGTTGTGAAACAGGCAATGCTGGTTTATATCCTGGAAAACGCTGACTTTAAAACGGATTTAAGGGTCACACTGCATGAGTAGCTCAGTGCTCCCACCAAAGCGTTATTACAGTCCTCGGATACAAAACCCTGAGAGGAAGGAGAAGCAGAGCTCTGGAGACAGCCCTGGTGAGATGGCACCAGCAGCTCCGCAGGGATCACCACTGAGGAGCAATGGGGAAGAACTGGGGCAAGTGAAGCTGAGGGCCACAGAACTGATTTGCTGGCTTGCAGGTTGAGACGTAAGGAACCCGGGTTGTTTAACTCCTCAAAAAGAAGATTGAGGCGTGCCTTGATCACACTGTACAAGCAACTTCTTATGTAGGAAACGCTGCGTGCTGAAAGGCTCTTTAACCTCGCAGGGAAAGGTCAATCAAAACCCAATTGCTGTAAGTCAGTGCCAGACAAATTGATTCAGTGTCTTTCTGTGACTCCAGAGCAAGGCTCTCTGGGTGGAGAGCTTCAGCCAGGCACAAGCTGCCAGGACTGTGCAGAGCACAAGGGTGGAAATAACCCCCATCAATGCCATGCAGGGTTGGAGGGGAGTGGGGTTGAGTGTGGGTTGCCTTTGCCATGCAGTGAGAAGAGCCCATTTGAGGGCTGCCAGGCAGGATCTGACATTTAAAAGAGGTGGCTTTTAGGTAAAAGTGATGCTATTTGGAAGTGGACCCCTCAGGGGAGGGATAGTAGCTGTCACAGGCTGGGTTTCTGAGGCTGTTTGTTTGTATTATTGCAGGCACCCCAAGGAGCCCTGGCTGCTTGTCTGAGGTTTTACAAGTACAGAGAGAAAGCAAAAGCATTGAGATGTGTAGATGTGGCATTTACAAGGACATGGTTTAGTGGTGGACTTGGCAGGGTTGGGTTTGCAGTTGGACTTGGTGATCTTAAAGGTCTTTTCCAATCTAAATGATTCTGTGATTCAATGAGCCCTGGTGATGGAGTATGCAGCCTCAGCCAGGCACTCAGGGTGCAGGAGGAAGCAGTGGTGGGACAGCATTGCCTGGCATGGTGACATGACGAAGGAAGCCTTTACAATGAGNAGCCCATTTGAGGGCTGCCAGGCAGGATCTGACATTTAAAAGAGGTGGTTTTTAGGTAAAAGTGATGCTATTTGGAAGTGGACCCCTCAGGGGAGGGATAGTAGCTGTCACAGGCTGGGTTTCTGAGGCTGTTTGTTTGTATTATTGCAGGCACCCCAAGGAGCCCTGGCTGCTTGTCTGAGGTTTTACAAGTACAGAGAGAAAGCAAAAGCATTGAGATGTGTAGATGTGGCATTTACAAGGACATGGTTTAGTGGTGGACTTGGCANCAAGTACAGAGAGAAAGCAAAAGCATTGAGATGTGTAGATGTGGCATTTACAAGGACATGGTTTAGTGGTGGACTTGGCAGGGTTGGGTTTGCAGTTGGACTTGGTGATCTTAAAGGTCTTTTCCAATCTAAATGATTCTGTGATTCAATGAGCCCTGGTGATGGAGTATGCAGCCTCAGCCAGGCACTCAGGGTGCAGGAGGAAGCAGTGGTGGGACAGCATTGCCTGGCATGGTGACATGACGAAGGAAGCCTTTACAATGAGGGTGGTAAAACACAGGTTTTACCTGTGGTGGTGGACGAGCCATCCCTGGAGACATTCCAGGCCAGGCAGGATGTGGTTCTGGGCAACCTGATCTAGTGGAAGGTGCTCATTGCAGGGGGGTTGGACTGGATGAGCTTTGAAGGTCCCTTCTAACCCAAACCATTCTGTGATTCTATGTTGGGCAGTGAGGTCTCTGCAGTGAAGCCTTTGGCAAGGCCCTTCACAGCTGCAGTGTCTAAAGGGGAAGGATATCCTCTGGAGGGTCATCTGCATGCAAACATGCAGTGGGCAGGACTGCCCTGACCCCAGCTCCTCCACAAGACCTCCTGGGAGGTTCTTGCCTGTCCCTTCATGAAGGTTGCACTTCTGCGTTGGCAATTTAAGCTAAACCTACCACTGCATTTTCTTCTGTAGTGGCTAACCTTGGTTTTTACTGCTGCAAGTGAAGGCTATTCCTTCCTGTCTGACCGTGGCAAAAAGCAGCCATAAAAGCCTTTGCAGAAGGTTTTTATGAGCTTGAGGAGTGCTGTGTCTTTTCCACCCTTAGCCCTCTCCTCCTCAGATTCCTCAGTCTTACTACCGTTACTTATGATTTGTTTCTATTCCCCTGGTGCACATGTTCTCAAAAGCAGTGCCCAGCCTGAACACAGCTCTGCCTCTGCAGCCCCGCTTGAGCCCCACAGAGCAAACACATCCCTGCGTGACTCCAGGACTGAGCTCCTGTTTGCACATCCCAATATAGATGCATTTGTTGGTGTGAGATTGACACGTTGATGGATCATCAACCCAGGATCTGTGGTAACCCCCAGTCCCTCAGCCAGCCCGCTGCTTGCACAGTGTGCAAATGTGACAGATCTATTCCACATCTGCCATCCAAGCAGTTAATGGAAATACAGGCTGGAGGGACTCGGGACACAACCCGAAGAGTTTCATTTGATGCATCGTCCCAGCTGAAAGGCCTGTCTGCAGTAATTACTTTCTGACTCCAATGTTCTGAATGCCTCCCATCCACCCTGCAGTGAATTGCACTATATTACCCAAGCACAGTACTATGCTGCTCCTACACTGTTCTTCCTGCATTACTTAGGGAGAACATCATCTAAAACAGTGTCAAAAACTTCCTCAAGTCAAGACATAACATTTACTGCTCCTCCGCCATCCACGAGGCCTGATGTCTTTTCAAAGGAAGGAGTTCAATGGCTTGACATGTTTGTTTGTGACAAACCTACAGTGGCTGTTACTCATTTTCTTGTTATCTTGTAGGTACTTACAAAGAGTTCTTTTATCTGTTTCAGTATTTTTCCAGGAACTGAAATTAAGCTAACTGCTTTATAATTCTCCAGCTCTTCTTTTTTCTCCTCTTTAAAGACAGGTGCTATTTTAGATCACTTCCAGGCTTCTGGAAGCTCCCTGATTCTCTACAAATTCTTTTTAGAAAGTATAAAAGGCAATAAAAAAAAAAAGCACCAAAAAAAGCCACAACAGCTCTGAAGTGACTTGAATCAGGTCTCTCAGCATCTGGGGTGAATTTAATCAGGTCCAACCAACCCAAAAAGCAGCTTAGCTCATCTAAATGCTCCCTGTGTGTTCCTTCTCTCTGTTAGGCTCTATTCCTTCCCCTTCCTCGTTGGTGGTACCTGTGTGGGATGCCCGATTGCCACTCCAGTTGTAGTAAAGACGTCAGCCTAAATGGTGTGTTGGTTCCTCTCTATCCTGACCACCTTCAGATCCCCATCAAATAGCTCCTCTCTTGAGCTCTCTCCTACGTTTATGGGTGATTTTGTGTCTTTTCCTCTCTCTCTTGGTGTTTGTTTTTCATTCTCTGCACGGCCTCATCTTGCTCCTGCCCTACGAACTCCTGCTACCCCTTCCACTCCTCAGTAATCACTACAAAGAAGGATTTTATGGAAGAGTTTGGAGGAGGATAATGATGTAGCTTAATGGTTGCTTGCAGGGAGCTCCTCCCAAGCATGAGGCAATGCTGGGGAGAGAAAGTGTAAAGCAGGGTCATTGAAACATGTAACAAGCAGACAAAAGATGCGGGGATGACACTTGAATCTCCTAGGATGAGAGATGGTGTCAGGTCAGAGGCTGGAAGGTGCAGAATGGAGTAACCCTGGCTCTGTGCTGGGAAGTGAACCCATCAGAGAGGCTTTTGGGTGGGCTCATCCAAGTGGGTCTCTGAGGTGGGGTCTCTGACAGCACCCAGGGTGCATGCAGAGTCCGAGAGCCAAGACAAAGGATGGGGTGAGTGCCAGTGATTCAGGATGCTGTGCTTATGGGGGACCTTGCCTGTGGTGGGAGAGGGCACCTGCCCAGGTTTGTCTGAGTGGAAGAGGAAGCTGGAGCACAAGCCATGGAGGGAGCTGCTGGATCTGAGGTTCAAGGTGTGCTCTCTGCATGTGCACATCCCATCGTCTGATGGGATGATCCTGCCTGGGGTGGAGTCCCACCGATGGTGACTGTGTGGGGCTGGTGATGGACCCTGCTGGTGTTGGGAGCACTGGGCAGGAGCACTCTGCCTGACTCCCTCTTTGCCTTCATCTGCTGGGTGGGTGATACAAAAGCTTTTCTTTCCTCTTCTCTCCCAGTTACCTCATCGCCGAGTGACGTTCTCTGCAGCCAGCCAGGCTCAGGACCTGCAGGATCCCTCCCAGCACAGCTACTACGACAGCGGGCTGGAGGAGTCAGAGACCCCGAGCAGCAAATCATCGTCAGGGCCCCGCATTGGGCCGCTGGCCCTGCCTGAGGACCACTATGAACGCACCACGCCCGATGGCAGCATCGGGGAGATGGAGCACCCCGAGAACGGTACGTACGCACCGCACGCGTGCCTGCCCCATCCCAGGGACCCTGCGCCAGGGCTCTCCATCCCCAGTCCTGCACCTCCCCTGGTGTGGGTGGGATGGGGCGAGGAGCTCAGGTGGGACAGGCTTGCCATGAAGGGCTGGGAGGCTGGAGAAGAGGTGAGGCTCAAAGTAAGAGAGCAACAAGGACATGGTGGGGGGTGGGAGAGGTGGGTGAGGGAGAGGAGGTCTGGGTGAAGCGAGATGTGGGAATAGGAAGAGTCAAGGAGGAAGATGGGTTTGGCAAGAGGCAGAGGGGCTTGGAATGATGTAGACAGGGGGCCCAATAGGATGGTCCGAGGTGGCAGCACACGCAGCAGCGGAGGGTGTTGTAGCCCAGCCGATGGTGAGCTTGTGTGCCACAGTCAAGTGGTCCCACAGGTGCCCCATGGCAGGGCAGGGATGTCGGGGTGGCCAGGGTGTGATGGAGCTCTCTGTGCTATGGTGGGTGTCGGGGCTGGGGGACTTTCCCGGGCAGCAGAGGGGGAGAGCTCAGTGGTGCAGGCTGGGGTGAGGAGATAGGTGGAGGATCAGGGAGTGTGGTCGTGGCGAACCCGACAGCGACCTCCTGCTCTGGGCCAGCTTTACCTGAGATCCCCACCGGGGGTGTCTGCAGTCTCACCGCAGGATTGCTGGCTTTCCCCCCTGCCCTGGCACAGCTTCAACCCCAGTTCTGCTCCTTGTGCTGCCTCTGTGCTGCCTGCCTGACTACCCCCAACGAGCCCACTCCCCAAGCTGTCTTCTCTGGCCAGCTTAAATTGCTTCCCTTGGATTTGGCTCTGGCTGTGCACATAACATGCCTGTACCTGCTGCCTTCTGTGCTCTTGTACTGAGGGGAGGTTGCAGTGGGGCTGGCAAGTTCAGAGAAACCTCTAGGAGGGAAAAAGAGGATGTGCAGAGTGTTCTCCTGAAGTCTCCTCCTACTTCCGTGACACTGGGACAGGTCTGTATGTGGTGTGAAAAGGGCTGAGAGCGTGTTCAGCTGGTCCAGGGAGCTGTAGACCTGCTGGGTCTCCCTATCAAAGGACACACGGGGCCCAGGGTAGCCTGTGGTCTTGAAAGTCTCTTGAAACATCTCTTTCTTCTTCCCAGGTTAGTTCCTGGAGTAACACTGGAGTTTGCTATGCCATAACCATTGAAGTAAGGCATGCTGGTGCCAGATCTGGCAGGGTTCCCAAATCCATATTGCTCTTGTAATGAGGTATCCTCCTGTCTAGGAGTGTTGTGCAGATCACTTTCTTCCCTAAAGTACCAGCCAGTCAACTGGGAAGTGTGAAGAGGCTCCTGGAGTCCTGGCACAGGGCAACAGTACTGGAATTCCTATGTTCCCTTTGAGTATAAGCCTGTACCTACAAGGGAGGCTTGAAGGGCATGTGGGCAAGTAGATGCTACATGGCTGTGCTGAAAGATACAAAAGGGCAGTGGTGAGGATGGGCCTGGAAGAGGAAAGTTTGAGCCCCTGAAGGTGACAGGCAAGCCAGGGATGATGAGGGAGGAGCAGGGCTCAAAGCAGAAAGAGGAAAAGCCAGATGGACAGGGCTTGGAGCAAGCTGCTCTAGTGGAAGGTGTCCCTGCCTGAGGCAGGGGTTGGAACTGGATGAGCTTTAAGCTCCCTTCCAACACAAACCAGTCTGGGATTCTGTGAAAGAGAACAGAACCTGGACAATCTGCAGCAGGAGATGGAGGGCAGAAAATGCTGCCTGTATTGCTTGAGATGTTCATTATCTGCCCAATGGGGATGAGCAGATCCAAGGAAGGCTAGGCAATACTACCTAGAGCAGTGACTCTCAGGGATGGAGTGCTCAGGCATGGTGCCCACAGCATCACAAAACCCAACCTGCCCTATGATTTAGGAAGCTCACTTTGCACATGACACCCTGTGTATGTTCGTGGCACCACACACCCATGCACAAACATCCACATATGATGCAGTGTATGCAGAGGCTCCCAGGGGATGACTGTAACCCTGTTCTGCTCTCCATCCCCCAACCTGTCCTGTCTTGGCTCCCTTCACATGGCAGTGCTGGGAAGTCAGGCTCCAGTGCCTCCAGCAGCCATCCTGACCTGTATAAACCAGGATCAGTGCAGAGGCCATGGCAGGCCAATGCTCTGGGGAATCCACCAGCATTAACCCTAGTTGGTCCTGGTGCTCTGCAGCTAATCTGACAAAGACAGTTCAATGAACCTTAGGGGCTGGGGTCAGCATTGTGATCCATTAGGTAGGCACCAGGCCAGGCGATTTGGAGATAAGGAGATGCTGATCATGTTAGATCTGTTCATTAAAATAGGGTTCCCCATGGCTCTCCTGGCTGAGATGTGGCACATCAGACACCTCCCTGGTGCAAACAAGACATCTCTGCCTTGTTTGACCAGAGAAGGGTCGTGTCTTCCTTCCCGCAAGGAGTCTCCAGTGGTATGGGACCATCATGGCCTTTTAGGGGACTGTCTCACCATGCCCTTGTCTCGGCTTCTGAAGCAGCACCAGCTCCTCAAAGAGATCAGATATTGTTCTTTGTGAACCTGGGGAGACTAAGCCATCCTTGACCTTATATTAAACTGAAGAGATGAGTTGGATCCCACACACCCTATCTTGCGGCACAAGCGCAAGACTGACACGACTGTGCATTTTCTAGGCTTTCATGTAGTTATAAATATCCAACATAACAGGGCTTCCATTGCTTTCTCCAGGAGATTATCCCTGCAGCCGAACCAATCTGATAAGCAAGTATGCAAGGCTATTTATAGCTCTTCAACTGGAAGACAGATCCATGCCTTTTCTTTGTAGATGGTTCTTCACTTGATTAACACACATATCAGTGTCCTCCTTTTTTGGACACTTGACTGTGCAGACTGCAGTAAAATGCTGTATTGCAGGGGCTGAGCCAGGTCCTTTTCAGGAGGAATTACGATGCTTCTGATGAAGACTTCTCCAGTATCTTGGCAGTGATGTGCCAGCTCCTCACTCATCCCAGGCATTTGTCATCCCTGGTATTTTACCTAGCTGCCCACTGTTTCCTCCCCAACATTTTGCCATGCTGTTATCCGCTTCTGTGGGGTACACTGAGCTGGGAACTGAGCTTAGTCTCCCACTTGGCCACCCGTTGCTTTTGCTAAAGACATCTGCTCTCCCTGCATCACAGATTTGCTTTAGTTGGAAGGAGCCTGGGAATGATTCTGCTCTGCAGAGGATGTACCCTGCCATAATGCATGCAGAGCTCGGATGATGAAAGTGCCAGTCTCTTTCCACTGACGATGGAGACAATTTAGTAAGATTACAGGACCAAATATGTGCAATTTAGGAACCGTTACATCAAGGCTGTTTCGCTCTGTCCCTGTGCGGTACAGAGGTACCTGATGATGTATTGCATGAAGTAGTTCTGAATTCAGCCCACAGAACAGAGACAAATGTTTAAATTGCTTTATCCCCATTATTTAAAGTGGGCACCCCATGCCATTTTTAATGCATGCCATCACAACCCTGCACTGAATATGTAATTAACAATCATCTCCTGAGCTTTCGCAATGCACTTAGTGCAGTAGTGTCTGTACTTCACAGATGTTAATGAGTTTATCCTCGCAGCTCTCCTTCCAGGAAGGAGATTCCACCCTGGGTGGGGAATGAAACAGAAAATCACAATCTGCATTCTGAGATGGCTGCTGGCATTGGGTGACCCCTGGATGAGCTGCTGCAGCACCCCAGTGCTCCGAGCCATGGGGCAGGTTTCCAACTGCTCTTGGATGGCAAAGCTAAGGCTGCACCGGCTGCCTCTGGCATATGAGGCGTGAGCAGTGTGGCTTTGGGACTCCGTGGCAGAGCTAGATGCAAAACCCTCTCACCTGGTTCATAGCCATAGGCTTTTCTGTCAAGACCAGTCTTTTTCTGATGGTCTCCTACCTCCTTTGTACACCTCAGCACAGGTTGAGCATAGGAACTGAGAGAGCATTGCCAGGGTTTGACTGCTGGACTTAATTAAACCCTTTCAGTCCAGATTATTGTTAGTTTCCAGAGAGACTGGTAGGTTGATGTAAGCCAGAAGCAGCAGCTTTTCTAACCCCTGCATGACACAAACCATAAAATTCCACCCTCTGATTTCTTCATCTCACCATGGCTGAGCAGGAGCACTCCTTTGGAAAGGTCCCATTTTGATGGCAAATGGTGGCAAGTGGGCTGGTGATCCCTTCCAGTGGCACATCCTCTCTGCCCCCAGTTTCACAAGCCTGCAACTTGAATTCTGCTTGAGCTGCTCTAGCTGCAATTTAATTCCATTGAATCTCACAGCATTAGGAGACACCTCACTTGATGCATACTTGTAGATCACATGCGAGCAAGTCAACATTTAAAGTTCCCTTTGATACGCTCAAAAACTGAGTCAAGTCCCTCACTGTGAGCAGAGCCAAGGCAGGATATTTTGGCAGCTGGGTCTCTCTTCCTTCCCTCCCACCTTTCCCTGTACTCCTCCCAGCCATTGCCATCTGCTCATGACGCCACCACAGACCTGCAGCCCCATTCCTGGGCAGCAGCAACAACATCTGGCACATCTTGGATGTGTGCGCTGCTTTTTGGCAACCCTTCCAATAGCAGCCTGGGGAGATATTTTCCTCCTGCTCCCCTTTGCTATGCTTCTGATTATAGTTCACATCTTCCCTTCCTTCACATCATTTTTTCTCTGCGTGATGGCCAATTTGCCAACAACCTTTTAGCAGTGTGGATGTGTCCAGATGATAGCCCACAGCTCTCAGCAGCACTCAGTGGTGCCCACAGCAGCACCAGGCACAGAGATAATGCGACTGCTGGTGTTCGTCTTTGTAGCCTCACAAACAGGCATGTGTGTCCATCACACACAAACAGAGCTGCTGCTGCCCGACACAGGGCTGTATGTGCCCCCTGCAATATCCCAGCACCTTGGGAAGGTGACTGGCCCACAAGAGGAGTCCCAAGCCATCAATCTCTTCTTACTGCTCATGGTGATGGGATAGATTTGCGGCACTGGGCAGCCACTACCTCCTGTCTTCTGCTTCGTGTCAGTCCAGTCATGAGCTTCATTTTAAGGTTCTTGCTGCTGTTGTTCAGTTCCTTCCAGCCAGCAGATGGGACCAAAAAAAGAATGACTGTCTCTCTCCTCCTCTGGCAGAGTGAAGTCTCTGGATCTTAAAGCCTGTTCTTTTTTCTGCATTATCTGTAAATGTCCCTTTTGTCTTGCAGAAAGTGTTCCAAGCACATGTTCAGTCTGCAGATTTGTTTTCAAACATACCCTGAAGCACTTTTGCTTTGTTGCAGAGCACTGAGGAATGCTTTTGACTGGGTTTCTGTCTGGGCTGTAGGAATCAAGCAAGCTCTATGCCCTGTCCTGGTCAAATGCGGTGAGCCCACATAGGTTGTCTGGTACATGGCTCTCACTGAAAGATCTCACACCTTTTAAGAGAACACTGAGAGTATGGCAGAGGGTAAGATAAATGGTGCTGTCTGTGGAATAAAGAAAGATGGTCTCTGGCTGGCACCATGTCCCCTTTCCAACTGGGAACCAGCAGGTCACACATCTAAGGGCTGTTAGTTTGGGTCTGAGCAGTGCTTGGATTCCTCTCTAGCTGAAACATCTGGATTTTTTATAACTGATCCTTTTTAACACTGGTTGTTGACATCAGGGCTGGAATTACTTGTTGGAGGTGTTTTGTCATTACTAATAGCTTCTGAGTCCTGCTCTTGTTTACGGTATGCATCCTGTCTGGGACCGTCTTCTGCATCTCGTCTGCTTCTACAAATTACATGTGGGTTCCTCAGAGATCTTCAGCTCTGCAGGCATCTGCATTTCTTCATAAGAAATCATGAGCTTCTCTTCTTTCTTCACTTAATGTCGGTTCATCCCCAAAACGAGCTCCTGATTCTCCTAATCACTACTGTAGAGAGATGTAGGGAAAGATTTTCATCAGGAGAGGCAACATCCGACAGATTGCAAATGGTCATGGATTACACCATCGCTATTTCAACACGCCGTTTCTGTCTGAGCTGTAACTGCAAACTTGTTCTCACCCTAATGTTTTTCTTCTCCATGTTTTCCAGCATTCATGCCTGGGTAAACTCTCTGTTACGACAGAGCCATTCGGTCAGAGCAGTTCTGGGATGCCACGTCAGCCAGGTCACCTTCCTCCCCTTAGTTGCACCGAGGAGACTGGGGCAAACAGGGTACAGCTGGTTTCTCTTCCCCAAACTGAGTAAAAACTGCATTGCTACTAGCTATAGAGAACGCCTTTAATCCTCTCAAGACCTTCTAAGAAGGATGCTTCTTGCTTCACACATTGTCCAAAATAGTTTTAATAATTTATTTGACAGTGTCTTTCTTGTCTCTTAGGATTATGTGGTAGTGCGCGTGTAAGATTGTCCTCGGGTTCTCCAAAGGGCATTGGCAGATCCTGGACATCTCTAGAGGAGTTCTTTGAAGGACCCAAGTTTCCTTGTTGAATTCTGATTACCTTTTTCATCCTTTCCGTCCCTGAACTGTAGCTGCATTATGTGATGATGGAAAATCTAGGCAGGACAGCGGGTCTCAGTCAGTGCCTGAGGGACACAAAGCTTCACATTTCAGTAGGAAGGTGCCTTCTGTTGTAGAATATAGAGATCCCTATGGCTGTACGTGTGCCTCCTGCATTTGAGATGGGGTTTTTTGAGTTTCCTCTGTTCCTTGTGATCCTAGGCTGGGCTGTGACATCTTCCATTCCCTCTTGCTGTCTTTGGCAAGACAATGGAAATGAGTGAATGTCATCTCCCTTCTTTTATGTCCTTCACGTTCGTAAACCTACTGGATGGAGAAAATCTGTCATTATTCTACATCTTTACTCTTTCTTCCATTTGAAAGTGCTACCTACCATGGTCCTCTCCCTGTGCTGCCATGAGTACACATCCTGGGGAGATGACCCTGCTCTAAACTTGCTGATTTACTGCATGATACTGCAGAGACCCCAGGCTTGGAGAATGTGCTGAAAGCTAGCCCAAACCTCACCTTGCTTTTTGGAACCACGCTTCCCTATTCACTCTCACCTGGCAGGACACGCACTCCTGCAGCCCTGGTGACGTTGAAACAGGGAACTCTTCACCTTCATAAGGCGGCTGCAAGGTGAGGTACAGTTTTACTGCCACACAATGAGGGTTTCCTTCTTTGCCTGGCAGTGGTTACAAATGCCCATGCGGAAGTTCCTTCTTATCCAGACCAAATCTAGACACCCCTTCCTTGGTACAAAGTCTATTTTTCAGAGAGTGGTTTATGTCATCCTCAAACTATTCATGGGTTCAACTCAAGTTCACTAAAGTGTGTTACAGGAAGAAGCATTCAGAATTAGGTCTGCGCCAGGAACAAGAGTGTGGGTCCCTTTTCCATTTGTCCCACGTCGCTCTCCAGGGAGGATGTTTCATCAGAACAAGGGGTTGGATGGAGCTCCCTCAGACTCTTTTGTTGTGTTTGGTTTTGTATAGAAATGTCTTCTGTATGATTTTAAAATCTGCATTCGGACAGGGCTTTGAACCCATTGCCCTGCCATTGAACAGGTTCTCTGGAGCAACTGCAGATGTGACCTAGAATCATCGAATCATGGAATGGTTTGGGTTGGAAGGGACCTTAAAGCTCAGCCAGCTCCAACCCCCTGCCACAGGCAGGGACACCTTCCACTGGAGCAGCTTGCTCCAAGCCCCTGTGTCCAACCTGGCCTTCAACACTGCCAGGGATGGAGCATTCACAGCTTCCTTGGGCAACTGATGTGTCTCACTGGAACAGGACATCCATGGGGGAGAGCCAGCAGCTGACTTATGAGCATTTCTGTTGATGAACCTGTTAGCCACAGCCAGCACCCTGCGTGTTTTGTTAGCAAGAGTGCCAGAATAGGCAGCTCCCCTCCTCTGTGTCCCGGTTTGCTCATCCCTGTCCCTGTGCCATGTGCCCTCTTGTGCCAGCACAGCAGTTTGGCTGCATGGTGAACTGGACTGGGGAGCTGATCAGGCTGACGTTTTGCTGGATCACTTGGGTTTTTTGGCCATATCACTCTGAAGTCAGAACAATTTTCCTAACCCGACTGCTGTGTGGCTCCACAAAGACCTGAACTTGCAGAATGCAGGGCTTTGGCAGAAGGGCACCGAACAGCCACGTGAGGTTTAGAATACATCTAAACCAGAAACAGTGACTAAGTGTAAAAGCAACAGACAGCTAGGATCTCTCAGCAGCCCCAGACTATTTGTTGTTTTCAAAGACCTGCTTCCTTAGAAATCTCCTTTTGAAGTAATTTGACATGCCATTTCCAGCTCCTGTGTGATCTAAGTCAGTTATTTCCCCTTTATCTGCCTCTGAGTGCTCCTGAATGTCTCTATAAACCTTCCTGCTTGGCAATACCTCTTCCTATGTAAAGGGACCTGCATTAGTATGGGATTTAAACTTAATGCTAGAGAAGCTTATGAAGTCATCCATTTGAGCTTCTTGAGGACTTCACACTGCATTTTCTTTCTCATAGCAATAGCATGTGGCTGAGTTTGAAGGATTGGTCAGGTGCAGATCCCTCAGGTGGAAAATCCCTCTCGTAGGCATGAGGGAGTGGATAAGGGATTCATTCCTGTCCCCAGCAAAATCAATGTGAGGTCAAACGTCAATCTCAGTTGTTCGCTCTTCCCCAGGATTTCATCCCTTGTGCTCTCACTATTAATGAATTTCTCCCTCCGTCTCCTTCTCACAAGCTCTCTCATCCATCCTGATTTGAAGTCGCCTCCAGTAAGTGTTGTAACACTAGCTCTTTGCTTTACTTGCGGAGAGGACACTCCATAAATCTAACATTAGTCATGGCATCTGGCGAGAGATACCAAGGATAGGCTGCTTTGACTCAGAGCTTATCTAACCATATCAGCCCCTGTCTTTGCCTTTCAGAGAGCTGAGGTTCCCCTGCAGGAACCAGGGCTCATTTCTTGTGAGCTGATGCAATCATGCAGAGCCAGTGCTGATACAATAGCAGTGTAGGGAAGCCACATGGTGGTGAGCTCCTTCTTCCCTGGGCACCGTGGTTGGACCCAGATAATCTCTGCAGTGGGCTTCAGCCTCACTCCTCTTTGGAAAGCAGGGCTGCACCTCCCTGATGGGAGAATAGGACTGCCCAGGTTCTGATGGATACCAGGTCCTACCTGGGTGCTTCTTCCACTGCCATATCACTGAAAACAAGGCAGATCTTATTGCTGGGCTTTGAGTCCAGACACCCCAGCATATCTCATATCTGCCTGGCTAAACTCAGTCAGTGTTGCTTCATCCATCCTGTCCATTGGGAAGGGTTGCTCCACACAAAGTGCTCATGGAGGGTCTTGGGGATGCTTAGATTTACACTCAGGACCCTTGCTCCAGCAGAAGACTGGCATTATCAAGTTTAACTTGTTTGAAAGCATTGAGGATGAACTGCCAAAAATGCCATGAGTTAGGAAAAAATCAGCTGTGGTGGCCCATGCATGAGGGGACATGGACCTCTGGTTTAGTCTATCTGTTTTCATATACTTATTCAGATATAAAAGGTTAAACATTCTTACATGGATGGCCATAAACCATCTGTACACGAAACACTGGGAGAGGCTGGGGAGGGGATCTGGCAGAGAAAAGCAGGATGAGCACAAATTCATAAACCCAACAGTTCTCAATCCATTGTATGTCTGTGTCTGTTTTCAATCAACCTTGCTTGGAAGGAAAATACCAAGGAGGCAGCAAGAGAAAGAGGAAAGGGTTAGGATATGATCTTTGTTCAGGGATGTGTCAGAACAGCATGTTGTGTTGGTTTATAGCTGCAGAGGAAGGAGAAGATGGAGTAGGGAATGCAAAATGACAGGGAGCGAATAGATGTGCTATTTGCCTGATGTATTTTGCTGCTAATTAGTATAATGCCAATTAGACATAAGTAATCTTTTTTCTTCTTCTTTGGCTGTGTAAGTTATTGCTTGAGAATATGCCAGCTAAAACCAAGATATTAAACTTGGAGTGATATGGAGATCTCTGTTCCTTGAGGATCTCTAGATGAAATTACCCAGACAACAGGGATCTTGACAAAAGCAAGACTTATTATATCTCAAAAGAAAATGAATAAAAGCACAAGGAATTGTATATTCTGTGTCTAGCATCTTGCTGCTTATTAGCCACAGAGGAAGGGGCACCCACTGGGATGCAGATAAATCAGGGAGAGAAGGCAAATATCTTGCCTTTCCTGAAACCCGTGCTGCTTTCATGCTATTGTTCCCCCTATCAGCAGCCATATCCTGAACCCTTCCCTTGCTCAGGCAGTTCCATGCTGCAGGTAAACCCCATTGGCCACACATATTCTATTTTTCATCTCCAAACCCTGTTTTCTCTTTGCTAACCCACATCAGAAGACACAAGGCTCACGTTGCTTTGCCTTTGGGCCCTCGGGACATCAAACTCCTTAATGATGATTAATGGCTTCCTTCAAAGGGTCAATTGCTGATCCTAGACCTCTCAAATCACAGATCCTTTTGAGTCCAGTTCCGAGCTGCCTTTTCAAACAGGTACACCGCTGCTTTGCTCAGTGCTACACGAATCTATTGCTATGGACTGCGCATAAGGAGCAAACCTGCTATTACCAGCTTCTCCCTTTTGACAAATAATCTGTAAGAATTATGCCCTTGGACTGATTCTGGAAGTTTTCAGGCATCTCTGCTGGACCGTGAAATCAGAACCTTCTCATGATCGTCCTGTTCTTCCTTTGTGCTGTGCTTTGGGGACGACAGAGCTGGCAAATCCCCTTTCCCAGTGCAAGGTAATGATGTATCCTTGTCCTGCCAGGATGCTAAGCAGCAGGTTTGATCCTCACTCATTCCTTAAAGCATGTTTTATTCATCCTGTGCCTTTAGGACTGCCTCTGGCAGCTCTCCCTCGAGTGGTGCAAACTTTATTGCATCTCACCTCTAGCAGTCTGTAAACTGCAGCACACAGGAGTAGCTGGAGGTTGATATTCCCTATTGGAAGCAATTATCCTTCTTTTTCCCACTTTCCCACAAGTGCGCCTTTCTGCCATCCTAATAACAAACATAGGGCAGAGCAGTATTCATCAGAAGCTGGGCTTTTTCCCTGGATCTTCCCAAACAAACCATAACCAGTCTGCCTGATTCCTAAACCTCCCTGTTTGCATCAGACCACTGATACCCTCCTGCCTGCTCAGAGCTGCACCTTTAGCAAGCTGCATTGGCATCGATACATCCTACTTTTACATGAGGAGGTGAATTCTGCTCTGCTGTGGCCATCACCACTGCAGATCCTTTCAGTGCCCCCATGGGGGATTATGGCAAGTGCTTCAATTCAGAATCTTTGACTACCAGGGTTGATCCTTGGCACATGTTGTGGCTGCACCACAGGAGGATGTGACCAGTGCATAGGCTGCTCCCACCACATCACAGCCACACATCCCTCCCCATTTAGTTTCTACTGTAGATTTTCAACCTCTGAGGCTGTGGGTGTTGGAAGCATCAATAATGCGAGTGTTCCATCTGGGTTTATGACACATCTCTTCACTGCAGAGAAATGGGCTAGGTAGTTCAGAGGTTCAGGCTCTTCTGTGTGGGCTCTTTGAGCAGTCAGACACCCTCATTTGCTGTTGGGTCATTTTCATGACCATACCCCTGGTTTGATGCTCACGAAGCTGCTGTATGTTGGATTTTGTCTGTGTTTGGTTCTCTATGGTGTGGTATCCAGGTCTATGTGTGCATCCTCCATCAACACAGACATTTCCTCCCCAAGCCCAAGAGTGTCAGATCTGAATTTAATGCCCATCCCCTGTCCCTTCAAATACCCACTACAAATTCTGGCAAGGACCTGGCCTCTTCCTCCTCTCCATCATGGCTGAGCCAGCCAGCGTGTTTCCAGCGTCAGAACAGACTGCAAGAAAGCTGAAGCGACAAGTGAATGTGCTCACTTTACTCTTAAGCAGATCTGGAAGATCTGTGGAAAGAAAACAAAGCATATGCATGCAAATCCATACTGTCATTTCCTCTCTCCTTGAGGTTTGGCTTGACTCTTTCACAAAGGCTCTTCCTTCTCCCCTGCTCCGCTTCCCTCCGAGTGGTCTTGGTTTCCTTTGTTTCCAGCTCTCCTTGTCGGCGGCCAGCTCTTTTCATAAAGTTGTGATTTCTTTTGTCAGTTAAACACCTATGTGCCTTCAAAGGCCTCGAGCAGCACTTTGCTGTGTGGCTACTGGCTCCCCTGCAAGAATAATTTCCCCTGCTTCATTGTCCTGCTGGAGAAAGATTATTAAATTGTTGATGGAGAGTTAACAATGGTTTTGTTCAAAGGCAGACATGCGTACTCCCTGACACAAGAGCCTTAATACAAGCTTACAATGAGAGGCAGCCACCAAGGAGCACATACAGAGTGCTCGTAAAACCGGAGCAGTGCTCCTAAGTCCCCCTTGCACATGAACTGGGGCACCTTACAGCGTGCTCCAAGGTTGAACATGTGGCTACGAGCCTGAGGTGACAAAACTGGGCTTGATGGAAATGAGTTTAAAGGATAAATTAAAACACCATGCATTAATTCTTGCTCATGATTAGGGGTGAGGAACTAATGGTGGTGGGAGAGGACCACCCCTTTCAGGAGCAGTGGAAAGATTGAACAGTATTGCTATAAGGCTGAATCGCTCCATTGCTCCTGCTTGGAACACGCCAAGCACACATGTGCATCTCCCAACCAGGCTGCAGCTTCCCAACAGCTTTAGGAATCTGCAATGAGGATCATTATATAGACTGTACCACCTCGGGCTGCTTGGCATTTTGTGTTGTACAGCCTTGCTTTTGATTGCTTATCACTTCAGCAGATTTCCAACACTAAGCCCTGAATTTTCCATGTTGGGTTTCCCTCGGGTCGATGCCTTTTTCTTCTTTTCTGGAGGTTTAGCAGAGGTGTTCCAGCTGTTTCTTGAGAACAAGACGTGCTGGCTCAGCCCTGCTAACAAACTGATTGTGAGAAGTTCTTTTCAAGACCCATTAGCTTAACCATGCTTTGGAAGAGAAGTGTGGAATTCAGCACGGAAGCTGTCAGCATCAGTTGGGGGTTGCATGCCCCGAAATGCTTGAGTCCCAGCACGCAGCCCTGGTACCTGCTCCCACGCACTGCTGTGGGGCCTTCAAAGAGCAGCAGCTCTCAGGGTCTGTGCATCCCAGCCCTCCCTCACAGACCTGGTGCTGCAGCTGCTGCTGATTCCCCAGTACCCAGTTCTCTTTGGGGTGCTGGGTGCTGCATGGTTGCTCCTTGCCAATGGGAGGGCTGAGTGTGGCTTGCTCTGCTGCAGGGGCATGCAGCATGCATGGGCTCTGGTGTCAGGGTACATCCAAGCGTGCTGTGCTGGGAGAGCTGCTTTGGGGTGGGGTAGGGGATCCAAGGTCCTGCTGTTGCTTGGTGATGGAGCTGGGCTGTAGCGTCCCCCACCCTGCCTGTGTTGGAGGCAGCTTGCTGTCAGACCTCCAGGCTGACATCCCAGAGGTCCATGTAGAGCCGAGAGGACCCTGCATCCCCATGAAGAGCATCATGGCTGGCACTGGGGATGAGGCTTGGTCCCTCCCTGCCCACCTTGTCATGGAATCCCAGACTGGTCTGTGTTGGAAGGGACCTTAAAGCTCACCCAATTCCAACTCCTGCCCCTGGCATGGACACCTTCCCTTAGAGCAAGTTGCTCTGAGCCCCTGTGTCCAACCTGGCTGCCAGCACAAAGGGACTCTTTCTTTACCTTCTCCCTTTTTATCCTTTCCTGGGGTATGTTCCCTGCCTTTGTCCTGCTTCTTCCGTGGCAAACTGGCAAAGGCACCGCCTCAGGCTCCAGTGAGCTCCCTGATGAGGTGCTGCCAGGCAGGGAAGCGCACTGCAGCTTTAATTAAATGATAAGGGCAGAGCCCCGGAAGTGGGGAGATAAGTGCAGGGGGGCTGTGTGCTGCCACACTTACCCAGGCTCTTTCTAATTAGCTTTGAGGAGCTCGGGAGAGGAAGATTAACTCTTGGAGCAAGCCTGGCTGGAGCCATGGGCTGCAGCAGAGCCACGGTGCTGAGCCCAGCCCCACACATGGGGGTTGTGATTCACACTGTGGGGTGAGGGCTGCAGGGGACCCCTTCGTGTGTTCCCCCAGAGCCCTGTGACTGCATAGAGGGGGTGGGACAGAGGGAATGAGACCCATGTCTTACTCAGGCTCAGGCACAAGGCAGAGATCAAGGATTAGCTGCTCAGGTTCCTCCTGTATAGCATTTGCTGCTGTAACATGTCCTGTGCCTGGCATCTTGGGGTGGTTGGGTTGCTGCCCCAAGGCTTTCAGTGCAAGCAGATCGAGTGTCCCCAGCCTCTGGAGCCATAGCAGGAGCACAAGGCACAATCCTGCAGGAGCCATGGACAGGTCTCTAGTCCCCTCCAGAAGCCATTATATGTCTCAGTGATGCTCTGAGAGGGGAAGAGGGGTAAGAGGACCACTCTATTTCAGCAACCCATAATGATATGGACAAGGAGCTCCCAGGACCTGGTGCCACAAGGGCCATACTGCTGCTGCTCACCCAGATGCAGCAGACCCTGTCTGGAGAGTGCCTTGCATCAGAGGGCTGGGCAAGGGCACCGCAGCTCTGGGTTGGTGAGTAGCCAGAGCTCTCACTGGCATGGGGATCACTGCTTCTGGCCCTGGTGACCTGGCCCCTTGTGGTTTCCCTTATCCCATCATCCAGCAGCAGCAGGAGGCTCTGGGCCGTCCATCCCTGTATCCTCAGGGAGCCCCTGGCTGGACAAGGGGATGAGTCAGCCCCACAGACCCAGTCTGGGACCCCCACTGGGAGGGTCTGGGAGCATTCCTGTGCACAGGAGACAGGGCGGGAATGTGGAAGGAGCAATTGTGTCGGTATTTGGGTAGCAGGAATGCGCATACAAGGTATGCATGAGCTGACAGCCCCAGGGGATGGCAGCTGGTGTTCCTCTGCCCATTTACATAACCATCATCAGCCTTCAGAGAGCACTCAAAAGCCAGAGGAGCCCTGTGCTCCCCTGCCCCTCCTCTTTAGGCAGGGGGGAAGAAGGGAAGCTGCTTTGCTGCCCACTGCTTCTTGTCAAGACCTTTGTGCACTCCTGAAGCTACTACAGGAGTTGTTACTCACCTGGGCTGGATATTGCAGGAGCAGGTAATGAGACTGGGAAGAGAGTTTGGTTATTGCCTGGCTCCTTGACCTGCTTGGTGGTTATTTGTTGAACTGCTGTTGTCTGTCGGTGGCTTGAGAAGTTCTTCCCTTGCCAGAGGACAGTGTTTGGATATTATAGGAACCAGGATTTCATTTTGGAGCTAGGCTTGTTACTGTGTTTTATACAACGTGGGTGAAGAGGATCATAGAATCCCAGCCTGGATTCGGTTGAAAAAGACCTTCAAGCTCATCCAGCTCCAACCCCTGCCACAGGCAGGGACCCCTTCCACTGGAGCAGCTTGCTCCAAGCCCCTGTGTCCAACCTGGCCTTCAACACTGCCAGGGATGGGGCAGCCACAGCTTCTCTGGGCCATCACCCTGTGCCAGCGCCTCAGCACCCTCCCAGGAAAGAGCTTCTGCCTCAGAGCTCAGCTCAGTCTTCCCCCTGTAGGTTACATTGCCCAGTGATGCTCATTACCTGACTTGGTTCTCAGTTGCTTGGAGTTCTGGCAAACCTGAACTGCAAAGACACAGTTGCTCCATGGACATGTGCCACTTACCAAATAGTTTGAAACGTGGCAGTGAAATCTGCCCAAAGATTTCATTTCCAAAGGAGGTAGGGAAGGAAATGGTTGTGGTTTTCCTTGAGAGTAAAGCAATCCCTGTATCCTCCAGCCCAGTGCTTTAGAGAAGCAATTTTCTGTGATCTTTTGACCCTTTTATTGTACCTTCCCCAATTCCTGCAGCCTGGGGGGTAGAGCAAAGCCTTTTCTTCCCCCGGACCCTGGGATATCTCCCAGGTGGTTCTGTTCTGTCCCTCAGAGGCACAGAAGGACCCTGGGGAGCACAATTCAGCTCTGCAACATGAAGCAGACCTTCATGAAGTGAATTAAGACTGCATGGACAATCCTAATTTTGGCATTTCCTAACCTTTGAACTCTCTAATCCTATTAAGGTAGTTCTGAACAGAATTATTCAGTCATTTAATGTAATAATGCTGGTTTTTATAGCCCAGCAAAGGTTGCAGCCGCACTGTGCCAGGGTAGGAGATCATGTCAGTGGCACCACACAGCACAAAGTCTATTATAGGGGGATTGAATTTGTCTCACTGAATATCACATGGGTTTCAGAGAAGCTGGGGAGCAGATTACGCTTTTGGGTGTCCCATGGATGCTATAGTCTATCACTTGGCCTTGTGAGCCCTGTCTTGTCCCTGCAGGAACATGGCAAGTGTCCAGAAACATCCATTTGAGTGCTAGGATCACCTCCCATTGCTGTGGCAATGTGGCTGTGGGATACTCATCCTACCCAGCTGCCTGCAAGTTGCAGGAATAAAGGGAGCAATAGGTGGTCCCTCCAGCTCCAGCTGTGGCAGACAAGGGCAGAACATGTCCTCTGGGAGCCAGGGCTCAGGCTCTCACTCTGACAGTGGCTTAGTGCTACCTGTGCTGGTGATGCTGAGGCTGGTGGGTGATCTGTCCACGTTCATTACATGCTGGTTCTGCTGTGATCCCTTTGGCAGGATCTGGGAAGTCATTTGCTCTGGTGCTGCAGTTAGTGTGTGCTGTTGTAATATACTCCAGGGGCCATGGTTTGATCCGTGTATGCATCTAGGGGCTGACAGGCCATTAACTTAGGAGCAAGCTGTTGGTACTGGTGTTTGGATACTACTGCTTAGCATGAGGGGAGAGATGCTCAGTGCTGTAGGGTCTGAGGGAGACGGCTGTGCACACTACATCTCTTGGCTTTGGTATCTAGGAGAAACCCATCTGTGTGCCGGCATCAGTCTGAGGATCTTTCTCAGTATTTATTGTAAGAGCGGGTGTTGCTTGTTATTGCCCCTAGAGCTGCAGGTGTGGCATTGAACTGCAGTAACCACCTCTATGGGCAGTGTCGGGTCGGTTTCAGATACCAGAAGCCATCTGTCTGCGTGCTGTAGTGGATGGTGTTAAGTTTGGAAAGCCATCTGTCTGGGTGTTGTAGTGCTAGAATTGGTCCCCAAAGCCGTCTGTCTGGGTGTTGTAGTGCTAGGAATGGTCCTGCAAACCGTCTGCCTGGGTGTTGTAGGGATGGCGTTAGCTCAGTCGAGGAAAAATAGGGACTGACGTGGACTGTGGGGAGCTCTCTGCTTGTGCTTTCAGCTTCCAATATTGCTGTACTCATTGATCTCTGGAGCATTGCTGTGGAAACAGCCGGCAGTCCAGCAGCCTTGCCCAAGGCCTGGAAAGTGCAATTGGTGTTGTGCCTGTGCTGCTCCGGAGGTAGAGAGCTCTGATCACGTCCACATGGGATGTGGGAATCAGGGACCAGAAAGGAGACAGACTGAGGAGCTGCAGGACAGCTTGCTGCTCCAGTCGCCTGTGTCCAGAGGGTGGGCATTCCCTGCTGGGGATAACACACTGGCTGTGTCCACGTCATCTGGAAGCCTTGAAGGGGAAACCTTGTGTCTGAGCTTTTTAAAGGAGATGGTAGCTCCACAGCTACCTACAGCACAGCTTCCCTCTCCCAAAAGGCGTTGAAGGGGAAGCCGTGTTGGGAAGGGGCCACCAAGCTCCTGTACACCAAGGGAAGCTCACACGGAGCTGGCCAGGTGGGGATGGGCTCTTGAGAATCTCTTGCTGCCAACATGGGGGTATTTCTCCAGGCCATTAGATCAGGCATGCTACTGCTGGGAGGAAAGAACATGGAGAGGAGTAAGTCAAGAGGTGGGATCATGCAAGGCAGAGCTGGGAAGCAAAGACATGAAGAATAGAACAGAATAGGATAAACCAGAATATGATAGGGTAGCGTGTGACGGAATGGAGAGGGATGGAATAGCCTGGAGTAGAATAGAGTATAATTAGAATAGGATAGAATTGAACAGGTTATAATAGAATGGAATAAGATAGGATAGAATGGAATAGAATAGCAGTGGGGCTGCTGGGATAAGAAACCGGGATGTTGGAGCACACTATCCACATTGCTGTACTGTTGGGGTGTAGCAAAAAGGGAGCAGACCACAAAGCTCTGGTGCCTGGAGGAAGCAGCACCGCAGGAGGGTGGTATCTGGAGGGAACAGCGCTGTAAAACATGGAACCTGGAGGAAATGGCACCATTAGAACAGCAGTGCCTGGAGGGAAGACAGCAGCAGGGAGAAGGCAATACCTGGAGGGAGCAGCAGCACAGAACATGGCACCTGGAGGACATGGCACCATGGGGGACCAGTACCTGTAGGCAGCAGTGCCGTGGGGGAATGGTGCTTCCTGGGAATGGCGCTCCAGGGAATGGCACCTGTAGAGAGCAGCGCCATGGGAGAGTGGCACCTTCGGTAACGGCGCCATGGGGGACAGTGCGTGTAGGGAACAGCGCTGCAGGGGGATGCTACCTGTTGGTAGTCGCGCTGTAGGGGAGTGGTACCTGTAGAGAACAGTTGCATGGGAGAATGGTACCTGTCAGCAGTACCACGGTAGGGGAATGGTGCCTGTGGGGAACAGCGCTGTAGGCAGTGGTGCCTGGAGGGAGTGGTGGTGCATGAGAACAGTGCCAGTAAGTGATGGTGGAGTAGGGGAATGGTGCCTGCGTTCAAGAGCTGTGTGGTGGGAAAAACCATTGGAAAGAGCAGCATCTCAGAGGCTGTTCTCATTACATAGATGCAGTAGGGGCAGGCAGGGAGGGCAGTGCTGCTGGGGTGGGATGTCAGGGTTCACTGAGTAAGGGATGTCCCAGGAGTGGTCTGAGGGCTTGGTGTGGGTGAGGGGTGTTTCCAGATGTCCACACCAGGGCAAGGGAGGTGGTAAAGCTGCCTGTACTGGAGATTGCATCCTTCCCTGGCTGAAAGACAGCCATGTTAAAGCAATTACCTTGCACCCCAGCCCTCAGTTTGCAGCCTGGGGCATGCTCCATCCCTGTACCCCCAACCAGGGCTACACTGCTTTCAGGCTCTGGACAGGGTTGGAATGAGTGGCCGATGTTCTCCGTGCCACCAGGTAGGGAAGATGACTCTTTCTGATCTAATGCTTCAGGAAAGCACCCTGCTTAGCCTCTTACACTGTCATATCTCCCATTTCTCTGTACCACTGAACCTCTCCAGTCGCTCCTAGCATGCTCTGCTTCCCTCTTCCTCCCTTCTGGAATTTCTGCACCCTCTGCCGTGCTTTGCTGTGTCTCATCCTTGCAGTCCCACTCTCTTCCCTCCCAGAGCTGCTCCACCACATCCCTTCACCTGCAAGATCTGGCCTCCTGTGCTGCATCATCCCTGCACACCACACATGCAGTGCTGGTGTCTGACAAAGAGGGAAGACAGGGAGGACCAAACCAGGCTGCGGATGCTGCAGGTGTCAAAACAAGCAGTTCAGGTTGGCTCTCAGCCTCTGTTTGAAGCTACCTGGCTTGCAGTGGGTGAGTGAACCTCAGCACATCCACTGCAGGAGATGGAAGTGCCTGCTGAATGAGGCTGCCTGCTTTTGTCTCCTGTCTGGCAGTGCACTGTTGAAATCCCCCACTAAGAGCTGCTACGATTAGAGGAGCCCTTAAAAGTGGCTGCAACAGGATGTGTCCCTGCCCTGCGTGGGGATATAGAGAGAAATAATTAGCAGTGGCACCAATTTGTGCCTCTTCCCAGAGGAGACAGCCTGGCACCGTCTCCTTTACAGACTGCAGAGGTGCCCTGGATGTCTGGAGATGAGAACAGACACCAGCATCCAGAACAGAGCCACAGCTTAAGAGAGCTTCCCCTCCTCCAGCCAGAACGGGGGCACAGGGTGCATCTTTGAATGCCCCATGGTGTCAACCCCAAACTGTGCCCCCCCTTTCATCTGGAAAACTCAAAAGGATGCGGCTTTTACTGCCCCAGATTCATTCCTATGCAATGTGCTGAGGCACAGCAGCCCGGAGGGGGCTAATGATGCTACCATAGGAATGCAAAGCTGTAGGAAGTGGGCAGCTAGAAGGCCGAGAATGCCCAAACAACCACACAACCCTCCCGGCTGTGTATGGAAATAGCAGGATGGGCCAGCCCTCTGAAGGAGAGTGCACAGACATAGCTTGTACTTTGCAGGGCCAGAATGCTGTGGAGGAATGGGATGCTGGAGAGGGCATGGCCATCCTCTTCATTATCTGGGGTTCAGAGACACAAAACTGCGTTTCTGGGGTGGAGGAAGGATCCAGAATCCCAAGTACTCTTTGTAAGGTGCAGTGGGCACCTTGATCCCAGGGGAGGGTTAGGGTCTGCCTCCTCACCACACTGCAGAGCACCCAGAATCAGCACTCTGTGGGCAAAATTCCCACCCCCAAAGAAGGATTTCTGCTTGCCTGCAGGGGCACAGCAGGTCTCTGAAGCACCACCAGCATGTGCTGAGAATTAGGCCGCAGGGTCGTGCTTGCTGCTTGCTCTAAATCACAGCTATTCAGGAATGACACCCTGCCCTGTTCCCGGGCTCTTGAAGCAGAGCTGGTTGTGTTCATGGCACATAATATGCTCCTTTAGCAGCAGAGCTCTGATGCCAGCATCTCCCTGCAAGTGAAGGGACTGCACTGGCAAAGGATATTAGTGCCAGAAACAGACAATGGGAAAAGCAGAATAAAAGACCCTGAACACAGCGTTCCTGCTTGATCCTGTGCTTTCTAAGCTGCTGTTGGCACAAGGAAATCACCATAGCTTTGTTCCCTGGAGAGGTAGCTTTTATTTCCATCCTGCAATTACCCTCCCTGGACTCAGCAAAGCACCTTCTGTCAGAGCAAGAAGTGACAGCACTCATCTGCTCCCACCCTGGGAGAGTGCAGCACCGAGGCATGTCTGGAAGTGGAAATGATGATGAGCCGTGTCATTTGTCTGGTAGGAAAGCAGATGAGACAGAGACAGCAGTATTGCCTCTTTAACAGAAGTGAAAGGCAGCATAACATGACCTCAAACTGACCACATCAGTGGCCATCAAGGCATCCTGGTGTCCTGAGAGGAAGACCTGGTGGATCATCTAGGATGTGAGCTCTGGTCTCTGCTTTGATTCACACAGAGATGAAAACTGAGCTGTCTCACTTCTGGGTTTGTCTATTGCTTTCTATCTCTAGCAAGGAGGGAGAAATGAGGCAACGTTAATAGGAAAGTGGACAGTTGGTCTGTGGCCAGCCCTGAGAATGACCCCAAAGTATGCACTGGCGAGCTCTGCTCTCACAGTGCCCTGGGTGGGCATCTTGTCGCCTGTGATGCTTGTGCTGCTTTTGCTGTCCCTTTCACATGCGCTCATCTGAGTGTGCCCATTTGTGTTGCATGAGCGCATTGGTGGCACCAGCTGGGCTGTATCTGTGTGTGTGTGTGTGCACGTTGCTGTTTGATGCACAGCCTTTCTGCTTAACGTGCCACAAGCCGGGTGGCTTCAAGCTTTGCTTCAGGTCCCCATGTGAGTCCTGCAAGGGCCAGTGGGCTCCAGGGAGGATAGTGTAAGGCTGGAGAAGGTAGTGAAGGGTCAGCAGTGGTGGCCAAGCAGCCTCAAGGAGGCTGGAGCAGGGCCAAGGGACTCAGTGGGTACCAGAGGGATGCTGTGGGATCAGTGCAGGGCTATGGGGAGGGCTGGCAGAGGCTGAAGGGTGCAGGAGGATCCTGAGGGTGGGTGTGGAGGCTGGGGCTGTGCAATGATGTGACCCTCTCGTCCTTTTTCTGCTCCTCATTAGAGTCCCCTGAGCGGAGCAGGCTGTGAAGGGGGTCTGCGCTGAGGTATGTCCTTATGGCTGCTGCCAGGATATCACAGCTTACGTGTGTGCCCGGGGATGGGACACAGGAGGTGGCTGCCAGCATTGGGAGCACTGCGGGTGCCGGAGCCTTCGCAGGAACCAGGGGCACAAACTGGGGTGCCTCAGTCCCCTAAGGAGCTGAGACCAGGGGATACAGCCACTGGAGGCTGTATTAGGGCAAGATATGCTCATGCACTGGTTTGTTGCTAACGTTGCCCCTTCTCCCATGCGCATCTCTTTAGTTCTCACGACCCTTGACAACTGATCCTGGCATTGTGCTGAGCCTTCTCCTTCAGAGACACCTCTCACCCCAGGGTTGCCTGTGTGTGAAAGCTGTGCCAGGGTGACTGGGAGACATCTGTGTCCATGAGCCCCAGACTGGTGCAGGAGGGATGTGCGGATGAGGGCACGGCCCCCAGCATACTGTGAATGGCTCTGGTTTGCTTCTTCCCAGGGGTGAGGGGTGCCAGTGGGGCTGTTTGCCAGCGATACAGTGGAGTGAGCTCCTGGGTGGAGATGGAGAGGACTTCTGTGAACCAGAAGGGATGTCTGCAAGTCAGAGCAGGCTCAGGCTCATGAGCAGCTCACCCTTTCATCAGCACCAGCCTTGATCTCCCAGTAGGTGCTTATGGGCAGTGATGGGCAGTGGCTGGGGGCTGTGTTGTGTCTCAGGTTGGAGTAGGTGGCAAGGAATGGCTTGTGTCTGGACTGGCTCTTGAGGGACACTCACCTCTGCATGGGAACACCAGGTTTCAGCCTCTGAAGACTTGTGACAGGTACTCCCTGTGTAAAGGATGCATGGCCAAGGTTCAAGGTCTTGCAGTGTTTGGGGCAGAGGGTGGCTGGTATGTGAGGACACCAGACCTCAGTGATCCATTTCTCAGCTATGCTAGGAGCAGGGAGCTACTGATGCCCTCAGGTAGATACCTGGCTCTCTCAGGGACAGGTACTTGGTGCTTGGGCACTCCTGGGCCAGGACTCATGAGTATCACGTATGTGCAGCCTCTCTGGGGGTGGATGTGGGTTTGCCCATGTGTGCTTCACTGTTCTCAGGGATTTCAGGCCCTGTGGGAGACCAGACGATGTCTGAGGAGTTCTGGCTGGGCTTGGGGCTCCTGCTGAGGGGTGTCTGGGATGTTTGCAGGTGGCTTGGCATGCCTGATGGAGAGCCTGATGGAGAGCAGGGCAGGGCTGGCCAAGGATGCTGCTCAGGAAATATGCCCTCAGGGCAGTGAGGAGCCTGCCTGTGTTTAGGGCAGTTCCCTGTCTCTGTGTCACTGGTGCCCAAAGATGCTGGACCAAAGGGGTTCGTGGAGTCTGGTGTTGCCCACAGCTTGTGGGGTGGCAAGTCTGGTGCCAGCCTGTCTCCTGCTGTGCAAGCCCAGGCTGTGGGGCTCCTCCTGTGCGATGCTCATCTACAAAGGGGGTGAGCTCTGCCCTGTGCTCTGCCTCCGTTTCTCTGCACACATCTGCTGCAGGAACAGTGCTTGTCCAGAGGGAGCTGTGGCTGTGAGCTTGGACTGGAGACATCGGCTGCCAGGACCCTTGGGGTCCACTCGCAGGCTCTGCTGTTCATCCCTGTACTCCATCATAGAATCCCAGACTGGTTTGGGTTGAAGGGACCTTAAAGCTCACCCAGTTCCAACCCCTGTCACAGGCAGGGACCCCTTCCACTGGAGCAGCTTGCTC
>NDXB01019624.1:0-131460 GCA_002631895.1 Agapornis roseicollis
TGAGGCTATAGGGAATGGGGTACAGGGGATGAGGCTATAGGGAATGGGGTACAGGGGATGGGGCTGCTGCAGGGGGTGTGATGGGGCAGAAGCAGCCAAACTGCTCCCAAGTCCAGAGCAATTCCCACTCTCCCTTCCCATCATGTTCAAGAGCTCAACCATGTCCCACAGCCACCGTCCCCCCAAGCCTGCCCAGGACCTCCCCCCTACACCCAGCCCCTTGTCTGCAGGGAAACCACCCAGAAACACAGAGCCCATCACCTAAAGTCTAACTGAGGCCACATCTCCCCCCTCCTGCCCCAGGAAACGATGCTCAGACCGGGAAGTGTTTCTGCATTTATTTTTTATTAACCAGTTATTTGTTGGTAATTGTTTTACTCTCACATTACAATCCCGTGGGGTTCTTTATATATTTTTTATTATTATTTTATTTTTGTAAAATAAATAGAGATAAGTGAACTTTTTAGGTAGGATGCTCTGCAGATTCTTGGTTAAACATCATGATTGAAATCTCTGTGCCAGACCTGTGAAAGAACAGCCTGCAACACGCACACACTCAGATGAAAGCTCAACAGGCCCAGACTCTTAAACCCCCTTCCTGGCCTCAGCTCCTCGCAGGAGCTCCACCTTCCACCTTGGCCCCTGCCAGGGAGTCCCTGTTCCCTTCAGAAGACACTGATACAAGTTAAAAACCTATCGGGTTCTAAGCTGTGCATGTTAATGGGTTACGTGCAGATCCCATGCCCTGGCTCTGCGCTCACCAGCCCCTGGCATGGGCAGGGAGGAGAAGATGCTGGGACTGAGGTGGGAGCAGCATGGAAGCGGGCTGGGAGGACACACAGCTCTGTTAGACCATAATTCACTTTTGGTAACTCAGAAGTAGACTTTTAGGTAGTTTTGCTTACATTTAAAGCCTTTGATTCATTATCCTGTGAAGGGGCCCCCGGCCTCCCTGCTCCAGGGGGGACAGTGACAGTGCTTAGGACAAGGATACAGCACTCAGCCTTCAGCATCCTGAGCTGTGGCTCAGGAACCCTCACCAGAGCCACACACGCTGTGCCTGCACCATGGCAGAGCTGAAGCCTCCACTGCACAGGGAGAGAACGTTTCTGGCAGCCTCATCGCTGACAGAGGTTGCTGGGAGCCTGCGGACCAGCTGGAAGGAAAACTGGGAATGTTTGCACTCCGCAGGTCAACCTTTGTCGCCGCAGTGAGCTCTGAACCGTGCAAGCTCTGTTCGTGGCCAGCTGAGTTACACCTCAGCAGCACTTGGGAGAAACATGTCCTTTGGCTTTGCCTACCCCTTCCCCATACCCCTCCCCAGACCCATCATGGATTTCAAGGGACAGAAACATTCATTATTAGACATGGAAGGTGTGGGAGATGGAGCAGGCTCTTCCCTGGGGAGCTCAGACAAAGCTGTTCTGCTCAAAGCAGGATGACCTGCAGTCTTCCCCCATTAGTGATTCTCTTGTGCTCAGACCACGTGTGGTTACGTGCTCAGTTCTGCGGGGACATAGAGGCCACAGGCACCTTCACATGGTGTGTGCAGCTGCATACCCACAGCAGCGAGTGTGCAAATCCTCCTGAGCGTCACCTTGCTGGGTATCAGCCCATCAAAGTGAAGGAAAGCCCTGGGGCTCCCTCACTGCTGAGCACAGCTCCCAGGCATCAACGTGTTTGTGGAGCTCACCATGGGCAGAAGGACAGCGACCGTGGAAGCAACAGTGACCAAGATACCCCAGAGCCCCCACCACTGTGTGACCTGGTGGAGAGTGCTTGAAGAGTGACTTGTTCCACGTGTGTTGGGATGTTAGAGATGTTCGGTCTCTTTCTTCCTTCTTCCTCCTGTATGTGCAAGATTACAGCATGCTGGCATCCTGCGCTGCTCCTCTCATCTCCTCAAGGCCTTTTCTCAGGTTCTCTGCCTCCCCCTGCCACCAAGTCTCCTTTTGTCTTTGCTTCCACTGGAGAGGATGCTGCAGAGCAGATGAGGTCCCTGCAGAGGAGACACTTTCCCACCTCCCTCGCTGATGCTCAGTGCAGGAGCGTGTGCACGGTTCTGCAGACGGACAGGGCAGGCCTCGTTGCACTGTCCAAGGAATTCCTGTTTGGCAGACGGGAGGCAGCAGCTGGAGGGGTTCTGTGGTCTGGTTGAACACACAGAGCTGTAGGTGAATCCTGACTCCAGTCCTTAGAGCAACCTACGCCCCAGCAAAACAAGGAAACGAAGACTAAAGCAGAAAGCCCTTTTCAAGGGTATTGCCTCATCCAAGCTCAGGAGCTGTTTCTAACAGAGAAGCCAACCACTGGAAACAAAAATCAAACGTTCCTTTTCTGTAGCTTTGAGGATATAGCTGGAAAACAAACAGAAAACGCAACAGACAAAGGAGATTGTCTCTTCCCCTTGTCAAAATCATCAGTAGCTGAGTCAGGAAACGTTCAAGTTATGGGGTGCAGCAGCAGCCAACACAAAACATTCAAGTCGATAATTTCACTATGTACATGATGGGGAGACACAGCCCTGCCTGCTGGCACTTGCTCCAGCGCCGCTGCCACCAGCGCTATCTGATCCGCTTCTCCACCGAGTACACCGAGATGTAGTAGTCATTGCTCCCGACTGCCAGGTGGGGCTGTGGGAAGAGCACATGGGCATGAGTGTCCCGGTGTCCTGCAGCACCGAGCCACAATCACAGCTCACATTTCAGCACTGACGCCCAGATGCTCAAAGGCTCTCAAGTGCATCTGCGGACGCAGCGCTGACGGCATTCCTGCCAGCGTTCCTGCCAGCACCTACCTCATCCCAGCGAGTTATAGCCCCATTTCAGCCAGAGGGGAAAATGATGGGACTATTACTTGCCAACTGCTAAACATCATTTCTCTAAATGGCTGCAAATCTGCTGGTTAGGAGCAGGCTAAGAATTAGCATTCGCTGCACTGAGAGCCCGGCACAGAGACCGGGGCTGGGCAGGGCTGTGTGTGCATATGTGAAGAGAAAAACGTCACAAATGATTACGCACGTCCTTCTCCATCCCTCACACTATGGGACAGCAAAATCACCCCTTAGCTTCTTGCAGAGCAGCCTTTCAAAGCCGAGGAGAGGAGCTTTCCTTTACCCTTACTGTCTTCAGGATGTAAACCACATCCCAGGCAGTAAAGCACTGTCCCTCTCCCTGCTCAGCTAATACCAAACCATCACAGGACAGCCCAGCTCCTCCCCACCCCTCCAGGCCCTTTATCTTTTCCATTACACATTAAATAGTTGTGTTCTGATCTGCAGTCTTCTAAAGCAGCTCTACTGAAGCAGCAACCAGATTTCCCCCTAGCAAGGGCTGCAGCCACCTCAGTCGGGCCACATTCTGAATTTTGCTTTTGTTCTCATTCACTCTGGGCTGATCAGCTCACACCTTCCATTTCTGCAGTTCATCTCCCTGATGTGCATTTCCCCTCCTTACAGCACCAGGTCTTCCTAAAGCCTTAGGTAAGGTGGTGTCAAAGCAGCCCCAGAGACCTGCGGCTGAGCCTGTGGCTGTGAGGGAGGAGGCACGGAATAAATCAGCACATCAAATTCTGTGTGCTGGAAGTGAGAGACTGCACCTCTCCAGGCAGGCAGCTCCTGGCACACTCCCCTTGGAGAACTCCTGTGGCAAGAGCTATGTCCTCAGGAAACCAGGCTGGGCAGCAGCTCCGTGCTGGAGGAGTCTCCTCACCCTTCCCTCTGCCAGCATTTACATGAACCGAGAAATGCAAATCCCCAAATCCAAGACAGAGGAACACAGACCCAGTGAGGATGGAAAGCCAGGCAGCTGATGGCTCCCACTCTCTGTCCCATAAAGCCATCGTAGTATTTGATGTTGTTGATCAGCTCCCCGTTTCCATTGTAGATTGCAGTGAACTGGTTCATGGAGCCACTGGAAGGGAATCAAGAGAACATGGTGTCACCCAGGACGTGGTAACAACATTACCCGCATGTGACACAGGAGGGTAACTGTGCATCACCACTCCAAGGCATCAGCACAGAGGTTTCATTAGGGATAAAATTCCCAAGCTGCCAACATGGCAAAGAAACTGCACACTGTGTGTGGTGAGGTTAAAGCACAGACCAAACCCAACCAAAACCCATGAGCGATGTCTGTGGAGACAAACTGTCCTCCCCAGGGATGCAAGAGATGGAAGCAGAACTTACCAGGCAAAGAGGTTGGCTTGTGGGTGAATGTCAAGGGCTGTCAGCCCTTTGACGATCTGAAGGACCTTCATGGACTCTGGCATCCGGGGGTCAAAGAACCGCACATCGCCGTTCACACTACAACACAGGAGAGCCACAGCGTCAGGCTGCCCCCAGCCAGCCCCCAAAGCCCAGGAGATGCCTGTCCGTGAGCTGACCACCTCCATCGGGAAGAGCAGGATAGAGAAGATGCAGCCTTCTGCATCAGTATGGCTCAATTCCCTCCAATGCCACTTACATTTGGTACCATCCACAAGGCATCAAGTGCTTTGCAAGCAGCTCTGCCCTCAGGAGTGAGCTGTTATTACTTTTATCACTTACAGCTCATCACTGAGTGCAAGTGTCTTTATGGTATGTCATACTCAATACACCAAACTGCACATCAGGCCCAAATTCCTTCTCCTTTTCATGGTAGGAAATAGTATTAGAGAACTCTAACCAGATGGAATCTGCCAGTTCCATCCATTACACCAAATGTCTGGTCACAGATGCACAAATCCTCATGTCCAAAGTATTCTGTGGTCCAGATGTAACAAACCGAACACTCAGGCGATGGTTCAGTCCTATTAATAACAGCACCAGGGGAAAGCAATGATAGCAGGGACAGGATTCTGTGCTCAGCAGATCAAGCACCTTTCAAACACACATGATTTCATTTTGCTAAGTCATCTCTCTGAACCACATCAGCAGAATCACATCTGTTTGATGTGAAGAGGGTGCATCTTTCCTACAGCCCTGGACCAAGGACTGAAGGTTTTTGCTGTGGTGCATTTGTTGTGAGTTCCCTGTAAGGGACTGGTCAACTGGTGCACAGAAAGACAAACAGAAAAGTGTCTTATGGGAATGAAATCTGGCATCCACAACTTGCGGATCTTGCTCTGCTGGCAGCAGCAGTGAGGCTTCTGGCACCACGGCTTTGAAAGGGTTAGTTTTCCCAAGTCACTAATGGCCTTACAACTGTGAATCACCACACAGAGCTCACAACAAAAGCATTAAGAAGCACATTGCCTCCAGTTTCTTTACCTCTGGAATACCTAATACTGCTCAGAAGGCTGCTCTACAGAATTACTTACAGCATGAGAAGAGCTGCAACTCCAGCTGCCACATAATTAAATTCAAGACAAATTAAACTTGAGGTTGATTTAGATTCTAAAGACCTGACGGAAATACTGTTTGAGGGAGATCAAATAGATGGTAAATTCATTTAAAGCTTGGAGTCTTTATTAAGACTTGAAAATGGTTCTGAAGGCATTGGAAACCCATGCAAGAGCTTTAAAATGGAAGTGAAGTTCTGTGATGAGGGGACTATGTAGAAAACAAATCCCAGTTGATTTCTTGTTGCCTGTTACTGTTCAACAGTAGCCAAGCTACAAACCCAGGATATTCCAAAGGTGTTTAAGGTCATTTTCTAGCAGCCTGATGGAAGCAGACCTGCTGGTTAATGAGAAGCACTGTGGTGGCACTAGCACATAGATTGAGGTGGTTGAACCCAATATGACATGGTCAACCAGCACCAGGCAATGGAGAATGTCTTCAGAGCCACCAGTCCTGCACTACTAACTCCTTCCTCTGGTCTGGAAAAAGAGGTTCAGAGAAGCTCAGGTTGAGGGTGAGAGAACTGCTCCACAAGCAACACAACACCTTCACGTCTGTCAGCCCCTCACTACATCCTAACACTGGATTTTTCTTGGATCTTGCTGTCAACGGAAGAAGAGAGTCAACTGGGAGAAACTGAGAGCAAGGTGCCTTGCTCAACAAACCCAGCTCCTCTGGGATGAGATCTGACCTGGCTTTTGAAACACACCATTCTCTCCTGTCTTTTCAATCCAGAACAAAGCAGCACATGCTGAGAAGGGCACTGAGGAGAGGGAAAGAACAAGCTCCAGACTGGGTTGGCCACAGATACGGGCCTGACCCTGGGACTGCTGAAGGAGATTACAGAAAGGAAGATTAAAAACTCTAATATGTGAGCTCCACAGAACTGGCAGCTGCATCCCATAATCCTGCGCTGAAAATCTTCATCCATTTGTGCTGGCCCATCCCCCGCCTCAGGAATGTTCTGAATCCCAGAAGATTCCTGTTTATTTTCAGTTTGTCATCAAGAAGGAGCCTTTCTGTGTGCAAACACTGGCTTTGTGACAGTAACTTAGATTCTGCTGTTCTTTAAGGGCCAAGCAAGTATGTGCTGCTCGTTCCACAGCAGTTATCAGGCAGGAGAAATGAATTTTCATGTAGAAAATTGCTAGACAGAGAAGTGATCCTGCACAGCAATATGTCCAACAGATGCACCTTTCATCTTCCCTCTCATGTTCCCTCTCCAGTGACACCCCGGAGATGTTGGCAGTGAAGAACAACCACCCATAAGCCATACTATATCTAGCTCAGGTTTCTGGTTCACTCCATTCCTCCCTCACGCCTCGTGACAGTGATTCCAGCAGACGCCTTCTTGTTTACTCTCAAACCACTCTGAGAGGCTTCCAAGGGTAGCTTCACATTTCATTTTGCCTTCCCTCCACCACGTTTGGAGCAGGAGTTAATTACTGAAGCAAATACCAACCTGAAGAGCTTTATCTCTCAGCTTGTGGAGGACCAGAGGCGAAATTGAAATGGAAAACCAAACTGTGCTGAGGAGGGAAGAGCTCAGTCAGTCAGATCTGTTACCTGACGCTCATGATGTTGCCTTCAGGATGTTTCTGCAGGTATGCTTTCACCACCCAGGCTGTGTGCTCCCGGTAGGTCATGACGCGGCTGGGGAACAAGCACAGAAACATTGTGAAGGGGAGGAGGGAGAAGGTGAGGGGTGAGTAGAGGGGAAGGATGGGGGTTACCATTCACTCAGAGCCATCCTCCTGTCGAAGACGCGGATGGAGCCGTCCCCCAGCCCCGCCACGATGAGTGAGCGATGAGAGTCACACGAGAGGCTGGTCACGCAGCTGTCTGCTCCAGTGGGGATGTCCTGAGGAGAAAGCACAGCAAAGCCACGCTCAGACCATGTCTTCAAATCACTACAGTCTTACGTACACTGGGCACTCTGTACAGAGACAGAGAAGCTGTGGCTGCCCCATCCCTGGCAGTGTTCAAGGCCAGGTTGGATGGGGCTTGGAGCAAGCTGCTCTAGTGGAAGGGGTCCCTGCCCTTAAGGTCTGTTCCAAACCAAATCATTCTGTGACTCCAAGATTCTAAGCAGCACAGGGAAGCAGGGTAACAATCCAGAGGCAGGCGGGAGCTGCATCAGCTCATTTCACACTTTGTGGTCCTATTTTTGCTTCTGAGCACATTCACCTTTCCCTGCTGCTGTTCCCAGCTGAGCAACGCAGCTGCTGGTGAGAGGCTCCAGCCTTCAGGGCTGTTCTCAGCAGCACCTCCACTGCCCAAACCCAGATCCTCCCTTTGAAGCAGGAACAATCAGCAGAAGTGAAAATGAAGTACTTGTTTCTTCAGCTACACCTCACATGCTTCCCAAGGAATGCTTCTGGAGTTCAAAGAGTGGGAAGGAGCCTTTATTGGCTTGGATTACAGAGCTTCGCTGCTCCTTGTGCTGAATTTCACTTTTCCAGTGTTACTGAGTCAGGAAGTTTCAATCACCTGAATTTCAACAGAACCCATCTTTGCAGTTAGAAAAGCAACAACATGGGTTTAGATACTTTGGTGCAATCATTAATCATTGTAATTTAAAAGATTTTCACCTCCCGAATTCTGCTGCTCCCTAATTTGCATAGAAAAAGTTATATGTGAAAGTAATTAAGATTAACATAAGCTTAATTATCCTGCACTGCAGGGTCAAATGTTGTAATTAGTGTTCATTCAAGGATAATTAATTTCTAGAAGCTTTGGAAACCGGCCTTCCTTCCTTCTGCAGCGCGGGGACTCCATCCTCACAGACCACCTGCTGCTCCTGCTTGGAATTTCTGAGGAGCTTTCATTGAGTTGCACTGACAGGAACGTTTGCAGCATCCCTGCCCCACTGCAGGGCATGGTATGACTGAAACGCTGTTTTCTGCGCAGCAGGGAGATGTGAGCACCCGGGGGTGCCCCAGTGCTGATGCTGAGGGAGGTGCTGGCAGGTTCATGGGCACTGACACCTGGATCAGACAACACAGAGCAAACCCTGACCTGAGTTAGACTGGCCCAAGCTGGCAGCAATTCCATGGACTGCATGTGACAAGCAGGAACATTCGTGCTTCCATCCTGCAGACCACTAAGGTCCTGACTTAGGTGTGGAGCAAGCAGGTACATAAATGCTCCCTCTCCTCATGGATGCAGCATTCCTGAAACCAGGCCTTTGGCTGGCAGTGTTGCTCTGCTGCCGGCTCTGCGTGCCTCCACAGATGGCAGCAGTACATCCCAACACTGCCACCACCCCACCTCACCGCTGAATTTCCTCAAGAGTCTTTACCCATTTCAATGATGCACGACCAGGGGCCCCTGTCCACATCCTGGGGCCTGCCTCTGGCTTTCACCACCTCACCTTTCTCAAACCCTGCTGTGGAATAACAGCAGCAGCTCCAGGAAGGACCCGACACGCTCGCCAAGCACGTGTGGATTTCCATTTCCCTCCTAACATGCTCTAAGCAGACCCCTCAGCTCTTCACAGATGGCTCTCAGACACTGTGGGTGTGCACAGGGTAACTCCCCACATGGGACCTGCTCTGGGAGGGCAAAGGGGAATGGGACAAACAGGCAGGTATTACCTGTACTTTCATTTCCCGGTCTGTGTCCCAGATCCGGATTATCCTCACATCTCCTGAGGTCATCAGGAGCCCGGTTTCTTGTTCCCAGTCAACCACCATTCCTGCTCCTAAGATAAAACACAGGCAGGGGGTGCAAGTTACTCTCTGCATCAGCACAGGCAGAGCTGCAGTAATCAGAACGCCAGCCCTCAGGACCTCATGGTACAGAACCCATCATTATTAGAGGAAATATCAAATTACATCCACACACACCCACACGTCCTCCAAACGGGATCAAATCAGATGGTCCTGGATTTGAGTCCAAAATGTGTCTCCAAGCCCTTGTCCAGCCTCAGGGCTTAGAGAAACTGCGGTGCAGATGGGGCCCTACAGCCAGGTGAACGCAGCCCTCCATGGACACTGCTGGGGACTGCCACAGGAGTTATAAATCAGAGAATCATGGAATAGTTTGGGCTGAAGGGACCTTAAAGAGCATCTGGTTCCAGCCCCTTGCCTCGAGCACGGACACCTTTATGCTGCAAAGTCCAACCAACCCCACACCTGTGGGTTTCCCAGGGAGGCTCCCAATCATAGTGAAACCACAAACCAAACCCCAGGAGCACCACACGAGGGACCCAGGCAAGGACTGAGGTTCGTGTGTGTTCATCACCTCCAGCAAGGCTCTCCCTTGGCAGAGGCATCCTCCTCCTCCTCCCATCCACACCGAACAGAGCTGCTGGTGCTGGGCAGTGTTTCATAACCATGTGCAGCCTGGAGTCAGGCAGTGCTCTGCAATGCATCAGCACTGCAGGCTCCTGCTGCGAGCCAGCGCAGCCGCCCTCACAGGGACTCCTCTAGTTCCACTCCATGACATGCTTGTTCAGAAGGTCCAAATGTGAACCTGTCTTGATTTACAGCCAGGGACTAGCCCCAGCGGGACATTTAAACCTACCTCTATGTGCTCTTTGTCACTAGAGGGCCAGAAGTACATTTTACCAGACCAAACACCTTTAACAGGGCACAAATGAGTACAGCAGCATCCTAGGAACACCAAGGTTTTTTCAGAGGTGATGAAATGACCCTTACTTTGCACAGATCCAGATAAAATATTTTGCTCATCTCCCCTTCCTAAGCATCACATCCAAGCCATTTCCCCATCTTTGCTGCACACCCCTAAGAAGATTACTGACGTTTATTGACAGTCCATCATCTTACTGCAGAAATTCAGGGCTCTCAGCTAAGCTGAGCACTTGCACCTTTATTTCATGAGTCAAATTGATTGTTACTTCAGCTTGCCTGGCAGCTCAGGGGCTGCTAGAGCCCAGGCAAATGAGCAGGCAGTGATTTAGATGATAAACATCACTGAGGCGATTTAATTTGTCATCTTGTTTATGGTCCATGTGACAAGATAAACCTGGCAGGCTGAGACAGATACTGCCATTTCCATCTCCGATGGAGGTAAGCAGGCAACGTGCTCTTAGGCAGGTTTAAAGCTCCCGATTTTCCAGTTACATCCCCCAGTCTGAAGATAGTGGTTTTCCTCAGTTTGATCAGTAGTAAGTCCCCAGCCTGCTGCGATTCCCAGTGTCCGCTCTGTGGAGAGGGAGACAGAGAATGCAGAGCAATCACTGGCATTCCTAGTGCTTACCTTGATGCATGCGTCAGGAATTCAAGCACTGAGGAAGTTCAATAACGCCATGGAGGAGGCTGGGGAAAGTTTCACTGAGGAAAGAAGCTCCAGAGGGGTTTTGCTTTACGTAAAACAACACACACACCTCCTATGACCTAACCAGAGGGAAAGGACAAGGGATTCACCCTGAACCAGGAGCTGATAGAGAGCCCAAGGCTGGGAAGAGAGGAGGGAGATGATGTTGGCTTATGGTGAAGATCGTGATGTTCCAAGCAGTCAACGCGGCTCCTGCCTCCCGTATAAAACTTCACCAGTCCATGCAAGTGAGAACCTCTGCTCTCTGCAAGAGGAAGTGCAGAGTTCTGATCATCCCTTCAGAAGGGATCTTCCCTTTCTGCCATCAGCCACCTCATTCTCTCAAGAAAAGATGAAGTTACAGTTTTGGTGCTTTTGCTTCGTGGGTGGACTGGGCAGCCTCAGGGTACAGGATGCTCATTGCACCCCACAATGCAGGCACCAGAAATAACTGAGTATCTGCATAAAGCCACAGCTGAGAAGTCCTGGCACCTTCCCACTGGGATCCATCTGCAGCCTGGAGCAGTGGTGGGTCTTGGCTGCCCTGGCAAAGAAATGGGGGGAGGAAAGAGGGAAAGGAGACCCCAGGAAGCGACTGGGAATGCTAAACCAGAGCTCAAATGTGGCTGAGAAGAAGAAAAGCCTTTGTACATAAATTTAAGTCGTTCACAAGTGTGCAGCAGGGAGGGAAAGCTTCCGCTGAGTGGGAAATGTCACATTCAAAGATGACACTCACAGTAGGAAATGAGACATAAATAGCTGCACTATTTCTATATAGGAACAAACGTTTCCATAGTGGAAATGATGGAGTATTGGCTCAGGTCTGTATGTTAAATTCCCAGTATTTTGAGATGAGAGGCAAATGTGGGACTAGATATTAATTATCATTTCCTTTTTAATTAACAGAGGTCCTCCTCCAGGATGTTACCACTGAGACTGCAGCTCACCTGCTGGGTCTTGGCTTGTGTGTTTGGCATCCGAGATGCTTCCCAGCCTCATGCTGACAAAAAGGTAGCGTTACCTGCACCCTGCTTCCAGCTCCCTTCTCCTCACAGGAACAGCAATGCCACAGCCCCGGGGCAACCTCCTGGTAAAGGTCAGTGGTGGAACCATGGTACCCCCAGCAGGTCCCGAGCCACAGGAGCAGGCGCCCCTGCAGTGCACTTCTTTCAGTGCGTCGTTCCTTAAGGTCACAATTATCCCATCAGGAATGTGATGTTCTCTGACACAGAGCAACAAATTTTCCACAGCTCAGGAAATTTTGGAAGGTTTGTGGTGGTTGGGTTTTTGAGGGGTTTGGTTTGGGTTCGTTCGTAGTTTTGAATCTTTTAACAGTTACTTGCAGTTCTGTATGAATCATGGAATCCCAGCCTGGTTTGGGCTGGAAGGGACCTTAGAGTTCCTCCAGCTCCAACCCCTGCCACGGGCAGGGACCCCTTCCACTGGAGCAGCTTGCTCCAAGCCCCTGTGTCCAACCTGGCCTTGAGCACTGCCAGGGATGGGGCAGCCACAGCTTCTCTGGGCCATCACCCTGGGCCAGCGCCTCAGCACCCTCACAGGGAACAGCTTCTGCCTCAGAGCTCAGCTCAGTCTCCCCTGGGGCAGGTTCAAGCCATTGCCCTTGGCCTGGCCCTACAGGCCCTTGTCCCAGCCCCTCTCCAGGTTCCCTGCAGCCCCTTTAGGCCCTGGAGCNCTGGGGCAGGGCCATTGCCCTTGGCCTGGCCCTACAGGCCCTTGTCCCAGCCCCTCTCCAGGTTCCCTGCAGCCCCTTTAGGCCCTGGAGCTGCCCTCAGGTCTCCCCTTCAGGAGCCTTCTCTTCTCCAGGCTGTCCCAGCCCAGCTCTCTCAGCCTGGCTCCAGAGCAGAGGTGACCCAGCCCTCTGATGCGAGTATGATGTGAGTTTATAACACAAACCAGGAGCCATTGTTAGAGCTGTAACTGTCTATGTCTGTTCCTTCAGGACACCCCCTGAGCACAGATATTTGTCTGGATGAGATAGTTCCTCGTATAAAAATCAGTACCTAACAGTGGTGCTGAAAGCAGCTGCATTCCCAGGGTCTGCACTTATTTTTAACGTCACTGGAACGCAGCCAGCCTGTATTTGGCATTTCAATGGAATCAGCAATATCGATGCGGAACACAATATAAAAGCAACCTGGATTCTAACGGATGATTTTCTGTAATCATGAGCCCTCCTGGTTGAGCAATGGAGCACATCAGGGTTTTAATTTCCAGGAAGCCGTGGGAGGCTTGGGTGACCTCACTTGTCATTAATTTCTACAACACCCTTCCACACAGCAGCACTCTCCTCCAGCCAAGGACTATGCGCAGGGAGAGGAGCAGCTCTGGTGCTGGGAATCCAATTAAAAGCACACAAACCCCTGGAGCCGCAATCGTTCCAATTGCTTTGGTACCCTAAAAAAATCTGACCAGAAATTAGAGTTCTTCTCCCAAACTTCTGACTCCTAAAGGGCAAGACACAACCCCTGGGGAGATGCTGGGACACCCAGTCTACTGCTCTCCCTCCCGCCTGCTCTCTGGTACCAGCTACTCCGCTGCAGGCTGCCCCATGCATTTCCCCATGGAAATCCCCTTGCAGCAAGCTGCTCAATTCCACTGCTCCCCCCCGGATCACTGCCTGGCTGCCGGAGCAGTCAGCAGTGTTCACCATGGAGTGGAGCCTCCGAGGGCAAGGTCCTGCTTTTCTGCAGAGCAGGTATTTAACGCCTTTCCCTTTGTTTCAGAGGCCCCAGGAGACCACTGAAGGAAGCCGGGAACTGCAAGCGCTCGTTTTTCCTTGCTTGGCATCAGTGCACATTTCTCGAGGTAACAGGTTATGGCTGTTTACACATCAGCACCAACAATCCCCACCAGGCAGCGAGGGATGGAGGCGGAATAGGCCAGATGGATATTCTCCTGCTAACAGTCTCCTTTGTATCCCCATCCAGTCACGCTGATGGGAGGTGGTGCAGGGCTGAGCTGAGCCCCCCAGCAGAGCTCTGATGGAGCAGGAGGTGAAGCAGCCTGGCAGAGGGTCACACTAATGCTCCTCCAGACGCCTCTGAGCTCAGCTGCTGCTCGGTGCTGAACGTGTCAGCTGCAGCTTTGCTCTGCGCTCACTCGAGCCTTAGGGATCCCCAGGCTGACTTGCACAGTGGCCTGGTGTGACCTGGACCATTAAGGCACTGGTCTGCCTCCGATTTACCACTGATCTGCAATACAGCAGTGCCGGTGAGTCCTGCTGAAAACCAGCACCCAGAGACGTGAGCACAGAGTCCCCTACCCTTTTGGTAAAATCTCCTTATGGAAGCCTCGGCAATGAGAACAGATTTTCTGTGCTTTGGTGACAAAACTAGTGTATTTTATCTAAATATTGCTGATGTATTTTGCTGTTGAGAAAATATCATCCATTTTTATGACACTTTCAGTGGGAGAAAGAAATCCTCTTGCTGCATTTTCCACTAGGAGAACACCCAGTGAATGCTCTGCATTGATCCACAATTACTGGTGTGCCTGGGACGCAGGCGATTGCTTGGCATCAGCTGTATGGATCCAGCACGAGATTGGCTGGTGTTTCCTTACATGTTGGGATGCCCAGTTTGCCCAGAGGGAATTCTCTGCAGCTGAGTCTTGCTAATTTTATCCTTCCCGTTTGCCACAGGGCTCTGAGTGGAATGTAGAGCCAGGCAGCCAGCAGCCAGGCACCAGCTTTGCTCATTTCCAACCCAGTGCTCTACCTCTGAACAGCGAGACAGAGATTTGCAAAGACCTGACGCCAAAGAGCCCCACATCACACACACACCCCCCGCAAGCATCTTCATCCTATTCATCATTACCGAACACTCAGCTCTTATCAGTCAGCAAATGTCAGCAACTGGTGAACAACCCAAGATGACTACGTCAACATGAACACCCATGGATGTGCACACGGAGCTGCCCTGGCACATGAGCCATCTGTTTCCTCAGCAGCAGAGGAAGGATCCGGGCTCTGCAGCAATGTAGGCATTGCCCAGCCCTGGCTGGGGAGCTCATTTACCTTCCTTCCACATGAAAGAACAGAACTGGGAACATTTATTAGGCGTATCCTTGCCAAAAGTCCACTTTCTCAGCCTCCTGGGAAAGCTTCATCACCTTCTTTCCACATGGTCTTTAGGGTGAAAACGTGTCACAAATAAAGCCCCGTAAACTCCACGTTAGCTGAATGGTGGTTCACACGTGGAACTGGTCACTCAGCCCCTTTGGTCCAGGGATGCTTTGAAATATTCCAGGAAAAGAGCGACTTGTACACACAACCCCCAGCTCCTCTCCCTGCAGACAGCTCAGAGTACAACAGGAAGATGCCCTTTCCCAACACTTGGCTACACTGACCTAGAGAGCCCAGACACCCTCCCTGCATCTCTCGCAGCTGGTACAGACATGGGCACAAGGCAGGGAATGGGAGAGGTAGAAGCAAAGCTTTCCAGGAACCACATGGACCCAGCAGTCATTCAAACAATGCCAAAACCACCAACCAACCAACCAGTCAACCAGCCCGAAGCCAGATGAGGAGATCCTTCCCACCTGTCCTTCCCACCCCAGCTCATCAAAGGTAACAGGAAAGAAAGCACTCACCTCCCTGCTTACTTCTGTCAAGATAGATTGAAACCCTTCGGGCCAGACCTGTGAGAAGACAGGGGTTAAGGGCTTGATGCTAAGGGTAAGTTGGTCAGCCAGAGCAAAAATCAATCTCAAAAAAGGATTAGAAAAAAAGCAACTCAAATTCAAGGAAAGAACATAAAAGAGAAGCAGAAGCACCAAGAGCAGCACATGCCTCCATCCCGAGAGCAGGCACCAGTTCAGTCACAGCATTCCCTAGGAAGCCATCAATGGCAGCGCTTGGCATGTGTGAAGTGAGTATTCTGGCTGGCTGACAGCAGCACAGATCTGACATTTCTTCTTGAGCAAGGAGCCTTTGCATGATCTGCTCCCTGCTCTGAAGTAAAAAGCATCGGGAAGTGACAGACAGAAATCCAAGTCACTCATGGCATCTGTACAAACCCAGCCCAGCCCAGAACATGAGGCTTCTGCATATGGAAGGGCTGGGCTCCCACTGCACCCAGGGCTCCTCTGCCCCTGCTCCAGCACACAGCTACCTGGAGCTCTGTTTAACCAACCCATAAATGGGAATTAGCCTCAGGCACAGACTGGTTTCCAGGCACTGCAAACTCCCGGGCGAGAACAGAGCAGGGCAGCAAACAGGGAAGTGAGAGGCACCTTGGGGCAACCCTGGAAGATCTTGCACAGGAAGAGACCTGGCTGAACCCTTGACTGTTAGAAGCAATGCACTGGTTCTCTCTGCTGGGCTGGAGAAGGGAAAACAACACAGGTCTCCGTAGGGAACACACAAGGAGCCAGGGAGAAGAGCTGAGCAGACAGTGTTTGGGAACAGTGAAGCAGCTGGCTGCACTTCCGCATTTTTCCCAACTCCAGGACTTGTGCTGTCAAGGACAGAGCCCTCCTGAGTGGGGAGTTGTGTCCTCTCCCCCTCTGGCACAAGAAACAACATAAAACATGGCAGACGTGTGCAGAAGCAGGAGCTCAGCCACTTGTCCTATGAGCCACCAGGCGATGGGTCACTGCGCTGCTCCCACCTCTCAACCTGCGGCCCTCAAACATCCTTTGCTATAGAAGCTGCCAGAATTCCCAGTCTCCTGCTGTGAAATTACAGCTTCAGAGCATGTCAGGTTTGGATTCTTCCTATGCTGTCCAAAAAGGCTCAGTTTTAACTGCACCTTTTGGAACACTGGGCTATTAAGATGAGTTCTGCCATTTTCTCAGCCCCTTCCATCTCTCCTGCTGGAGATTCCCAATCACTGCCTTATGCTACAGCCTCAGTGCTGATTTTGACTGAAGGAGACTTTCTTGGTGCATCATGAATGCAGATTGAAACAAGATCAAATAAAAAACCTCATACAGAAAAGAGGGGGGACCCACACAGAGGTTTGCCAGTGTTCAAATACTTACATACCCCAAGTCTCCAGACAACTATTAAGTGCAACGAACTGGGGCCAGGTTTAACACACTAACTGGGCTGCGTTGGCTCATTTCTCTTACCTGAGGCTGCACGCCACAAACTAGACCTTTACAGAGTGTACAGTGTAAGTCCTGTGCCTCTCTCTGATCTACTCTCCCTCTCACACAGCCCCTGAGCAAAGTATTGCCGACCTTGGACAACCTGGGGAGGCTTTTCAAGCTTCCAAAGGACACACAGAGGTTTTTCAAGCTTCCAAGGGATGTACAGAGGTATTGCATATTCCGCTCTGCTTTTCTAAGTGGGAAAATTGCCTAGAGAAGTCAGTATTCTTGTTGCTGTCAAGACAACTATCACATTCAGAGATGAGTACGGCAGAGGGAAAAAGGATGGGAGAGAAGGAAATCAATAGTAGGAGCAAACAAACTCCCGTAAAACTCCTGAGCTCTGCAGCTTCAAAGATGCATCTTCAGTTTTATGAGCCAGATCTGGACCACAACTATGGTCTTGTCAGCAAAAGATCACTGTTGAAGAGTGTCATTTCCCAGGGGACGTGATCCACATAGCTCTTTTGAAGTGACTACACTTACTTACTTCTCTCTCCAGAAAGAAATATGTCCTTCTTTTCTTCTGAATCTACTTCTATTGCTCAGAAGGTGAAAGGCAAAGAAAGCAGGACTCAGACTTCTTAAGGCCATAAGGGAAAGAAAAGGGAAAATAAAACAATCTTAAAGAGAACAGACTCAGAAGTTTCAGAACTCCTGTTTTGGCAAGCATAACCATTCAACTCTTACTGCTGCATCAGCTCTTGCCTATTCTGTCACGTCACATGTCGATGCTAACAGTCCTTTCTGTGGTATTAAAGGCCTGTAGAGAGGAAGGCACAATCTGCAAATGCTGTGCCTTAGGAAGTAAGCAGGAAAAATGGGATTAGCCCGAAGGAGCTGTCAGCATCCTCTCCGAACCTGACTGATGCTGCAGGACAGAGCAGGTGACCAGGGCAGCTGGGGGAACTCCAGCTGTTTGGCTGTTAGAGAACCAGGGAAGGAAGATCCTGAATCCAGGGATAGTAAACGCTAACAAACATCCTTTGGGAAAGCTGGTGTTGACAAGAAAGAAACACAAACCAACCCATTGACACTACAAAGGGCAACCTGAGATGACCATTTCCCTCTCCATCTGAGGAGATCCAGGCCCTTCGGGGCATTACCACTGGTTTCCTCCTGCTTTTACTGACACCTCCAAGAGAGGAGGTTTTGTGTGGTGTATCATGGCATTTTCACAGCAGGCTACAAACTTCTAGCAGCTTGTCATCAGTTCTGTGCACATCCTGCAGTGAAGCCCAGAGCTCACCAGTACCTTAAGTCCAGGTCCTCTTTCCTGTGACACCATTAAGGGAAACATAACAGAGCAGCACAACAAGGTAGTCCTAGTAAAATCCAATGAATAGCTAAAAGAGCTGTGTCAGGCTCCTGTGATGAACCACAGCAGCTCAGAAATGAGAACTGTCAGATTTTAAGGTCAGGATGAATTATGATGGTCATCTCATCTGACCTCCTGCCTTGCACAAGCCAGGGAGCCTTGCTGAGCAATTCCTGCACCAATCCCACAATGAGACTGAACCACTGCGCATGCAGCCTCGATTAGAAACATCCAAGTGACAGAGAATCACTGTTAGAGCCTTAGTACATTACCAGGTCTCAGAAGGACAAAGCATCCACTCCCCTTAATGTCCTAAAAGAGACTTCAGGGTTACTCAAACCAGTGTTCTGGCTTCTCCCTGTGTACAGCTGGATGCCAGTGTCCTCTATCCACCCTTTCTAACGCTCAATGTCGAACTGTGCTGTCCTTCTGCACGTGTCACATTTAGAACAGTCTCTCGCCATCCCCTGACCCACAAACAGTACACAGTGAAGAGTAAGTGCCAGAATCTGAGCTCAGGCTCAAGGAGGTCCCAGGTGCAACATGCAAAGCTGTGCAGAGGCTGAGCAGCCCGTCAGGAGGAAAGAGGCAACATGTGAGCTACTTTCCCACCCGAAGGGGGATAATGTCCTGCCATGGCCAGAAGAGCAGGGCAGTGCTCAGTGCACCATTGTTCTACAGCTCTCTCCTTAGGATCATAGTTAAGTGGAATGCTTGAGCAAACCAGCTGCTGTGAAGCCTGTACAGGACAAGGACTTTGTACCCTTCTGCTCCCCAGCAAAAGGCTGCTTTGGTTGTCCTTCAGTGTGTGTGAAGTTGCTGTGTGGGGCTTCTGGTTTTGTTGAATTTATTTTCCAGTGAGAAATGGAAAAACAATTCCTCCCCAGGACCTGGGAAAAGGCCATTCCAGAAGGCAGAGACTGTTGAACAAGGATGCTACCGATGGCTGAAGTTGAGAAACCCATTTTACTCTCCCCACCCCAGAGAAAACCCAGCATTGCAAATGATTTTTATCCCCCACCCCAACAAAAGCTGCTGGGGACGCACCTCGTGTGGTTGGCAGCATGTCTGACAGCCCCTGCCAGGCTGTTACCATCTCCGGGTTCTTTTCCAGGTCTGCAAAGTTCTTCCACACTCTGATGGCACCATCATCTTGGGTGAAAAGAGAACACAATGCAGCGTCACTGCTGATGCACCTTTCATCATTGCTTGTGCATGGCAAAGGGAGAAGCAGTACTGTAGTCACACAACATCCAAAACTGAGTGCCACTTGAACTTAATCCTTTTTACTAGAGTTGTTTTTCCCCTCTAATCCTACATCCATGAAACCTAAAGCATTGTTCTACCAGGAACTGTTCTAGAAGAGCTTTTCTCCTTCTCTCAAATAACATCTGACATTAGATGTCGCTCCATTTCTTTGAGCTATTCATTTGCTCTAGGATTTGTCTCTGTCCTCCTTGCTATTGGTGCAGAGCCACAAAAGTATCCTGCTAACCAGAGACCACAACCCTGCCGAAGGAGCTGAATCAAAGCCCAGCCCATCACCAGCAGATCCTTCAAGAACATCCTGGAGTTTTTCATTTCTTCCCCATCTGTGAAACTTTTGTGCAAGGAATCAATCACTTGAAAGGAAAACGTCCGAAAGGCCCTCTCAGCTCCCCCGTCACCTCTCTTAATTACACCCAACCTGTACATTTCAGCATGAAGTTTGAAGAGCTATTGAAAACACTTAAACTGATGGCTTTAGAAAGGTTTCCTGGGAGAGAAGCAGATCTTACTCACAGCTTTACAGAGCAATGAATGGGAAAAAGCCCTTCATGCTACCTTATATGATGCAACAGGGCATTCTGGAGAACTGTTTCCCCCAGATGAGATACACGGACTAGAGAGAAACTGAGGACTATGGGAGAAATTTAGTGTGCAGAGTAAGGCAGAAACAACTCTCAGGTGTGACCCTGGAAATGCTCCTCAGGCAGGCAAGATGCAGGGGAGGAAAGGGTCAGGCTGGCCCAGCTCATAGAGGGGAGAGCAGAGGTCCAGAGCAGCTCACACAGACTTGAACTGTGTAAAGGCCCCCCCAGTCATGCCCTCATATGTGGGAAAACGTGTTCATTACCCGTGGCAGTCAGCAGCAAGGAGCAGTCCTGTCCGTTCAGGTACTCCATTGCTGTGATCCTGGTGTACCGGGGGTTCCCGTTGTGGAAATAGTCCAGCTTTTCCCCTTTCTCCCAGTCCCAAAAACTGTGGGAGGAAAAAACATCGAGTCAGTTCCTGTTCCCTGTGTGAGCCATAAAGAGATGTACTCACTGCAGCAAAGCTAAAACTCATGTACATCTGATACCAGTTCCATTTGGTTTACTCCTTCAGCAGCATTTTATTAATAATGTATGTGAAGCTTCTGTGAAGGAAACGGGATAAAAGCTCAGGTGTAAAAAACCACTATGAATCTGTCAGGATTCACTTGCAGCCCTCTCAGCCAGCACCTCCTGCAGAAAGGGGCTCGCTGTGACCTTACAGCTCTGGCACTGAGCTCCGGGAGGACGCTGCCCTGATTTAGATTAGGCAGTGGGAAGAAGCTCTTCCCTGTGAGGGTGCTGAGGCGCTGGCACAGGGTGATGGTCCAGAGAAGCTGTGGCTGCCCCATCCCTGGCAGTGCTCAAGGCCAGGTTGGACAGAACTTGGAGCAAGCTGCTCTAGTGGAAGGTGTCCCTGCCCGTGGCAGGGGGTTGGAACTGGATGAGCTTTAAGGTCCCTTCCAACAGGGATGCTATGAAGGATGGCCACAAGATGGAGCAGGGGGAAGAAAAGGAGCACACATGGCAGTGCCACCCCACACTCCATATGTGCTGCTCTGAACCCTCCACAGGTGCTGCCAGTGCTCTGGAGACCCACAGATTCACTTACCAGATGCTGTCCTTGTCAGCTACCGCAATGCAGGGTGTGAACGGGTGGAACTTCACCACAGAGGGGACACCCGGGTTCCTGTTGAGGAAGATCTGATCATCCAGCCGGGAAATACCTGCGGAGGGACAGGAGGCGGCCACGGCTCAGTGCCCGGAACATCCCACCCCAGGGATGCGCTTCCCAGCACCACATCTCACCGCTCCCCTCCTCCTGCTCTCCCCCAGTTCCCAACAACAGACTCCCCAACACTTCGCTCCCTCCAGAAGCTGCTCAGATCCCAGCTACTGACGGCCCTGACTCCTCCGCACCGATTGTCTCACGTCTTAAGGTACAGACTGAAAACTGGTGACAAATCAGGGGGTGCTGTGCTTTGGGCGCTGCAGAGAACAAGCAAGTGCAGCCAAGCCCAGAGAGACACCAGGCTGTGTTGACAGGAAAAACAATGTTATTTGTGCAAGAGAAAAAAACCCAAACCCGTTTTTCCCAAAGCTGAAGCATTCCATCTTGGTTGTGGATTTTCCAGTTCACCTTCCACTGGTTTGAAACTATTCTAGCTTAATTTGCCAATGAAAAATACATTTTCCATGGAGACATTCAGAGGATGTTAAAGACCTTTCCCTTTTCTTCAGAACACTCTGCTATTCCCAGCCAGTGTTGGTACCCGATGCTGCAGTTTTCTGTCACAGTGTGAATTCATCACACAACCCCGTAAGCCCAGGAGACATTTACTCAGTCCTAGCTCGTTTCAGAATGTACCCATCTGATCTAATTTTCATTAAGAGCTGGGAACTCTATTTTAATTCCTTTTAATGTTTCATGTTTTCTCTTTGTTTTAATGGCTGCTGCCCTCTGGTTGCTCAGGTCAAGCAACCAAACGTGAACAGCGTCTGGAAAAGAAGACCTAACTTCTCCAGGTAAGCACAGAAAAATCCCTTCTTTGTATTCAGGAAGCTCTCCCAGGCCTCCTCCTGGGCTCCACTTCCATTTCTCTATTACTCTGGTCCATGATATTCTGCAGTTTCACAACATTAAGCTTCCCATATTGCCCAGACTTGAGCCCAGTAACCCTCCACCTGAGGAGGTGCAGGCAGGGGGCTGAGCCTTGGGCAAGTCTTCATTCAGCAAATGGTCATGTCCAGCCCCATGTGCCTCTGTGAGCATCCTGGGAGAGGAGCAGCCCCTGCACTCCCCTGGGAATGCTGCCGGGAGCATCCGGAAGAGCTCCCACCAATGCTGCTCTCCAGCTCTGCAGTTCCAGGCACAGGAGTAATTTAAGTAAGCAAATTCCTGGGAACTGTCATTGGGTTCCACTATATCTGAATAAATTCCGGTGCTGAAAGAGGCCCAGCACAACTGCTGCCTCACAGCGGTCTGGGGAGTCATAAATGGAGCAGCTTTCTGGAGAGTACACACTAATGAAACCCAAACCTGAGGCTGTTAGAGGGAAATGTGTAAGCAGCACACATAAACCATGCATAAAGGTATTAAAAAATATAAGGGAATATAAGGAGTAAGCAATCATTTACAGAGTTCAGCAAAGAGGGGAGTGAGAAAGACATCACTGGGGTGGCTTGAACCTGCACAGGGGAGACTGAGCTGAGCTCTTAGGCAGAAGCTCTTCCCTATGAGGGTGCTGAGGCGCTGGCACAGGGTGCCCAGAGAAGCTGTGGCTGCCCCATCCCTGGCAGTGCTCAAGGCCAGGTTGGATGGGGCTTGGAGAACCCTGCTCCAGTGGAAGGGGTCCCTGCCTTTTTATCATACAACATTCTGCCTTCTATCCCTTTAAAAACACAACCTATGGTACCCACGTGAACTTTACAGGGCAGGGAGGGAGAGCCCAAATGTAAATCACTAGCATCTGCTAAGGGCCTCCAAATTATCCATTCCATGCCAAGTGCCCTGGCTCTCACAGAGGAGCCGGCTGTGCCCGGGAATGTGGCTGAAGAGCTCAGCTGCTGCCCTCAGCCGGGAGCCTGTGCCTGCACTGCAGATCGGATGCTCTGTCAATTCCTGGAAGTGGGGAAGGCTGCTTCATGGCTGCTTTCCCTCCTCCTCCAGAGCAGTCACTGCTCTTAGGCTCCCCTGAACTTGGCATGGTGGCCAGCCTGGTGCTGTGCTATGGCTGAGCGCTCTGCTTGTGATCACCGTGCTGATTTCTAACGCTGGGGTTAAGTTTTCAAAGGGGAAGGCAGAAATTTGACAGCTGAAATGGACCCTCCCCTGATCTGGTGAACAAACCAGCAGCTGAGAACAGGGAGGTGACTATCAGCAAAAACACTGCACAGCATCACCTCGCTGGCACATGGGAGGGAGAACAGGCACTTCTTCCTCTTTGAGAGTCACGATTAACTGGGGTCTTACAGGTCAGTGTCCTGCCTAAGCACAGTGCTCAGAGCTCAAGGAAGCTGCTGGCAGGGTGGGCAAGCAGGAAGTCACTCACCCTTCTGGATGATCTTCTGGGCTTGCTTCCTGACCCGGGCATTGCGCAGGAACCGCCACTCTCGCTCCTTGCGGATCTGGCTCTCCAAGTCATGCTCCTCTGGGATCTTTCAGTGTATCAGCATATTCACAACACAAAACAACAGTAACCATCAAAACTCCACGAACCGCCTTTGTAACACACACTCCTACAAGTCCATGTCAGACTAAGCCATAAATTCTTTAGGCTCCAAGCCTCAGGCGGTAAACAGAGGAGCTCACGAGACTGTATGTTATTAAATACTTGAGCATCTTCCTGATCTAAATCTTCCCCACCATCTGTAATCTCTTCTCATTTCCTTTTGCTGTCCTATATTTTGTCTTTTAAATCGTAGGCACTTCTCCAGAGTGAATGACACAGGGTTTCTGAAGAACCAAGCACATTCAAACCACCCGTGGTTGTAACACACAGGAAACATCTCTGGATCAGTTATGGGGCTGAGCTACAGGACTCTGTCTAGCTTCCTCTGATGATGGCTGCTCCAAAAGGAGAAACTCTTGAAGAAGGGAGACACGGAAGACAAAGTCATTCCCCATTCCTCACAAACACACACTTTTTACCCTCTGAATACAGCCTTAAACTGTCTGTCACTGTCACGCTGTCCTCAAAATGCACCACACTTTGGAAACCAGCTACTACTGAGATGGGTTTCTGCTTCTTTAAAAGAAATTCAAAAGAAGAAACCCACCCTCCCCCTTCCCTCCTGGCCAAACCCCCTCAAACCAGACCAGCACTATTTCATTTGTTCAGGACTACAGCATCTATTAGAGAGGCCATGACAAATGACTGATAATGTAAAGCAATAAACAAAGCAAAGATAAAATACATCAAAGGAGATGTGAGAGCCGAGAGGTTACACCTACACCTTAATGAAAATCCCCCTTCTCTGGGAATAAATTAAAGACAGACCTAAAAAGCCAAGGGAGGAGACGGGAAGGAGCAGAACAGTAAATTCTGCTGCAGGCACCAGGGGCTTTCACAGTTTAGGGCTAAGAAATTCACAGTTCTGCAGCTGAGCAAAGTGCTCCTTATTCCAGCAGATAAAGAACAGCAGATTAAAGGAGTTTCTGGGCTCTTCAGGTCTGAAGGAAAAGAACTCTTCCAAGGAGGCTGAGCAGGCAGTTGTTTTTATCATCTGGTATCAGTAATAAAGGTTCCTCCTCTAACGAGATCTCCCAGGGTACAGTCCCCAGAGGCTGTAGCATCAGCAGACCACATGTGGCAAGACAAGCCTCAGACACTAAGTGACTGCAGGATGAAATGCTCTGGCAGGAGGGAGACAGCAAAAGTCCTTTCTCCTGCAGAGCAGCAAAGAACAGAGGATGTCTTTACCTGGCCAGTTCCACTTTTTGTGCCTGGGCATCTTCCTGCAGCACCTGCAACTCACATATGGCCTCTGCTTCCACACTCGTCTGTTTGCCATCTTTATCTTCCTCTTCTTCCTCCAAAGATGTGAGCAAAGGGGAGTCCCAGATGCTCACCCCAAGGATCACTATGCTGGGATGGGGTTACATCCATGCAGCCTCTGACATGCAATTCATACCCTTGCAGCAGGAGAACACTAAGGGCATATGTTTAAGTCTTGGCTTTGGTACAGTAGACTCAACCAAGCACATTCTCTGTGCCAAAGGCTCTGCAGATGGGGGATGTCATCACCTTGTAACTCATAAGGGAGGTTCCTGCAAAGATGCTTCCTCCAGGATCTGTGTGTGTCCGATAGCTTCCTGCAGGCCCAGCTGGGATCACAGCTGAAAAGGCCCAAAATACACTCGCTGAGCAGGAGACACTTATTCTTGGCACCTCCACTTTGGATACAGACCCTGGGTTGCAACAGTCCTTGTGTTACCCTCAAGCTGATTGATGCTGGTTGGAATTTGGTGAACAGACAAGTTCAAAGGGGAAAGTAACAGCGCCTGAGTCCGCACAGGAAGAAACCTGGCACGATTCAGTGATACTGCAGAGGGTCACAGAGCTTTGAGAAAGAAATCCACCAGGAATAACAGAGAAAAATCCCTGTGGGTCCTTCTAAAGTGTTATCAGAGAGTACCCATACAATACCCTTAATGGAATAAACTCTGTTGGACTCAGCAGACCCCTAAAAAGCATTGCAAGTAACTGCACCCTGGCAGAGATGCTCCACACAAGCTCAGTTAAGTGTGACACAGGCAATTAGTGTACCTGTGTTCAACAGACAAGGCCTGACTGACCTTGGAGCCAGTGAGCAGAAAGAGCATAAAGCAAAACGCAGCCTCTTCCTTCATGTCCCTCTGCCTGTGGGACAGAGCTGTGCAGAACTTGTCAGGAGGGAGCAATGGTCTATGAAATGATGAACCCCACAGAACATGTTGTGAAGGAGCTTCTGGTAACAAACAAGCACAGGAGTATGTTGGGATGTGTGCAGCAGGGGCTGTGACCTCAAACAAGCACAGGAGTATGTTGGGATGTGTGCAGCAGGGGCTGTGACCTCAAACAAGCACAGGAGTATGTTGGGATGTGTGCAGCAGGGGCTGTGACCTCCTGCCTGGCTGCTGCTGGCTGGGAAACCACAAATTCTTACTCAGAAGAGCTCTAGGTTCATCATTCGTGTCTGTCCCCCTCCCAGCCAGCTCCTGTTTGGGCAGATGGGGAGTAGCGAACAGTGCAACACGATGAGGATCCTGACATGCCACCAATTACCAACGTGTCCAAGCCTCAGCTCGGACAGAAACCTGTCCCGATACTGAAACCTCCTCCCAAGCAGTGTCAGCTGAAAGCCAGTGAAGCTTTTCTTCTGTAACACTTTGTCTCTCCCCCTTGCTGGGGAGGTCAGTGTTTAAAGCAGGGCAGGGAACTCAGTGGATGGCTCCAGTGGCACAGCAGTTCTTCCCTGGTTGAGGTTACTGCAGCAATTGCCCAAGGCTCAGTTCTCTACCAGGGCTTTGAACACCGGCCAAGACACAGCGCTGGAGTTCAGGCAGGGATTTATCAGGAAGGGTTTCTTATGTAATTCTCACCTTCCAGGATCCTCACCAGCTCCTGCCTGCATGTTCTGCCAGTCCTGGAAATAACAGATGCTGGCTCCCGTTCTCCTCGGCTCAGGGCTTCCTGACAGCTGGCAGCAAGGCTTTCCTGTGCCTCTCCAGCCAGGACCGCCCGTGGTGAGCAGAGCAGCCTTTGCCACAGGAGCTTTCAGGAAGAGGACAGAGTGCAGGGAGCAGAGCTGGGGTGGGTATCTGCTCTTCCTGCACACTGAGCGTTCACAATGCAGCGTTTCCCTTCTCTGTTGATTTGATTAGATAATAAATAAATCCAATTTGGTAGATGGCTTGAAACTGAGCCAGTGATTTACACTGGAAATTAATCCCTCAGTCTTTCCAGTGAAAGCATTCTCAGAGCAAGGTCTATGAAGCAAAACTAAATTAATAAATTAAATATGACTAAGATACACTCACAGTCATTTTATGTTTATTCATTACAGGCAGAGTTGTCTTGTCTTTCCCTGCTTATGATGGTAGGCAGCATCTCCAAATGAAGTGCTGAAATTAAACATCAGTGTAATCTTTTGCCATCAGGACGTGGTAGATTTTACTCCTTGCCTTTTTCCTGGGGCTGAAGTTCCCAAATGACAGCAGCCACCAGCCAAGGGCTGTTTGTTCCTTGTTGCTGCAGGAACACGGATTCTAGGAAAGGAGCACTCTACAGAAACCCGGCCAACCCCCATGTTCCTGTCCCGTTACACAAGCAGCAATCAAAGTCCCTCACAGAGGGACTTCTTCCTGCCCCGTGCACACACCCGCTCCAGTGAGGACGTTACATATAATCCCCTGTTAGGACAGGATAACATACATGTTTTCTCCACTTAGCCTCTTAAAGCTGCTTTACAGAAGTAATGGGGAAATCAATTCTCTTCCTGTCTTACTAGAAAACACGGATTTTGTTTTGCTCAAACTTCACCTAAATCATTGCTGTTGAGGACAGTCTGTGCTCTGAAACCTCAAACCAGCCAGGGAGTATTTCCAGATGCAATCACTTGGGAAACTATTAACGGAACATCGCTGTCATACAGGCTACTGCTACTCCTGCTACGCTAGCAAATGCTGAAGAGAGGGCCCTGCACATGTGGGAAGCACACGCAGGATGCACAGGGGCGTACTCTGCAGTACTCACAGTGAGACACTGAGCACCCTGGCACTCACTGGGGTGCAGGGACACCTCGATTTCCATGACTCCCCCTTCCCTAGCTTCTGTGCATTAGTACAGGAATGCTCCACATTCTGTCCTTAAAGTAACTTCCTTCATTTTATGCACATGAAGTAGTAAACCCACACCCACACACACGGAGCTCCCCACCTACCTACGAGAGAGCCTGAAGTGCTGTCTACCATGATTTACTTCCTTAATAAAACACCCCTCTTCACTGAAAGAGCTTTCCTTAGAAAGCAGACAAATGTTTTCGATAAGAACTAAGAGACTGAACACCATCCTCCTCCTCCCGTGCTCTGCTGGACTTGGATCAAGACACCAGAACTCATCTTGATGAGAGAAGCCTTGGTTGGAAGCCTGACCCAGCGCCAGGCATATGTCCTGGTGAATTTTTCTTACAATGGCATCAGAAGGGAAGTGACTGCCCGTGCAGCTCAGGAAGTGCCAGGCAATCTCCTCACCATCTCGTCTTTCCTCCTGGTGATTCCCTAAAGAAATGAAAGCTGCTCAGAAGCCGGCTGCCATGTAACTGCTTGTCTGATGTTCTTAGGGCAATTACCTCCCAAAGGATCCCACATGCCTGAAGAGTGGAGGAGTGGTGACGGATGGCGCAGTGGCAATTCTTGGATGAGGCAGCACATAAAATGCACTATTTCTTCATTAGTAAGATTTAGGTATCGGTGCTTGAATGCAAACATGTGCTGTGGAGTTGCTCAGGTAATGGCATTAATACCAGCTGTGCATTATTATTATTCACAGCAATTGCAAAACCTCCAAGAAATTAAGCTGAAAGTTCTGTTACAGTTTGTGCTGCTTGACTCCCAGGTACCTGGAGCCTTGCCTTGTCGTGTGTGAGTGTAATAAGGGAAGATTTACTGCTTGTTTTGATTTCATACTTAAAACTGAAACCTGATCTCTGGCTAAAAGACTCTGGGAATTTAACAGTTTCACCTTCCAGTCACTGATGATCTTTGCCCATCTCTCAGGAGCTCTGGGCTGGTTTTCCTCCAGAACAAGGCTTTGGTGTACTTCTCACTTCAGATAAAGCCAATTTAGTCACCAGAACACACTCACTCACAAAAATAGCTCAGTGTGGATCTGTCATTCCCACCCTCATTCTTCACCATAGTAGCACTTCAATGTTTAACTTTAAAACCCAACAATGATGCTTCCAAATCTCCCCACAGGCACTCCTGTGGATGTCCCATCATTCCCCCTTTCTCCTTTTTAAGTTGAAGATGGCTACACAGGGTGCCCATAAGCAGAGCAGGGCTCTAAATTCACCTGTGAGCACAGAGCCAAGGCTGGCTTCAGGCACAGGGTACGTCCTTGTGCCACTGGGGTTACGAGGCCTTCAGCCAGGATATCAGACAGCAACCAGCATCTCCCTCCCCCAGCTCCTCACAGCCCTTTCTGGAATAAAGAACCTTCCTCACTCCATTTATTTATATATAAAATCTATGCATTGTTACTCCAATACAATTTTCACTACACAGACAAGCACGTTTCAAACACAACAACTCTGCCATGCGAGCTGCACCCGTGCAAAACGGCTGGATCTGGGTCATCTACAGAACCTCCCCTCGCTGCTATGTTCTTTCTGGAGCATCCCCCGTGGGGTTCAGGGCTTTGTTCTGAGCTCTTTCCCTAGAAATACACCTCTGTCCCACCTGCCACTGACTCTGGGTGATCTCTTCCCTCTCACTTCACAAGCACAGTGGTCATGCAGCTTCCCAGAACAGCACGATGCACCCGAGTCCAATCCTTTCCCTCCCCAGACTGAAGGGAAAGGAAGGGAAGAAGACTTCGGAAAGGCCATAGCCCTCGCTCAGGGCAGCAGCCTTCTCAGGAGCTGTGATGCTGCGATCCACCGAGTACGCACAGAGCAAACAGCGTTACCTTCATGACCGGCTGAGCGAAATACTTGGCACTCCAGTCACAAAACCCCGTCTGCACTGTGGCCGAAATGAAACTTTTGTGCCCAACGGTGTCATCGGCGTCCTCAGTGGTCTGCCCAGAGAGAGGAGAGGACATCAACCCCTGCCCCTGCCATGCACACGCCAACATGCACACACAGCAATACCCAGGTTGCCTTCAACACGTCACCAGGCAGAAAAAGCTCAAAGACATTGCCAAGGAGATGTAATCTGTACATCTAGCATTAAAATCTGTCATTACATTAGCTCTCTGGAAATGTGCAAATCCCCTCATCTGCACAACACAAGGCATAACCAGGCCAGCATATGAATCAAGTCTGAAGCATCAGTGCATCATCAAATTGAGGTCCCAGGATGAGTTTCCTCACAGTCTCCCAAGCATCTGGCATGAGAAAGAGTGGAGTAGCAAAGATGATTCAGGATAAAGCAGAGCCAGCCACAGCTTCACACCAAGGGCAGGTGTGGGACGAGGATGTTACAAAGCACAAGACACCCAAAGAGAAAACAAAGTATGATCCCAGCTGCCATTCCCATGGGAAGCGAAGGTGTTCATGAAAAGGCTTCAACATTTTCCTCCTCACAGACTTGACTCTCCACCTCCCAAGGCTTTTCTGTGAGAGCACTCATTAAGGCAAGGCAGAAGTGCCAATGTAAGTGAAGGGCAGTTACCGCTCAGGAGTCAGAGCACCTAAAAGCTGCCCTGTTCACTGTCTGGTGGAGGGTGGTGCACACACCTCAGCCTCCCATGGAAGAGTAACCTCCCATGGACAGAATCATTCTCAAGAAGAATTATCTCCCACGGAAGAATATTAAAGAGTCCTTTCTATTGTACTGGGAGGGAGAAGAGGAGAGTCAATGTCCTCCCTCCATCTGCTTCATGCATTAGCACAGCAGTAGAGTTGACCTGCTGCCTTTGCTCTCATCCACAGAGCCATCACCAGGAAAATCCTGGAAATGTGCTGAGGGAGAGGGTGACACAAGGATCCTGCCAGATGGCTGAATCCTCAACGCCACTGACCACTGACTGGGAACAGCCTCTGTCTTCAAGTGACTGCCACAAGCACCTCCAAGTGTGCTTAGACTCAAGGTGTTCACCGGATGTGAGCCACCTGAAGGTGACATTCACATCGTTTGCTCATTCTAAAATCTGCCTGATTGCTCCACTTGGCACCACATCAGCCCTGCAAGCTTCTGTGAATGGAAGGCTGCCCAGTACCTGATGAATCTTCAGAATGCTAAAAGGGATGCAAAAAGTATGCAAAAGCCCTGTTGGCTTGCTCTGCTGGAAGGAGGAGTTGCTGCTCCTCCCAGAGGGGCTCCCAGCTCTTAACCTACCAACTAAATTCCAGCAGAGTGACCCATGAGGAGCTTTGGTATTTTTAGTTTCCATCACCCATAGTGAAGAAGGGCTGCTAAACACAGAGCAGGTACAGGCTGCTGGGAAGAAGGTGAATATTGCAGTGCAGGAGCACCTATTAGTCTTGCTTGAGGAATGCTGGTTTGCTCGTTAAAGGAAGAGGAATTTCCCCTTTTTCCTCCTCCTCTCCTGATTTGCTCGGGCTGGAGAAAAAGCATCTGAGGGTCATGGATCGGACTCTGTGCTATCACTTGGGCAGACAAATGTTTGTGAAAGAAGCAGCAATCAACTGTGGTTAAACATTTCGTGGTAGCAGAAGTGAATAATGGCCTATCAGAAGCTATCAAACAACCTTTATCCTGAAGAAACAAAATTAATCCAGTTTTATTTTACTGGCTAGAAGGAGCTGCTCTGGAGTTAACAGCAGCACAAAGCAAACAGGAGGGATGTGGAAACAAACCACAAAGAACAGAACACGCCACAAAGCCACGGCGCGGGGAAGAGGCTGGATCTGAAAGGGAAGACTCTTTACCTGCTCTGGCCCTTTGTCAAACATCTTCCTTGTCCTGGGGAACTGGTGGGAGTGGGGAGTGTATTGCACCCCCACGCTGCCAACGTTGGCGGGTCTGACAGAGGCCATGTCCCGACTGACCGGCTGCTTTGTCACATCGTTGGTCAGGCTGGAGCTGCTCGTACTCGTGGTTGGAGGTGAGCCTCTAAAGATCAAAGAGAGGGAAAGGATTCAGGTATCCCTGGACATGAGACTCTTGCATGTGAATCAAGTCACTTTTACTTTGTTTCTTCTTATAAGATGTGTACTTCACTGGGGAGGCTGGAAGTCCTGGGAGCCCACAGAAAAGCATTTGAATTTACACATGAATTGGGATTCATCTTGTGGCACAGTTACATTAAAAAACCAGAAACCATCACTGTGCAGCCCTGGGCCCTTCATTCCAACTCTGAATCTTACTGGTGCACGCTGGCTACAGGGCTGCTAGATCCAGTGAGGCCATGGCACAGGGTGCCCCATCCCTGGCAATGCTCAAGGCCAGGTTGGACACAGGGGCTTGGAGCACCCTGCTCCAGTGGAAGGGGTCCCTGCCCCTGGCAGGGCTTGGAGCTGGAGGAGCTTTAAAGACCCTTCCAACCCAAACCAGGCTGGGATTCTATGACCTGCAGTGTGGTGTTTGCTCTTGGAGAGTAGGTTTTGGGAAATAATCAAACTTTCCAATCCCAGCTTTGCCCATACCATTATCCCAATTTCCCTGCAGTTTAGACATGGCTTGTTGATCATCAGAGAACCCTTGCTTTCATCAGCTGAAAGGGCAGAAAACACAGATCAGGCTTCAATGGGAACTTTGGGTACCACGGAGGCAGAATGCACCAGTAAAACCAGCAGGCGTTAGCCCATCCTTTCAGTTCATCTTCAGATAATCAGAGAAGTTTGTTACTCTTGTCTTCCAAAGAGAAACCAGAGAAATTCTCTGCCTTTCCCCATAGTTTTTGTTTCTGGACACCCTACAGTGCTAAAACAAGAGGTTACCCAGATGTTCAACCAGGATGGCTCCTGGTGACCAGCCAGGAACACTTAAATCCCTATGGCAAAAGCATTCGGAAGCAATGCTGCTGCTTACCCGACTTGGTGGATGTGCATGCCCTTGTTGGTGGGGCTGGCAGGGGCAGACTGAGTCAGCGAGGAGGTGTCGAGGATGCGCTGGGGACGAGCATTTACCGTCGCCTGGAGAGAAAACACAGAGAGTCCTGAGGAGCCCCGAGTCAGCGGCAGGCGCGGTGCGTCACGGGCACACCGGGGGCTAAGCGCACTTAGAGCATCTCATCCCTGTGTGGGGGTGTTTAAAATGTGTATGAAAAAAGGCCCCCTGCAGCTCCCAACACGTACGATGATTCTTCTTCCTTAGGCAGAAAACACTTACCACAAAGTACCCTTTTGTGACGGGGAAACAGCTCTGACTAACACATAAACCTCTTCCCTGCAGGCCTGCTACCTGTGCCAGCACCTCAAAACAAGGTGCCATGGAGCAGGGAGGAAGCCCAGGGGTTCCCCTTCAGCAACCAGCCCTTCCTCCCACCTTGCAACCCAGGGCTGTGATCCTTAGTGAGGTGGTTTGGTCTCTTCTCCCAAGTAGTAAGCAATAGGATGAGAAGAAACAACCTGAAGTTGTGCCAGGGGAGGTTTAGGTTGGGGATTTGGAAGAATGTGTTCACCAAAGGGCTGTCAAGCACTGGAACAGGCTGCCTGGGGCAGTGCTGGAGCCACCATCCCTGGAGGGATTTAACAGACGTGTAGATGTTGGGCTTAGGGACGTGGGTTAGTGGTGGGCTGGGCAGGGCTGGGTTAATGGTTGGGCTCTTTAAGGTCTTTTCCAACCNGATTTAACAGTAGATGTTGGGCTTAGGGACGTGGGTTAGTGGTGGGCTGGGCAGGGCTGGGTTAATGGTTGGGCTCTTTAAGGTCTTTTCCAACCTAAACAATCATAGGATTCTATAATCCAGCCTCAACCTCCATTAAAGCAGCTGGATGAAGCTGCCTGGGAGGAAGCCAACTTCCCTTAACTACATGTGATTTCAGAAAGTCTCAAAAGGCCAACATTGATTACTGGGTCCTTTTCTGTTTGTTTTGGTATACATAGAAAAGCATGGTTTGGATCTTTTAAAAGCTCAGGCTGGGAATGAGAGTTGCACCATCCCAACCTGCACCATAAATACAAATCACAACACAGCCACAATCTGTGTGGGAGCTGGTGGTGGCTGATCAGCCCATGAGATACCACGGTGTGGTTCACATCCAGGAAGCCTCCATGCCTGTGCAACCTACTCACCGGCTGCTCAGAAAGACATCCCCCCTATTCAAAGAGCATGGGAGCTCTCCTGCAGATGAAGATCTATATTCACAGCTCCATTAGAGAAACAGAATAGGACTGGTCGCATTTGAAAACAAAACCTGTGCTTGAAATTCACGCTGTGCCTCACAAATAACAATTGCACAGATGCAGGCTCACAGCCTGAACGCTTGCACAGTCACGGAGCTCACAGCACAGGCCCCACTTTTCACTGCAGGGGATCAGAAAGCGTAGCAGCGTTTACTCACACTGTGCTATCTGATCACCCATCAGGGCAGCCCAGCTACATGACAAACACCTGCCTATCACAAAACATGTGTAAAACATAAAGCCTCAAAGTGCTGAGCTTGGCAAGCGTTCTGAGCTGAATGGTCAGTGCACTGAAATGGGAGCTGCAGTTCACTGACCCCAGCCAGGGGTTTAAGCCCCCAGCTCATGTATTCAGGGCTGTTGGCTGAGGAGCACAGTGGTAACAGGCAGTGCCGGACAGACTGCACTCTGATGTGGTACCATCAGAGAACTGCAGCTGTCCAAGCTTCGAAATAAAGCCTCATTCTCTGAATCTTTTAATAATTAGAACAACAGGCTTACACCCCTAAAATATTCATAGAATGGTTTGGGTTGGAAGGGACCTTAAAGCTCATCCAGCTCCAACCCCTGCCACGGGCAGGGACACCTTTCACTGGAGCAGCTTGCTCCAGGTGGCACTGGCAAGAGCAAAGCCCACAGTATCATGAAGCACACAGCAGTGAACCCATGATGTAGTCAGCTGCCCAAACTTTGTGTTTAAATACTTCCCTTATGGATCTTATGGCTAAGGCAGAGAAGAACAAGTAAGTTTTGTTCACTGAAGCATGCCCAGGTAAGAACTTCCGTAAATGGGAATGCTTCTTTTCTTGTTTTGCAGAACCATTTGAAGAGCCGCTGCCTTAGAAAGTCAGGAACAGAGCAGCTGCCTTGGAAGCAGAGCACAAGATGCAGGATACTCAACACTTGAGCCTTTGGGCTCCACCCAATACTGAGATATTTAGGACCAAACTTGTCAGAATCAACACAGAATTTACCAGATCAACCATAACATTCACTGTGGGTACTACAACACTGCTCAGGAGTCCTGCTGGTTAAGCAGACCCACACCGTGCTAGTGGAGGCACTGCAGGGCATGGCAGCATCTGTGTTAACACTGAGACATCTCCTTCCACTAGTGAGAAGCTAAGTCCTGGAAAAGTATTTAACACAAGAAAAGCAGATCTGGGTCCTTTTTATACCCCTTTAATCCCACAGCAGGAGTAACATTTCATTTTGTCAAGAGCCTCAAATATCCAAAACTGAAATAATTCCATGCATCTAGAGCAGATGGGGAATCCTGTCCTTTCCTTATTCACCTTCGACTGGCATCTCCAGCCTGACAGTATTTTGTTGTACACCTGTATTACCAGGGAAGGGCTGACCTCATTGCCCCACTGTTAAGTCTCTATCCCAAACCCCAGTCGCTGACAAGTATACTTAAAAACAAAGAGTTCAAATAAATCACTCTTTTCTCAATAGAAAACTAGATTTAAAAGCAAGAATCTCTAAGGCAATTAAATGGTAGCGTACAATGCTGGCATCTCTTACTGCAACTTCGGCTGAGAAGCCCAAGTGTGAAGATTTAGGATTACTGACTGGAAATCATCAGTAAGAGAAGTCATCTTGCATTGCAATGGCTCATGGACTTGATGCTGGAGCAACCAGAAAGCATGTGGGGAGGGCTGCGCTCAGCCAGCTTTCCACCACCACCGGCTGGGGCGGGAGGAGAGAGGCAGCTGGTGAGAAGATGTTCTGGGGTGGCCCGGTGCTTCGTTTGGGGTGGAAGGTAAGGGTGCTTCTATAGCTCCCAGGCTGGCAATTCTGAATCAGCTGTGACGGCAGCCTCCAGGGACATCTTGTCACCCTCGGAGGATGAAATGTGATGAGGATGGTGGTTAAGGTGGATTAGGCCTGGGTTGAGGAGGTGAGGAGTGGCAGGGGTGTCTGCATGCTGACTCACATGTACTAGTTCACCTGGGTTGGAGAGCCGTTGTGGCTTCAGTCTGCAGGCCAGTCCCACTTGCATAATCTAAATCAGTTTGCAAACGGATAATTGAATGAGGTATATTTAAGGTTTCTCCCAGGGACTGATCTAGATAAGTAGACTTCTAAACAAGACCTACTGACTGAGCTCTGCACCTGACTCATATCCTAAACCAACCCCAGGCCCTCCCCCATTGATTTCTTTTACCTGATCAAGAGTTCATATGAGGTTTTATCATCTTGGAACATTAAAAGCTCCTTCTGCAACAGATCCAGACTGAACTGGGCAGAGCCCTCCAGAGCACCCATTCAGCTCAGTCTGCCTACACTTTGCCTAAGCATGAAGAAAATTAACATACAAAACCTCACGGCCAGACATGAACACACAGGACATACCTTGTAGGCAATGCTGTTGAGAACTTTCATGGCCAGGTCAGAGACATCGGGGTAGGGGTCAGCAGCCAGGTGAAGGAGCACTCTCCAGATCTGGGTATAAACACTGTTGAAACTCACACCTAAGATAACAAAACACAGAACAAAAAACAAAGCCCCACAGCACATGACAATCCATCGACTGGAACGCTTTGATCTTATGTGAGAAAACTCATTAGAACTGCAAGCATCACAATGACATCTAAGAAAACATCAAGAGAAGAGCTCAAAAACACCCTCCCTGGGTGCTTCATCTCCACGTTGTCTTTGTGAACTCTGCAAGGGCTGGTAAAATGAAACTGGGAGGAAGCCAAATAAATTAAAGGCTACCTTCAATCAGCTTCCATCAAACTGCTTCTTTTCTGGGCTGGAAAGGACAAATGGATCATGCCTTTGAGCTTCCTGACCTCAAATACTAACCAGTATAACCCCACACATCCTGGCTTGTATTTGTCTTGTTATTTTGATTGCTGTTTTAAGCATTAATACTCACCTTCAACATTCAGGGCTTTATGGATTCGACAAGGTTACCAAGCAGGTAAATGTTAAAACTGAAGCTGCAGCAGCAGCACCTTTGTGAAGCAGTAAGTGCAACTCAGTCCTTCCTATTGACATTTGTATCAAGCCCTCAATTTGTCTCTGAATGAGAATATCTGGTGCTTGGTATTTCAGCAGAAGGGACTGACAGATTCAGAGTACAGATCAAATTAATAAGCATTTGCCACAAGTGACACAATTCTGTGAACATTTCAGTTTGCTGCTTTTAGGTGAATCTTTAAGCTGTTCTTTCCTCCAGCCCTCCCAGTGCCTAACAGTTGTGCCACTGTCGGCTGGGGGTTGAGCCATTTGGACAATACTGAAGTGGCCGCACTAGCAAAGAAGGGAACTGAACCAGGGATTTCAGATGAGTCACAATCAATGGCAAATGACAGATCAAGCTGTTACTGCATTTCCTTTCATGTTCCTGGAGGCATCTAAATAGAAAGTGTTAAGTTAGGAAAAAAGGGCTCTTTGGTCAACAAGCAGCTTCTCACCTTATAGCTGCTAAACCCAACGCTCAAACCCACGGAAAAGAGACTTGGGGAGCCCAGATTTCACTCTGGCTGGAGAAGGCAGGTAGCAAGGAGTACAGATGCTGCACTTCACATGCTTGTTCTTGTCAGCCAAGGGAATCTTTCTTGTGCCAGAAAGTGTGTGACCAAGCACTCTGAAACACAAAGGCAATAACCCAACTCCATCCCCTCATCTGACATGCAAGGAAAAGGGTCTCCTACTCAGCTGACTCCCAAAGGACTTTCCAAGTGGTACCTGCTGACAGAGCTTCATGCAGGAATATCACAAAGATTTCTGATGGGACCGTTTGGAGGTGTGCCTACAGCACAGACCTCTATAGCTAACCCTAACCTTCCCCCCACTGGTGAGATACAGGGCCTGACCATGACACCATAATGTTAAATGCAACCAGAAGGAACGAAGAAGTTGATATAATGAAAAAGCAGTAACAACTGTCAAAACACAGCAGTCAATGGGCACGAAATCAATGCACACATGAGCTGAGCAGAACTGAATGGTGCAGATCCCAGCTCAGGTTTTGGCTTTGGTCACATCAGACAAAAGTCACTGCCTTTTTTCAGAAGCTCTTTATCCATGTTTAATTAAAGACAATAGCAGTACACAATAAAGTATGTCCCTGCTTGGAAGAGGGGTTAGGCCTCCTAACCCTAAAGGGTGGTGATACAGAGCTCGTCTCCTCCAGGCTTTTGACCATTTGGGCTTTATTTTTGCAGTTGCCATGTTCATCCTGGAAGTGTCTATTACCAGGGAAAGAAAACGCAGAGGGGAAAGGATAAACAACAAGAGAGGGAGAGTGATAAAGAGCTACAAGCTGTGGGAGGGAAAAAAACCCACCACCGCTGAAGCAGCAGCCAGGTAATGACACTGGAGGTTTGCTCAGAGCTCTGCCTCCCACATGTGGTCCTGTGCTGAGCTAGATAAGCACCAATGGGAAATCTGCATGGACTGATTTCTTTTAAAGCCCTTGAAAGACAGTGAAAGGAACGGGAGGGATAGGGAGAGCAAGAGGGTACCCATCGGATTTTCCAGTGTCTCAGATACCACCTCATTCGTGACGCAGTCATGAAGGGAAAACAAGACCATTTTTTATACATCTGAGCGTCATGGAAAAACCAAGTGAAAGCAGAACTGCGCCAGTGCAATTCCTCATGCACCCGCAGCCTTTGAACAGAACAGAGGGAATTTCTACAAAGGCATCCCGGGCTCCAAGCCGCTGCTCCAAGGACTGGGCCTTTCTTCTGCCATCCTCCCCCCACGGTTAGTGCTGTTCATTACATCGAGTCAGCCGAGGGACGCAGCTAACGCAGCTCCTGTGCAAACCTGAGCCCACGTCAGTGGGATAATGGAAAGCAGCAGAGGTGGCAGCAGGAACAGCAGCTTCATTTCATGGAATGGACTAGAATGCAAAAAACCATTCACAAGACGCAAACAAAGAGCCGAGCAAGGAGGACGGGGAGTTAATCTAAGCAGACAGCTCTGTAATTAGTCAGACTGATTCCACGCCAGTTAAATGGACCTTGCAGCATAGATTTACGTTTACAGAATGATTCCTCTCTGCTAAGAATGTCAAAAATAAATTGCCTGCTTTTCCCAGTGACTTTGATTTTCTTTGCACACGCAAAGTTCAATTCAGCAGCAAGCACCATGCAGAGCCCTGAGGATGGGACCTGGCTGAGGTCCTGTGGCCAGGTCACTGAGTAGACTAAGGGCAGAACCACACTGGATGCAAAAACAAATGCTAATGGTTTTATTTATCCTTCTTGCTTCGCCAGGCTTTGGCAGCGTTTCTTTCCAATCCCCTGTAAAAAATCACTGCAGTGATTTTAAGCATCCATCTCTAGAAGAAGGTGCAGTCTGTTCCCACCAAGCACAGCAGCAAACCTGACCAGCTCCTGTGCCTGCAGGGAACAGCAGCTTCAAGGCTGGGATATCAGAAAACACAGTTGAAATCCTTCAGACCAAACAGTACCCAAGGACTCAGGTATCTGCCTCCCATCAACATTAATCCCACCCGCTCTGTAAATGTGCATCCCCCACTTCCCACAAGTGACACAGAAGGTCCTGTGAGAGCTACTTGGATGAAACTTCTGGAATCCTGATTGCTCCCTGAACTCTACTGCAGCAGGAGTGGACACAGGCCATTCCCGACAGGAACACTAAATCAGCATTTCTTGTGCAGCCCCGGCAGTCTGTGAGCTGCTCTCTCTGCACAGGGCCATGCAGATGGGCCTCTGCAGGCTCTGACCCCATTCAAGCAGCCAAGCCTGAGCTTTTCCATGTTCCAGCAGAGATCAGAAGAAACTCATTAGGAAAAAGAAGGTCCCTCTGTGGACCAGGGCTGTCACAACCAACATGAAAGCAGCCCACCATGAGCAACATCTACATCACGCTTCCATTTCCAAACCCTATTCCAATTCCTCTATTTAGCTACTATGCAAGTTACTATTTATCAATACTGGTTGACCAGCTACTTCTCACTATGTCTGTGCATTTCAATATGTAGCCTGGTGATAGAGAAGGAAGCTCTACCTGTCCCAGCACCCACTCTCTTACTTGCTGCAGCTCACTGTCTACCTGTATCTCTTGCTCTCCTCACCCTCACTGCAGTAACTTCTTGCTGTGTTTCTTTGAGGCAGCTCTTCAGGATGGATCCTGTGACGTGGCAAATAGGTTTCTGCCCCCAGCCTCTGCTGGAAAAGAGAGCTATTCCCAGCATTTCATCACTCCTAGATTTATTTTCCTCCTTTGATCATTCCATAATATAATCTTTCCAGCAATGCTCTCTGTAGGACAAAGACTTTAATCATGCAGTTTGGATATGAATAATCAGCCTCAAGGTATGCAAAACCCCCATCTGAATTTCTTCCCTTTTCCTATCTTGAAACTAAACTAAACTGAAAATTTCCAGGACATGAAGATTAATGACTAGTTGTATGGAAAAGCAGCAAAGCTTAGCTTGAGCTCCCATCAGAACGCATGTCTTTGTTGACTAACCAGAACTGCCTCCTGCCAGCTTGAAAATGCGGGCCAGAAATAAACTTCTCTTCTGGTAACAGAAGTGTCCAGGGAGGGAAGAGCCTGCCAGGAAACAGCACTCCTGGGCTACAAGGACATGTTGCAATTAAGGGGTCACTTGGCCTGTAGCTGGCCAAGAGGCCGTTTGTAAAGTGATATGAGAAGGAATGGAGATGTTTTCCCCAAGTTGATGGGAAGAAGTACATTGAATGATGCCAGAAAAGTGGATAGAACAATCCCTTTAGCACCATGTTCCTAAAATCACCAGAGAAGAAGAAAGCCCTGAACATCAGTGAATCAACCCAGGGAATGCAAAGTACAGAACACAGCACGAAACTGTGCCTGGAAATGTCTCCTTTTATCATTACAGACCGGATTTCTGTTTTGGTTTGAGTCTGCCCAAAGCACCGTTTTTACTGCTCTGCCTCTCAGCTACTTGGCAGAGTCATTTCTGCAGAGCCAAATCACCATCACCCCTCCCAAAAAACAGAGTAGAGCAAAGCAGTACTTCAGGCAAGACAAGTCTATGACCCAGGTGGACCCTCTCCGGGTCACCCGGCTCCTGCTGGCTGTTCAGCTCTATTTTAGTGCACACTAAAGATTTAAGGAAAGGGGTTAACCTGAGCTGGGGCTGCACAGCAGTCACAGCACTACTGAGGGTGGCTGGAGCAGGAGAGAGCAGGCTGGGAGATGGAGATCCTTCAGTACATGAGAAAAGCCTGGCTTTCAGCAGGCAAATGCTGGAAGGAATGGGATTCTGTGTGAGTTATGAATTTTAAACACTTCTATAAGATCTGTCATTTCCAGCTGGATGTGAGCTCTAGATTGAATAGGAATGAGGGAGGCTTTGGAGAACTGCTCATAGTGTTTGCCTAGGGCTCCCTCACTCATCTCCTGCTCAATTCCAGTTCTTTTCCAACCGTGCCGTACAGCTCTTGTGGGACACGTATGAGCCAACAACCAGGCACAAGAGTGCACCAGTGGAAATGGAGTCAGATTCTGACTTAAGATGGAGAGAAATTTCCCTGAATTCTTGTCATGCTTTAGAACATCAGATTTCATTTCCTACGGACAAAAGCAAATGAACTGATCAAGTTTCTAATGAACACATGATTTTAAACTGCCACAGGGGCTCAGGAATTACAATCCCAGGATCTTTCAGCTCTGGAGAGCTGAATCATCATCACTTCTTCCAGTAAACACATAGAAGAAATGAACATTTCTACTGCTAGGAGGAACTCTGTTGGAGTAAGATCTAGCAGCAGCTGAGATCCAAACTTTCCACGAAAGCAAGTGTGTGAAGAAAGGCAACGCCAAAGAAAGGGCAGCACAGTCTGTACTCACCTATTAGTGAGTTCAGGGAAGAGTAAGAGCTGACTCGTCTCATCTTGTCAATGGTCTCAAACGAGAGGATGTATTCTTCGTTCTCAGGGCTGCCCAAGGTGCTGCTGGCACTGCTGCTGGTGCTGAGATTCCCAGGAGAAAATGCAACAGAGCTTCCAGCTGCCAAAGGAAAGAGGGAGATGCCTAAATAAGAACTAGTGAGAACAGGCTTCACCTTGGTAGAACAGCTCTTTCCTAAACCCTGAAACATTCAGTGAAGGTGTAGGCAAATCCACAACATCCCCTTTTAAATACTGAATGTTTAAATACAGAGCAAGCATCAAGGGGTCAGGAAAGATTCAGTTAAAAATCCATGTATATTAGCGAGTTGGAAAGCACCTTTTTGGTTCACAAACACTCCGAAAAATCAATGCTAACGACCAGAAAACTGAAACTAGTTATGAGGGGGCCTCTCCTGCGAGCCCTTGGAGCTGGCAGCTGGACAATCTGGGCTGAAGCGCTGCGTGCAGCTCGTGCTGTCTGGCACGTGGAATTGCCTGGCTTGTATGAGGGATGGGGGCAATGAAAGCACTCTGCAATGTCTCTTACATTCTTCATTCAAGCTGAGGTTCTGCAAGGACTTGTTCAGGTTGCGAGCGGTGGTAACTGCGCGGATGTTCCCATAGGAGCTGACGGACCTCAGCCTGGGCGTGCATGGACCATCCCGCACTGGTGTCAAACTCCCACCCTCTGTGGAGGCAAAATGCAGCAATTGCAGATGGAACCAAAGCACCATGACCTTTTGGTTATTCTCCAGCAAATATATCACTGAAATACTGCCAATATGAGGTGCGACAAAGGATTCTCTGCACACGCCATCAGCACAAAGCGTATGCCTGTGCTGTCCAGGCTGTGATTTTGTCACATCCAGTCAAGCCAGGTGAGCTGAGTCCTGCCAGTGCCTGCAGACAACCACGATGACTCTTCCCTCCAGGCTGCTGCTGGGCCACTGCCCAGACGCTGTGCTAGGCCCCACTGCCGCAGCAGACACCATTCAGTAGGCAGCACCTGCAGGCTTGTGTCTGCTTCTGCTCATTCCATGTTCGCATTATAAAAAGTGTGCTGAAAATTCTGGTTCCCTCACCAAATTTCAGGCCTGTTTTCAACTCATATTTTGCCCGTGACCTTGTAATTTCTTGTAATTACAAACAGTAATTTCCCAAACTATCTCATTTTCACTCCCGAATACACAAACAGGCTTCAGAGTAGCGGTTTAACTTCACTGCAGAGGCGACTGCATTATGGTGGTGGGGCTGTTGCTTCCATTGAATCCTACTTATAAATACTTCAGGATTCTTCTGGATAAGGAAAGGCAATATAATAACTGCATGTAATGATTTTTCCTGCAGCAAAAAGGACAAATGGGGAGAAGCTTACTTTCCAATATCATTCAGTTATTCAGAAATAGGGAGATTAAACCTCTCATTGCAGAGACAGCACACGGTCTTGTCTCCAAGCTTCCATTGCAGCAGTCTTATTATCCTTCAAGATTTCCAATGCACAGAGCAAGGTTGGTTCTTTGTTATGTGGTGAGGCTTCTCACAGGGTCAATGCGACACTCAAGTTTCAGGTATAATTTGAGGGGAGGGAAAGGCTGGTAAGCCTGTGCGCTGCTTTGACAAACAGATTTCAACCTTGGTCCAAAGGGAATCCCTTTGAATTGACAGGGTGTTCAGCCTCTGCAGCCTGCTGGTGAGCTCTAGCTGTGTTTTAGATGGAGACTCAGCAGAGGATGCATTTCTGCAGTGCAATATATTATAATGCTAAACAGACACTAGAGCTCCCCACTGTGCCACTCACCTTCGTAGTAACGATGCTGTTTGATAAATCACCACCAGCAAAAATGTCATTGTGTTGGGCAAACTCCTCAAATAAAAGTTCCCCAGCACTTTCAGACTATGCATTTCCTACGCACAGGAACCCAAACCACCTACCTGGGGCAGCTGGAGAAGGAAGAGGGTAATTCTTCTCTTCCTCCATGAACTGCAAGGCAACTGTGCAGAAATTGCTCTCATACTGAACCACCAGGTGACTTAAAGCCACCACCAGCTCCTATGGGAAAAGCAGAAGTGGGTATTTTATGGTTATGTAGGTCAGAAACAATGGAACAAAGGGAAACACAGGACAATATGGTCATTATTATTGATGTTATTGGGCAGCTATCTAGACTAATCATTCTCCCTTCACAGGAATGAAAGCCCTGCTTCAAATCTAATTCCAAGTCTTTTATACCTTATCAGGCTCCCACTGCTCTCTGATTTTGCCCAGTACTGTCAAAGTGATGCAGTGTCACAAGGAAGTATTGAACTGGTGATGAGCACCCAGCTCCCTTAGCTCCTGCGATGCCCACATGCAGCGTGGGTCTCCTGCAGAGCAGTGGTGAGCTGAGCTGAGGATCTGTGCCCTCAGCCCCTGTGCACAGCCCGTCCCTCTCCCTGTGCTACACAGGCAGAGCGCTTGTCCTGCAGCCTGTCCTGCATCTGCTCTGAGCTGAAGGGAACAGAATGTGACAAGAGGCTCCTGGGGACATGGCTCAGCTCTTCCTCCAAGAGCCCCAGTGTTTGCCTCCTACACTGAACCGTGCAGCCTCGCAATGCCCTGCAGCATCAACAGCTACGGTGCTGCCTGCAAGGGATCACCAGCCCCTTCATGTTCATTCTCAGAGCTGCAACCTGAGAACCTGAATTACCGGGGGAGGGTAGAGAAGGTGAAGCTCAGGCCGTCGGTTAGGTACCATGTGCCAGGCTCTTGGAAATAGCAAATGGAAGAGGTGGAGAGCTGGCTTTGGTTGCTGCTCTCTGTTCAGAAGACTAATCTCCAAAAGGGAGATTTATGACTCTCGACGAGCACACAGTGACGTGCAGTTCTCTTGAATTAAACTGATTAAATGGTGGAGCGAGACAACAGAAATTAATCCTCACAATGCTGGTGACAACTGTCAGGGCGTCGATGTTCCAGTAAGGAAACACAAGCACTAGGACACCTAAGTACACCCACAGAACAATCCAGCATGTCAAAAACTACTTAAAGCACTATCGATGCACAATGGCAGGCACATCAGAAAGTCTGTCACTGTCCTTATGGCCTCTAAAAGCAGCAAGACCTTGTTACTGAACAGAGCTCCCAGGTTCTCTCCTCAGCACTCTTGCTCCCTCCCCTTTTCTTTCCCCAGCACAGCCAGACACCGTGTTTCTAGCAACACTATTACTGTTTCATTTAAAACCTGAGCTCCTGTAATGTTGAATATTGCAACCAGAACAGTAATCAAAAGAAGAGCATTATTAGAAGAGTAGCCCTGCAAGACTTCTCAGAGGTTTCTGCACCTGAAAAAGACTTCAGTGAAATTGCTCTTCTTCCTTACCCCCGTCTTCACATTCTCTTTAAGTAAAACAATAGGATATTTAAATTCCCACAGAAATCTGAGATTGTTACTCCTATTTCAGGCATTTGCTTAGTGGAACTGAGCTAAATCAGAGGTCCACTGTTAAACAGCAGAAACATTTTAATCTCAACAATCATCTTGTTAACACCTGGATACTACAACATGCTCCACTTGTGCTACTTCTGTCACTAGGCTCCTTCTGGAATGTTGTAGTATGTGCACTGAGAAAGGGCAAGTGGATAAAGCAGCACCCAGAAGGCTGCTGCTGGTGATCTCCCTGAGCAACAGTATGAGGCTGAGTGCCAAACAGAGCCACAGCAGGGGCTGATGCTGCTCTTTCTGCTGGTGCTGTCACTTGTGTGTATCACTTCTCAGCAGGAATGGGAGTTAAAAGACTTCACAACAAAGCAGATACTTCCAAATGAGTCAAGCTCATTGAAAAGTCTATTAAATAATGCATGCTCTGACACCCCTGTGCCACCAGCCCTTCTGTACCTTTCGAACCATGGGGCTCCCATCGTTGATGAGCTGGGCCAACATCATGGCCACGTTGTGGTCAATGGTGGTGGAGTGATCGGTCCGTTCAGCAGAGTTGCCCACAAAAGTTCCCAGAGCAAAGACTGCAGCACAGCGAACCTGAGGGACACAAACACTCATTAGTATTTCCCTCCTTTCCAGCCCAAGGTTTGCCAGTGGGATTGTTTTATCCCCACAAAAGGCATCTCTGGAAACCTGGACTACTGCTTCAGGTAAATAGTGAGGGTTAAAGGGGAGCCCGTGGAGAGTAAAAGCCACAACAGGCTCAGCAGAGCACTGAGCTTTAGGTATTCACAGATGCAGGAGTATATTTAATTTCCCAGAATACTCAGTGACCTTCCCACGGGTGCTTTTTCCAGTTGACGTTGCCTAGAATATTAATTAACAGGAATGAGGCAGATGAGGAGTTACTGCTGGGATGTGAATCTTTAACAGGAGCTCTGAACCAGAGTCCTCGGCTGAGGGCTTGCAGAAAGGTAGAAGATGATGGAAAAAAGCAAAGGAGAAAAGAGTAGCTCGAATCAGGATGAACTTTGCCAGGTCAAACAAGGATGTTTGGGATCAGGTGGTTTGGTGATCTTAGAGCTTGCCTGGGCAGAGCCTGCAGACAGTGGGACATGGTGCAACTGGTAACTGCAGGATGTTTGTGAAGTAGAAACCCCCAGCCGGTGTCTCTGAGTGGGTATGCTGGAAGGATGGCTCAGCCTGGCCTTCACACAAGTGCTCATAAAATGGAGGAAAGATGGGGCCAGGGAAAGGAGGTGGAGGATCATAGAATTCCAGACTGGGTTGGGTTGAAGGGACCTTAGAGCTCCTCCAGCTCCAACCCCTGTCACGGGAGCAGCTTGCTCCAAGCCCCTGTGTCCAACCTGGCCTTGAGCACTGCCAGGGATGGGGCAGCCACAGCTTCTCTGGGCCATCACCCTGTGCCAGCGCCTCAGCACCCTCACAGGGTGCAGGACAGAGCCTGAGTGTAGAAGGGATCCTCATCTTTACTCGCTGCATGTTAGCAGTGGTGTTTATCTCCAGGCTGACTTCTCCCACATGCAATGTAATTTCACCAGGGTCTGACAGGCTCTGTCAATCACAGCACATGAACCACTTCTCTCTTGGAGAGTGTGTCACAAAGGTAGAACACATTGAATTAAAGATGTATTTTCACACATAGCAGGAGGACAGCTCTCATGCTTGGGCAAAAAGACCAGAGGGTTTTTTGCAACACAGTGTGTTTTGGGCCCACATTTTTAACAAGCTTCTGATATGCAAGTAAGCAAAAATGACGGTGTTCCGTAACTCTGGAGCCACAATCCCAGGACTCCCAGGCTGTATGAACTCCCCCTGCATTTCTGTCGTTACTTCTCTGGCAGGCCTTTTATGATTTACATCACCTTGAAGAAACAGCCATGAGATCCTTCTCTGAGCCTGATGCCACGGTAAGGCTCTCAAAGCCCTGGTTTTGCAAGTATTTCCATAGCCCTCTGCCACAATTCTGACAGTTCCAGTGGCGTTCAGTTGAACAGTGGGATTTTACCTCAGGAATGGGATCCGAGAGGAGGCTGTAGAGCTTCTCGTGAGCGCTGTCCCTCACCCCACACCACCGGGCTGAGTCAAAGTTCTGCCAAATGCGGCCCAAACAAATGGCCACCCACTGACGCAGGAGAGGATGTGGATCATTCAGCTGCTCCAGGCAAATAGCAATCAGGTTTCCTTGAAGGCAAGCTTCCTACAACACAAATCAATGCCATTTATTTCGGATGGCAGCTTCCCACCTCATCATCAAAAGAGATTATTTCTGAAGTAGACAGGAAATCGAGAGAAAATAATTATCTGGTGGTTGTATATTGGTTTTGCTATAAAATACCATCTGGAAGCAGCGTGCAGGGAAGGTCAACTGCACACTGCTAGAGCTGGGTAAGTAGCTGAGTAACAGAAATGCTTCCTGTAACACATAAAGCCTGTTTTTTCCCTTGTTGGAAATACTCCTTGCTTCTGTCAGAGCCCCAGGGTTTATGGCTCACTCCATATCCTTCCCAAGAACTTTACAACAGCCCTCGAGCTCTCACTTGACAGGAACCAGGCACTATTGCTTAGTGCGCTGCCTGGAGGAGTACTTGAGTGACTTGTGTCCTTAACCTCCATGTCCAGGTGCCAGGCACATAATGTGTCTGTCACACCTCCAGGTCAATCTTTCTTCTAATCCATACAAAAAGAACATAAAGCAATATTCTAGTTCAGTTTTCCAGGGCAGGGTTGTGCTTTAATACCTGCTTATCAAAGCCAAGGCACAATGCAGGGAAGAGGCAGGAGAGAATGAAGGAAAAGGGATGCTGGGACTCACCTGTCCTGTGTTGTAGTTGTTAACAATTACAGCCAGGATAAATGCCGTCATCGTCCTGTGTTCAGCCTTAGATAAGATACAATTCCTTGTTAGCTAGGCAGCAGGCCAGAGAACAACTATACCCTGTGCTTTCTGAGATGTGAGAGTGCTCTAAGTGCAGTCCATGGCACATTAACAGAACAGGAGAGGGGGAAGCTTGAATTTTGTTATCATCCAGCCCTGCCAATAGTTACACCCGAGACACTTCAGCAGTGTCTTCCCCAGCCACTAACTTGGTGATGACCCTCCCACATAGCACAGGGCAGCCCTGTGGTAGCACCAGCTGCATCAGAGCAGTCCCAGGCAAGCTAAGCAAGTGCTAGGAGAGGCAGAGTGAGGCTGACTTGTCCTTACAGGCATATACGGGTCTGCCAGAACTGAGAGGAAATACTTGTGTCCGTTGTCCTTCACAAGGTCAGCTTGGCACGACTGAAAAATGAGACAAAGGAAAACACGGTGAGGGCTCCAACGCGGGAGTGCTTTCCCTCCGGTGACGCATGAATATTTCATGTCTTCATCATTTCCCTCAAATCCTGTTTTCATTTGAGAAGCAAAACAAGGCACAAGCAACCGAGCCCAGGCAGGCGCAGGGCCGAGAGGGCAGAGCAGTGCAGGAACCCTCTGCCACCCCAACGCAACCACAGCCGCTGAGAATGCGCCCTCCCGCTTTGGAGAAGAGTCCAACTTGCCATCTCTGCCCTACAGTAAACCTTCACCAGCATCTGAGAGCACCACAAGCAAAATCAAGGAGGAATCTGATTTGTTTGTTTGCTTTTACATTTAACAGAGTAAGGATTATTTCATATTACATCTTCTAAAAGCCCCAGCTCTAATTCTCCCCTTGATTTCCAACCCCAGGACATGGCAGGTGCAGTTCAATAGCACAGACAGTGCATTGGTTCCTTCTGTGTCACTGTCTTTGTGTCACTGAGCAAGCTGCGGTAGTGGAAGGTGTCCCTGCCTGTGGCAGGGGGCTTGAACTGGATGAGCTGTAAGATGCCTTCCAGCCCAAGCCAGTCTGGGATTGTAGGGCTGCAGCTCATTTTCCAGCTCAGCCTGGCAGCCACATGTGAGCACGGTTTGGGAATGGTCAATGGACAACTCTTGGACGCTGCCACATGCACTAACCCAGCCACACATTTCCCTTCCAGCAGCCCACATCACCGAGTGGTTACCAGTTAATCCATAAGGAGTGGGGGGGATGGAGGAGGAATTATTCACTCTTTGGATATTCATTCTCTAGATTCAGCCCAACCCCCTGCCTACGCAGGGGTAGATTTTGACAGAAAGATTTCAACCCATCCACACAAACGAGGCCCATCACTGTTTCATTTGGTCAAGTGCTGACGTGTATCACAGCAGTACAACAGGAGCATGGAGCAGCACAATCTCCTACTACACACAAACACTGCAGAGCAACTCCACTGTCTCTACAAGCCTGTAAGGAGAACAATGCAGGTTTTCCCAGGGCAGTATTAGCCAGGAAGCACGTGGCACACACCATGGTTTTGCTAACACACCAACTCAGCCTTCAGGTTGACATATTAGGGTCAAACTGAGAGGAGACATAGCACAGAAGTGGAAATTGAAGGGAGGAAATACCGGCTTGGTAGCCAGCTCCCCAGTGATGGTGGTTCTATTGTATGCTTCACACCAGACAGGATCATGTATTTTTTATCAGATGTAGAAGGTGAAGGAGGAAAGTAATTGTTGAAAGGAGGGGGGATGGCAAGATAGAGATGCAAGAGAATATCTTATTGCTGAAGGGAGTGAAGATGCTGGCTCTGGCAGACGAAAGAGCAGAGGGGATGGACTGATGCCAGGCTGCAGCTCCAAGAGGCTTTCCTGACTTCTGTGTAATGCAGCACAAAACCCAGCTTCCTTTCCCCCCCCCTTTTCCCTCTCAGTGTGAACACTTTGTGTTTCTTACAAACCCCAGTCTCTTCATGGCAATGCAGGCAAATAGAAGGCTGCCCATCTTTACTGTGCATTTATTGTGCTGCCACTGGCACCTGAGTACCTGAAGCTTGAGGGTGGGAGGCAGAGTCTATGCAGGCAGCAGACTCGCTCCTGCCTTCCCTGCTGGATCCTGGCAAAAGCACGGAGAGCCAGCATCAGCAACACCTCCTCCTCAAGGAATAAGCAGCTACACTTGTGAATAATACCACAACGTGACCAAAACAAGCTGCAGCTTGGTGTGAAAGTTCAGAACTTACATAAAATAGGACATTCCCAGTGCTGGGGAGGGATGAGAGCACAGATCTCCTCTTTCTCTTTCATATAACATGTGCTGTGTAACTCATCCCTAAAAACTCCATCAGTTCCTGGAATGCAGCAGCACTGCCACAGCTCAGGGTGGCCTGGGTGACCACGATGACCAGTAACAACCCCAGGTGGGCACGTTATGGGATTACCAGGGAATATGTAACCTGAACAACAGTTTTAACTGCAAGATCAGAAATGGTAGCCACGCATCTGGAAAGCAAGGATACTATTTAAGTCACTCCATTGCTTTAAAAAGCATGAGAAATGTTTGTGGTAAGATCTCTTTTTCACTGTCCCAATTTAGCAATATTCACGTTTTCAGTTCTCATTACCATGCAGATTTTTGGGTCTTGCTTAAATTCCTGACTATGATCCTTATTACAGGCAGGGAGATTTTCTTCCCCTTTAAAATCAAGCATTTCAGATTCAGAAGATGCTGCTTACCAAACATTACCTATGAAGCCTACAAAAGACTCTTGAACTTGGGAATCACACAACATGCTCACTATGATTCTGGCTTCTGTTAAACACGTTTAAAACTGAATTTGCTTCCAACACACATGGGCAAACCTTGCATCATCAGAGGGGGAAAAGACACATCTGTATTGATACTGAGCATACAAGAAGAAAGTATTCTTTTTGCTTTTGATATGACAACATACTTGCTCCCTGTATGCTCTGACAGCTCAAGATGCTGCGTGTCCCCTCCCTCGGCAGCACCCATTGCACACTCCTGGAGCTGCCCTCTCCTCCCTTCTCCCTTCCACCACTTGGCTGTGGAGCTAGAGTGAAATGGTGGCAGAGAATCCAAATCCAAAGTTTAAGAGGCTAAAAATCGGGGGAGGCATCAGCACAGAGCACAGGAGGGAGCAACACTGATGGCGGCAGGAGGGGAAAGAGCCCTCCTGATCAGCTTCCCCATGGGAAAGGGCGACGGATGGTGTGGCACACCGCGTACATTATACATGAGCCTACTCAGAAACCTACCTGGGGGTGAAGCATCAGCTGCAGAGAGGCATGCATCAAAAATAAGCTTTTCAAGAGTAGCTCGAAGATGAATAGTTTTCATTTTCTTTGCTTTCCAAAATCCTCTTAGGATGTTAATGAAAATGTATTTATAAAAGTAAACCTGACAGTGTCAGATCAACATGGGGGAAAACTCCAACACCGGCAGTGTTAATCTCCATACTGAAATATGGAACCACAGGAGATACAACAAAAATAACCCCTCAAATAGGCAAGATCCAACTTCTGCGAACAGCTCAGACCCCTTCACATCAGTTACAACCATGCCTGTGTGCACCGCTCCTCATAATTTCATACTGCTCAACTAATTGCACCCACAAACCACCGAGTCATACATGTAACTGTAAAAATTCATCAGCAATTACTTACCTGCTTTATTATGTATTTTAAACCCTACAACCAGAGCTCTGGCTGAGGCCAGCCTCAAAAATCAGGGCTCATCCTGAAAGGTACAAAAGATTGTCAAGAAGACCAGAATCATAGAGCCATGCTAGAAATAACCTGTGCTCTGGGGAGTGAATACTGCTCTGCCAACCATCTGCAATGCATCAGCACATGCATTCATTTACAAATCCTGTTCCAAGACCAAAGTCATCAAAAATTACTGCTATTTCTAGATAAATTCTGTTTGAATCCAGAAGTGATAAGGCATCAGAGAATCCCAGCCTGGTTTGGGTTGAAAGCATCTTAAAGCTCCTCCAGTTTCACCCCTGCCACAGGCAGGGACCCCTTCCATAGAGCAGCTTGCTCCAAGCCCCTGTGTCCAACCTGGCCTTGAGCACTGCCAGGGATGGGGCAGCCACAGCTCCTCTGGGCACCCTGTGCCAGTGCCTCAGCACCCTCACAGGGAACAGCTTCTGCCTCAGAGCTCAGCTCAGTCTCCCCTTGGGCAGGTTCAAGCCATTGCCCTTGGCCTGGCCCTACAGGCCCTTGTCCAAAGCCCCTCTTCCAGCTTTCTTGTCAGACCCCTTTAGGTATTGGGAAGCTGTTGTAAGGTCTCCCTTGATGCTGGTCGCCAGCTGCTGCAGTGTGGTTTTGAAGTACCTCAGGAGAAACCGCCGAGTCTAAAGCAACTGGATAAAGTGGAGATGGGGAGAGGAGGAAGTTGCCGGAACCCAAAAGAAACAGCCGAGTTCAAAATACTTACACTGTCCACTGCCAGAATTTTGGCCCAGATGAAGACCAGGAGAGGCCTCAGCTCACGAGCTGAACTCTGGAGCAGCTTCAGCACATAGGGGAAAATGCCGACGGACAGGGCCTGGGGGGCAGAGAACAGTGAACACTGGTTAACCACAGAGGAGGAATGTGGCAGAAAACAAGTCCCTCCATTTCCAGCAGGGAGGGGATCCCTCTGCACCTCTCTGCTGCTCATTCTCATCTTGGATGTCACCAGTTATTTTCAGACTCATTTGCTCCATGGAGACTCAGAGCTAATCTAGCGCTCGCTTTTGCTCCTTACAGCCTGGGCTATTTAATGTTCACGAGACGCTGCGCTCTCCTCAGACGGGGCCATTTGCTCTCACAAGTAAACATACTCCAAAAGCTCAGTAATTGCAGCCTTCCCACTGGAAATTAAACAGGCTTCTTGCCTGGCACAGACTTTTTACCCTGCTTTTTCTATGGGAGCAGAAGCTCTCGCAGGAGGATGTGCACCATGCAGAGAATCGCACTGATTGCTGTCACACTTTGTCAAGTGCAACGTAAAGGACACGCATGGTGGGGACTGTGCTCACAGCACTGGGCTTGGGGGGTTACATCTGAGCGTCAGTGAGGTCTATAGAGCACCTCATAGCCAGAGCAAAGGCTGGGGCTGAAGTGCAGCTGCGTTTTGATCCCCACTGTTTATAATCCAGAGGCCTTAAAATCCCCTTTAACAAGTATTTTCTTCCTACCACAGAGGGCTAAGCTGTCTGTGAAGCTGCACAAGGGAGTCTTGGCTGAGATGGAGGAGGAAAGCAAAGAAAACCGCTAAAAAGTCCCATCATTGAGCTATTCCACGACCAGCTGGTGGTTTGTCTTCATCACTTTTATCAACAAATAGCTCCATTTACAAGTGTTTGAAACCACTCCTCTGTTTAATTCTTATTTATTATCTGCACTGCGCAAGCCACTTTCCCAAATGCAGAAGGCAGCTGCTGCCTTCTCAGAAGAGCTTATAAAATCCAAAGACCAAACAGACAAAGGAAGAGACGAAAATGATGCAGGCAGTAAGCTGAGAGAGCAGATGATAAACGTACGTGCTCTCTTTCTGTTATTTATTTGACACAACAAACCTTCTTATTTGTCCCAGATGTTCCCTCCTGTTCTGTCCCTTACAATATTTTACACTAAACTATTCCCAAGGAACAACTCCTTGTTTAATGTAAATGAACAGCTACCCAGCCTCTCTGATTAATACAAACCACTTTTCCTTTAGTGATGCTCCCTCCATTTCACACACATGAACACATACAGCACTGGCCATTTGTCAAACCTGTGGAGTATCTTCCCCATCTTCCTCCCATAAATCACTTGTATTTATCCCTTGCCCCGAAATAAACCCGACATTACAAGACAACAAGCAGCATCCACGCACCAAGCTAACAGCCCAGGGACCCAGGTCCAGAAACCTTCCCAGCAAATCCAGAGCCCGCAGCCGGTGAACCTGGCTCAGCAGCACCTGCAAGGGACAGGGAGAAAGGTTATTGCAGACCAAACACATCCTTGTGAGTGCAGTGTAAAAGGGCCTGAGGGCTGCTCCATCCCTTGGAACAAGCATGGCCTGAATGAAATAGGCCATTGTTCAGACAGGCTGAATCAGCCCAGCTCTCTCAGCCTGTCTCCAGAGCTGCTCCAGCCCTTGCAGCATCTCCATGGCCTCCTCTGGACTTGCTTGGGCCTGCAACGTTTTCCTGGGAACACAGTTATCCTCCATCTCCACATCACTGCTCCACTTGTTCTCTCTGCTAATTCCTCTCTCAAGAGCAGTGGCTCCAAGGCAGCAGCCCCTGTGGATCTCAGATATTCTCAGTGTTCCACCCGCCTCTCCCCAGCAAAGCAGGAATGTGACTGCATCTGCAGGAAGGATCCAGAGGTGAGCAAAAGGCTCAGCCTGCCATTACTCAAAAGAGCTCAGAAGCAGAAAAAGAGGCTTTGCTTTCCTTGGCAATCGATGTAAGAGACTTAAGAGGGAAGCGAAAGGTCACATTAGTCATTAATAAAAATCTCATTAAACTGGAGTCTGACGACGCTAATGAGGTGGTAGTTTACTGGCTTATACCCACCCCAGTGTGAAATATTAACAGGCAGACTTTCAGTTCTTAATCTCCTTAACAGATGTAAGATATTGGAATGCAACATTTAATCCTCAGTTTAAACTGAGAAACATCCCTCAGCACAGGGCTTGGGCTGAGAGACTTGGTGATTTAGCTCCCCAATTCCATCCCCTTCTCAGTGTTTTTCCACACTGCATATTCAAATTGAATTGTTTTTTCATGTTTGCTATTGAAGAATAACTAAATTACTTGCCTCGTGGTTCATACTACAGATGACTGATACTAAAGATGTGCAGAAGGAGTCCAGAAGAGGACAGCAAGAAGATGTGTTAACTACTGCAACAGTTTCACCCCTGAATATCAGAGCTCAGGCTCAGGTCATAAGAGAAAGGATTTTAGTCGCCCTGCCCCAGTTGGCACCAGCCTATTCCATAAACTCACTACAGAACTTGGCGTGATTATCAATGCGCTTTAAAGGTGCCCAGCACAGGAATAACAGGAGCAGCTGGTTGAGATTAAAGCAGTGCCAGAAATCAGGGCACAGGAAGCAGAGAGGACGGAGAGGAGCATGTTGGACACCGGGTGCTTACGCAGGCAATGGGAGGCGCAGGGATAACGGTGCTGCTGGCCCTGACCTTCAGAAACAAGTAAATCCACAAATACTGTCAGAGCTGGGGAAAACCAGATGTAACTGAAAAGGATTTGAAGGTGACAATGCAAAGCCACATCTCAATAGTGCCAGCAGCCCACAGAACCCTTAACAAATTGTTTCCTATTTTGAGAGCTCTGTTTTGTTATTTTCAACACCCCTAAAGCCACCAGCCTCTCCCAAGCTTCTACGTTCCCACTTTCCCAACTGATCTGCACAGTAACTCCAAGCCAGAACTGACACAAGTTCTGGAGACTTGGGTGAGGATGGGGGAGTCTGTGCATGACTTATGAACCTTTACTGAAACGGTGGAGTGGACAAACCACTGCCTCATGTGCCACCCTGATGTTTGTACACCTCTGCTCCTGAACAGAGGATAGGGAACCTAATAACACCCACACACACGAGTGAGAGATTAGCCAGGACACAAGAGGGTAGTTTAGAAATAGAAGTCCATGTTTCAGCAGGCATCTCCAAGCAAACACAGGATGGAAGGAGGAGACTGCAGCAGTGCTGCCCCCATGGCTGTCCATGGGACAAATGCTGCTCTCGGCAATGTGCACTGGAGATGCTGTGGCAGGAGGTAGCTCCGTGAGGATGGAGCATCTGCCACCCAGGCTGTGCCTACATCAGCTTCTCTTTGCTGACTCCTCTCTTCTCTGCACCAGGACAGCACCTGAGTGCAGCCTGTCCCGTGCACAGCAAGAATTCAACATGGAAAGCAGCTCCTGGAAGTCCATTAAAAGGCCATTCACAGACCATTTCTGTGACAAATCCATGCATGGCTGGCAGCAGGGCCCTGGCACTCAAATACTGTCTTCCCAGGGACACATCCAAATGGAAAACAGAATCAGCCTTTGTTAGACTACAGCAGCGTGGTCTAAGCACACTCCTAAGGGATCAAAGCAAAAAGACACCCCAAAGGGGTCTGAGATGCCCTTCCCTCCCTCTCCTGATCAGTCAGTCTCCGATTCAAAGCACCTCAGTCCTGTTACCAAGCAATCATATTCCACTATACAATTAATATGCTGTAATTATAAGAATAATTACACTGTCCTGGCTCATTCTGCTCCAGGATGAGAAGCAGGTTCCTTTGCCAGCTGACCTCTCAATTCCACGGCAAGGTTAAGCTCCCTGCACAGCCCTCTAGAGCCAAATAGTTCACTGGAAAGCAGCAAAGTTGGTGCTAGAGCAGAAGCTTGCCTTGTCCCATTGCAGTGACAGAGATAAACCCTACATCTCTTTATCCAGCTCATCTCTCAAGGCTTGGGAGGCTCAGGGAAATGAAGATTTGGTTTTACAGAGATTGACGGTGCTGTCAGTCACAAAACAAGCTGGTAGCTAACAGAGGGCAAGCAAGTCTTCACATGTTTAGTAAAAGGAACCACATATCCTTGTACAAGAGATGAACCTCGTTCCTTCAAACAGAAAGACCTTAAATTTCGCTGCCTGGTAGAGAAAAGACCTCAACTGCCCGTGACAAGGGTTTGTATTTCTGTCAGCACAAACTCCGAGGGAGGAGAGGGCAAGAGCAGGTGACAACTGTAATATGTGCCTTGCCATCAAATACTGTTTGAAATGAGGGGTTCTGTTTCTAGTGGATTTACTTCTCCTTCATACTTATGAACTTTGTCTAGTCTGAGCAAATGCCTACCAGAATTCTACATTCCTTCCAGGCATGGTCTTCAGAGACCTGTTTCTGTGCTCCTGCAGCAAAATTTCAGCATCCCATTAAGGGGAACACTTTCCAAGCTGTACCAGAGAGATAAAGGAGCCATTTCCAAACTATTTACAGTGCAGTAGCTTCCACTTTCTGGGGACAGAGAGAAGATAAAAGTCTCTGCCTGATGGAGCTGGCATACAAGAGGAGAGACTACAGGAGAACACGACAGAGACAGGCTACTCTGTGAAAAAGTCTTGCTGCTTCAGAGGAAGGAGGCAGCCGAGCCCGATGCTGATAAAGCGTGAAGGCACGGGGGAAGAACAGCACTTTGCCTTTGTCTGCACAGATCTAACAAACACCCAGTCAGCTCCAGCTCACCCTGCAGGAACCCACGTGGCTTCCATGCCCACTGGCACCCGGGCTCTCACCTGCAGGACAATGGGGAGCTGCTCCGGGGGGTTGCGGTTCTCCACGCCCATGGTCAGCCAGACCTGGAATGCCGTCAGCTGCTCCGCAAAGAAGGGGCTGTGCTGTTGGAGCAAGGACAGGAACGCAGACTTGAGTTAAAACCAAACACGGTGATGCAGTCTTGGCGCTTACAGACTCACACAGTTTATGGTTTCCAAAGCCTATTTCTTTTAGTTGACACACGTTTCATAGCATCCCAGAGTGGTCTGGGTTGGAAGGGACCTGAGAGCTCCTCCAGCTCCAACCCCTGCCATGGGCAGGGACCGCTTCCACTGGAGCAGCTTGCTCCAAGCTCCTGTGTCCAACCTGGCCTTGAACACTGCCAAGGATGGGTTACTTGGTGAGATCTGACATCCTGCAGCACGTTTAAGTCCTGTGAACCTGCTCAATGCACAGAGCACCTCCTGTCTCCCAGCACCAGCAGTGACCTGCCCATCACCTGATATTACTCCCCGGAACACTTCACTGCACAGTGCACACTCGGATGGTCCCTGGGCACACCAGTATCCCCTGCCAGTGCAGCAGTGCCTGAGGAAATGCTCCTTTTGCCACCCATCACCCCAAGGATGTGCTGCAAGCTGGGTATGAGCAATACAGACCAAAGCACACAGCAGCTGCCAGCTAAAAACCCACAGGGAACAGAAACCGAGTGGGAAGGAGGCAGGGGGGAGATGGGAGGAGGGAGAATGAACCACCCCAAACCCGCCAGAGGCCAGTGGCTCCCCAGGCACCCCCGGGGGAGGCCCTCCTCCACCAGGTTATCGGGTTTTCCAGGTCTGACTAGGCAAGACTGCCTGGAGAACAGGCAGGAGTCAGACCCACGTGGCTTAGGATGTGCTGCTGAAACAAACCAGCCCTGAGGAGACTGCTGCTCGCTTTCATGCAGGGCCAGGCTGGACTCTCAGCCTGCAGCGTGACTGGTGAATGGATGGCACCAGGTAATGCTGTGACTCACAAGGCCTTCTGACACCCTGGACACCAAGAGGTGCTTCTGCCAGCCTGGACAGGAACCAGGCTGACTAAGCCCACAGTGTCCTTCTCCCTGCCTTGCACTGAGCAATTCCTCCCAGGACTACTGCTGGCCAGCAGCAGCTCACCTCCTCTGACTTACACCAACACATCTCGATGGGCATAAATCAAGAGGTTTGAGGGCAAGATGTTGATTAGAACACAAGAAATCCATCAGAGATGTGCCTGCTCCATCACTTGTCACAGTGCAGAGCTGAGCCTCTTCCACGCCCTCCCAAACCAACAGCCAAACTTCCTATCCCCACAGGTGTCTCAGAGGTGTTCAACAGGTTAATACTTATCCCCTCTCTGCAGAGCAGGCACCAACTGGATTTTAAATGGAAGCATAAGGAATAGCTCAGAAGAGGACTGGAGCCCAACCAGCTCACAAAGTCTGAGCTGTGACAGCATGTTGATAGCTCTACCTACTGCAACTTCTAGCCAAAACATGCAAGAAATCACAACTGAGATTGAAAACCTATTTTAAACTGGGCACACAGGATGTTAAGGCATCACCCAACTTACCCTAAAGGCAGTTCCTTCCTCTATAATTGTAGGTAATTGGGAAAGGCAAATATCAACTGCAAGGTCCCAAGCTTGCCTAGAAGAAAAGGTGAGAGAAGAAATAGAAGTCATCACAGGTTAGTCCTAAGCAATACCAAGGTAAACTTAGATCCTGATCATACAAGTATGTGGACAAAGCAATGTTGTCTGAGTGGCTTAGAAATGCTTAATATTCCCTTCTTCTAAAGACAAGTATAACATATGAGAACTATTGAGATGAGCAGCAAGAAGGTCTGGTCCAGCATCAGGCTGATGAACAAAATGTGGGCAAGGTAAAGAGATCCCTGGCTCAAGTTTACAGACCCTGCTCCTCTCTGTGATGTAGAGGGAAGCCAGAGTGAACTGAAGTCCTGTTATACACCTGTCCTCCTGCAACAACAGATGAACTCAACCCTGGATTAGCTCCAACCCACAATCCTTCAGCACACCCCTCTGTACAGACACAAACCCTGGCTCACTCTGTATTCCGGTCACAGCAGAGCAACTCAGGTAGATGCATTCCTCCCGATGGGCCCTCCAGCCCACAATTCATGGATACACCTACACGAGTACCTTAGTTCCCCCTTTCCACATCCTCCACACAGCTGCTGTGTCACTGCACACAGCGCTGAGACAAGTGACTCTCACTCAGTAATCTAATTCCGAGCTGGGTTTTGCATGGCAGCCTTGTTAGAGATCAGCTCTCCATGAGTCATTCCAGGACGCGCTAAGGTAGGAGAGGAAATACTGAGAGATGTCTGGTTTCACGCTTATCTCCTATACTATTTAATGGCTGAAGTATTGTACCTGGCAATATTTCAGTGCTACCGTTGTCACAGCACTTAAATCACACACAGCGGCCAAGGAACCTGATTCAGGGCAAACAGAATGTGCTACAGTCTGCTTCAACAGCCTCACAAACTCAAAACCCAAACTAAAATCCATGTGTTTAGTCTCCAACATTCCTAAAACACCTCTAAAAAGTGAAACCGTTACTTTTTACCCCAGAGACAATTAGCCCATCTCTATCCATTGATGTTTCACACACACTTCTCATTTTAACATATGAATTAGTGCACTCTGAAGGGCTGAGTTAAACCAGCATCCGCTGGGTTTCTGACACAGAAGGAACTGATTTGCTCCTCAACCACATTTGCTCTTCCATGGTTCATGGCCATGTGGGAACATCAATGCACTGAGCAATGTTTCTTCTCCCAGGAACTTTGCAGACACGAGGCCATAGGTGATAATCAATGCAGTGTGCTTTAGTTACCTGCTCTAGTAAGTTCCTAAATCACACTGTTTGGAGTCAAACAAAGCCCTGCATTCAAACAACTACCACATGAAATCCATCCAATTAGTCTAACTGGAGGCTGTTCCCAACCGAAAACCATCACCCCAATTAGATGGAAGAATAAACTCAAAGGCTCTTGTATTTTTCCCTTGGATTCAGGAGATGCAGCTTGGTTCAGCTGCCCCAGACCTTGTCCCTCTGTTTCTCACCTTCCACTTGACAATATGCTGCCAATATAATTAAGAGGTAATCAAGAGATAATCGAAGCATGGCAAGAAATACTTCCCACCTGCTCAATAAAGAGCCACACTGGAGAGAAACTGTTTACACAGAGCTGATGAAACAGAGTGATTCCTGGTTGTGGCAGAGGCAAAGTCAATTAGTGCAAATACAGAGATCGTTTCCCTCAGGTAAAGAAGGAGCATTTCTGACTTACAGGTTCTTGAAGGAATGGGCACCAGCACCTACAGAAATTCTCTCAAACACTAAAACCCATCAATGCCTTGTGCCGTTGAGAGATGTTTTGCTAGACAGGAGAAAAACACATTAAAGACCAGGGACAACCAGTTTGATTTTGGGTGTCTGTATGAGGGTTCTGCACAGGTCATTATCCTGCAGAGGCACAGTGCTAAGGTGCCGAGCTCCTCACTGTAGGTAAGAAGCACTAGTGCTGCTATAAAAACCTCTGAAGCAGCCCTGCAAGGCCAAATCTCAACGGTTCCAAGTGCTATCAGAAAGAAGAAACTAAAATTTAGACAGATATTTCAGTAGATTAAACCAAAATCTTTTTGTGCTTCCAAAAGCAGCCAATGCAGCCACACGAGTGTTACTCAACCTTTCCAAAGAGTAACCACCAACATGGAGTCTTAACATTACTGCTTACCCAATCTAGTGCTGCTGAGCAGCACCAGCTGTGAAAGAGACTCGAAGCGGTTCTCCAGCCTTTCAAACCAGCCCAGCACATGGCTTGTGAGGCTTTACGTTGACCATGAGCTGCCCCACAGTTAACTCCCTGTGTTGGTGATGGCATTAAACAGCATTACAACAATTAAGATTCAAAACAAGCCCCAGATGAATGGTAAAGGACTAATGCCATGGAATACGTGAGGGAAACACAAGGGGAAAACCACTTGTTACAGTCATGGTGAAAATAATAGCTGGTGATGGAGAGGAGGAGCAGTGATTGACTGTTTTAATATGCCAGGGGGAACCAGAAAGGTGGGCAAACCATAGACATGCTCATGGAACTAATATTCCACTTCAGCACACAAACAAGAGATAAATTATGGAGCAGCAGTGAACAAGGATGGGTGGCGTCGCACCCTCACAGTGATTTATGAAAGCCAACCCAAGAGATCACTCCTGCGCTCCCTTCCCTGCAGAGACTGCTGTTTGCAAAGCACTGTGGAAGATTCACCACATCAGGTACAAAAAGAGCTTGGCAATACCCCCACATTGTTCTTTCCTCTCTTTACTGTGCCCATCCAACAAGCCTGGGCCCACACACGACAAGATGACACTATCCACAGGGCAATGACCTGCTGAAATACTGCAGTGTTCCAACTGCACTATGTGATGCTACTAAAGCATGTGTGTGGGGGGTGTGTGTGTTATCCTATGTCATCCTACTTGCTCTGTAGGTACAACAAACGGAACGAGCACATGCGTTAGAAGAGAGAACACCTCCCCTTTGCATCCCCTGCTAAGTCAGAAGCTATCACACACTTAATGTAAGGTTACTCAATGCACAAGATGCAAGGGATCACCCTGCACAAGGACACTGCACTTCAGAGTACATGGAAATTAAAAATGAAAAGGCATTTTCCAGAATTCTACCATAAAAATTAAACAGGGAAGAGCTGCCCCGAAATCCATCATTAACTCCTCCCACGAGAGACATACTCATCTAATTTGTCTCTATATTCTAATTTGAATTTCTCTTACCCTTCAGCACAAAGTCCCTATTCATGCACCCCCAGACTCCATCTATCCCCACTCAGCCCAACCCCAGCTTCATTACAGCAGGGCTGCTGAACCTGTTAATAATTCAATGTGAGCTCATCCGGTGCCTTTATTGCTTGCCAGAGGTGCTGCAAAGTTTGGACTTTCAAGCAAGGACCAGACAGCCGAGAGTTCCAGCTCTGCTCAGTGACTCCTTGATGGGACAAAGCCAGGAATCAGCTGGTAACTGAAGCCCACAACAACACTAACTGCAGAAATGAAGCACAGCTGGAGAGGTGAGCATTAGCCTTCCTTCAGCCACATGTATGATGGGACATGCAGATCATGAAAGCACCTTTTCTGACACTCGTTTCTGGGCTGAGTCAGTGTCTGATGCTTTGAATCCTCAGATCACGTGTTTTTATAACATATTCTTATTAACATTTTCTCTTCTTCTGGAAACAGTTTGTATCATGCTGCATCACACAAGAGATTGGTGAAAATGAGTATTTCTTACTGGGACAGTCATGCTGAGGAGCCACCAAAGAGAAGCTGAAGCTCCCCGTGGTCCTGGGGCTCAGGTGCCAGGGTACCTGCGTGGCTGGAATGGTGTTTCTGGAACCATTACATGCTTCAGACTCTATCAGACATGTTGGACAAGCTCCGTCATGTTTGGTTTTCCTGCAAGTACAGTCCAGCCATGGCCCCTGCTTGATTGGATGTCTGACTTCAGCCGATTCCCTGCTCCTCAGTGCCACCGGGAACTCCCGAGGCCCCTCCAGGGGTCCGGCTGGAAGCTGCTCAGACACAGGTGTCTGGGAACAACAGTTACTGCTGTGAACACTTGGTGCAACTCTGAAACCATCCTTTCTTCTACCAATGCATTCCCCTGCTCTAGACACAGCTTAAAGCACAGGCTTTGCTCTTTTTTGTCCATTGTCTCCATTAAACTATCCATAGTCTGTTCATGGGTCTTGGAGATGTTAAGACGAACACACAGACACACAGAAAAATCTGGTTAAACCAGCAGTGTAATCTGAATTAATCTCATCCTTCAAATGCCAAGCAGTTCCAAATACCCTTTTGAACAATCCCTCCTTGCTGCCATACACAGCCTTTCCGTGTAGCTCAGAGACTCCTTTCTCTGAGCCAGTCGAGCAGCCCTGCATCCATCCTGCCACACTCCCCCAGCTCCTCTCCCACCTTTAATTGTGTTGCTACATTATGGTTTTCTTTTCAGCCAGAATTCCAAGCTTATTTTATTTGTAGTGTGTTAGGACTTACTGCCAACCCGAATCTCATGATCACTGTACACGCTAGTGCAATATTTCTATAATGGACAAATCAAAGCTCTTCCAAACCATAATTAAGGTACTTTGTTTTAATATATGACCTGTGTTAGGAGAGATTTCCAAATGCATTATTAGGTCTTTTCAAAGGCTGTGAATATAACTTGCTGGCAACAGCAGTAACATAAACCATAATCCATCACAACAGAGATGAAGATGCTGACAGAGCATCAGGCCTCCTATTTGTACTGCACAATAGAGGGAACAACTCTGGAAGTCAAATAGTACAGCCAGTCAATCAATATATATTAATATTAATACCTGTATTATAGTAGTGCCTGCAGCAGCCAAGAACCCACAGTGTGAGGCACCAGGCAAACGCAACCCACACCTGTGCCCGGGAGGGTTCATGCCTGAGCAGGTGAACCAGAGAAAGCCAATACAGTAAGAAAGACACAACAGGAATATGGCAGAGCCCAACAAAGAGGGCAAGGTCACTGAGATGAGCTCTCCCGATTCCTAAACACAGTTTTCTTGGTGAAATGAAAAGACTGGCAGCTTGTGGGTCACATTTTCCCTTAAAAGAAAAGTTTTCCCTTTTCCTCAGCTACTGGGTAAAGCCGATGATGGACAAGGTCAAAATCCTTGAAAGTTGTTTCTAAATGGCTGAACCAATGGAACTTCTACCTCCTGCAGCCCCCATGCTCCTGTACCACCAGGCCAGATCCCCAGATCATGAGACGTTTGAGCATGACTGGGGAAGCACCCAGTTCTAGTCACTATCCCAGCTGTGAATGTGAGGAACAGCTTGTGTCCAACAGCACAACAGACATAGCAGAGTAGTCCCACAGTGCTTTTGTGAATGGAGGAGAAAAGCCCAGATGAGCCCTCAGAGGATAATGGAAGAGGATATATGCACGTATGTACAGGGAAGCTATAACAACACACCACCACTTTGACTGGGAGCAGTAAGTTACAAACCAGGCAAGCATCGCTGATGACCCAGCAGCCAAGACTCACTCCCCAAAACACTGTCTGCCATGCTGGGAATGGATAAATTAGTGAAGAGCCTCAAATAAACCAGCACTCAGCAAACCCTTGCTGCACCATCCACATGTAACAATGGGGATGTGGATTCACTGCGGTCACCAAGTCATGTTGGAAGTCTCCCTTCTTTCCAACGCTCCTTTGGCCATCTCTCCTGCCCTCCAGTCACATCACTGAGGTTATCTGAACACTAAAGTGGGTTTGGAGGCTGCAGACCAGGGATCCGTTAGAAAATCCTTGAATGAGAGGTGCCAGATAAGTGCCTATTTTTAGGAAACATTTAAGCAAGCCCTAAATTGGTTTCTAAATCCGTCCCTGCTGCAAGCTCTCACCAGTGAGCTGAGCCCCCCCGGCAAGACTGGAATTTTCCCTTCGCCACATTGCCTTCAAACTGCCCATTTTCTGGAGGACACTGAATAAAATGTGTCAAAGGATTCCCTGCTCACTGGCTGCCTGCTTTGTGTTTGGAATTCACAAGGAAAGGAGCCTTGTGGGTACCTTCTCCTGGGAATTCCTTCTTCTGGTAAATCCTAAAGAGTAGCGATGATGCTGTTAACCTGTGGTATGGTTGGGGGAGCTTTACAGAGGTATTTACAGCACCATTCTGCAGCAGGAGAAATACAGTACAAGCAAGGAATGGACATCTAGAATCCACCACGCTACCATGCAGCTCCATCAGATGCAGAACGAGATCCAGGGATTTCTCCTTTCGTTCCCATGGTTCAGCATGTGAACAGCAACACCAACTCCACACCAAGCCATACTCTCATAGGAAACCAAAATACAGGCTTTTAATACGCTGGCAATAAGAATGAATTATACTCCCATGAGGAACTGGAAATAGAGGCTTTTAATATGCTGGCAATGAGCTATAAATAACTGCAGAGATTTACGGGTTTAATTTCAACATTCCTGCAGTCCTGTTCCACCTTTCTGCAACATGGTTCTGCTGCTTGAGATGAGCCACATCCAGCAGCAGCATCACCTCAAGAGCCACCAGCTGAACCCTGGAGGGCTTTCTGCTCCTCACTGACAAAGAGCCCAGGCCCTCATGTCACACAAGGTGAAGAACATAATTCGCTGGGTACAAGCTCACAGCACACTTAGTGAGGCTGCCCAGCTCCAACTACTCCATCCAAAGCCTCCCTGTTGCCTCCATGCTCTTCAATAATTAAAGCAGCTTCACAATTGCCAGCAAACGCCTCCACAGCGACAGCTTCCACCTGCAGCTGCTGGGGGGGCTCTGTCGTTAGCTCAGGGAAACCATGCCATGATTGCTGCTATCAGCCCTGCACTGATCACCATCACTCCATACGCTCATTTTCCTCTGCAATTTTATGGAGGAAACACATCAGAAGTGCAGGCAGACTAAGCCCACTCAGCTACCTTTACCTGCTGTTTTATTAGCCTTTTAGCATGCTACCCAGCTATCATCATCGCCTGCAGGAACTAAGATAGCTTGACTGTACCAACTTCCACTTAGCCAAATCTTGTACTGTTCTATTCTTAATCATAGTGAATAAATAAAAGCAAACATTTTTGGTATTACTGTTACTTTTATTATTCTTGTTCACGGGACATTGGTTTGACAGTCAACCCCCCCTTTAAGAGCTTTCCAGTAATGGTGCCACCTCCATTTCCATTAATCATCCTAAGAGCACCACTAAAAGCTGATGAACTCTGCAGCAAAGAATTTCTTCTACTTCAACATCCCAAGTTTGGAATTCTTCTCTCAAGTTCTCAGCTCTCCCCACCCTTCCCAATCTGTGATCAGCTTCACTTTGGGAAAATAAAGGTAGCAGATGCCCAACTTTTCTATTTGAGGGGAAGACTGGAGTGACCTGATGCTGCTGTATCACAGCATTACATTCTAATTCTGTATGCACAGCGATGGCTCTAATGCTGCCACAGGCTGTTTCACTCCTGATCCTGCTACAGCAGCAAAGCACTGTGCAGATTTCAGCAGTAACAATCTTTCATGACTCCAGAGCCTGAAATCTCCTCAAGGCACCAGCATGCGCCTCTGAAGCCACTGGCTGTCACTTACCACATGGCGTGCATGTAGGTGGGAGGCAGGCGGGGGCTGCTCACCGGGGTGCAGTTGTAGGATCTCATAATCCTCTCAGCCAAGAGAAAGTTCCGAAATAAACTGGCCACGAGCAGGTCCTGCCTGAAGAGCTTCTGGAAAAGGTCTGCCAAGAGAGCACCGGGGTTACTGAGTGTGTGTCTGCACAGCCTGGGGTAACATGCAAAAATGGGTTCAAACACAAAACCATGTGAACATCTTCTTTCAGGTAGAAGGACTCTACACCAGCTCTGCAGGGACACGATACAGCAGTTAAAAGGAAATCCTGCCTCTGAGTTCCTTTAAAGCAACACAGCAACTCTCCATTTTACATTAATCAATACATTTTACATTAATCACATAATAATCATTAATTATTATATCAATTATGTAATTAATATAATTAATCTATATTAATCAGAAAGAATCAAATACTTTTCTGTATCAGGTTCTTTTTTGCCTTTTTTTTAGATAAAATTCCCCTGTTGGTGTTTCAGCCTGAGTTTTCGGAAGTTACTGAGGGAGGAAAGGACCTCTGTGCACTATTTAACCAACAACTACACACCTGTAAACTGGCAGTTGGCTGCGCTTGTAAGAAGCCAAAATGAATCCTAAAAGATAGCAAATGTGCTCTTCCATAGAGGCAAAGATGAATTTAGGGAGTGCTGAGCATCAGGAAGAGTGCAGCAGGAAAACTGTTCACACATTTGGCCACCCATGCTCCAGAGTTACCAATTCAAGGCACAACAGGGATAGAGAAATGGGATGAAGTTACTGGTGGGGAACCCAGGCTGCCTTACCAGCAAAGAGGAAAGAACCCTTCATTTGTGATACTAACAAAGACTGGAAGAAAAGAGATTGCTCTGTACAAGTACAGCAAAACCAGGAATCATTCAAGCTTAAAACAACCATGTTAGCACTAGAAAAAGCCCTTCTGGTTTCTAATGATCAGGTTGCTGAAATGCTTCTGGTGAAAAGAGTGAATTAAAAAGTTTAACTAGCCTTGAGATCCAGTCTGATCTGTGCTCTCCAGAGCAGGCTTTCACCTTCTCCTCCTGTCAGTGCCTCATTTATCTCACTCTTCACCCTTGTACAGTGAATAAGCGATGCTTGCTTCTGAGCAGACTCTGCTCAGCCTTACCTCTAGGCAAGACGTTCCAGGCAATGGTGTCCGTGATAGCAGTGAAGATCCAGTTCAGCTCTCCCAGAGGGGTTCTCCTGTCATTCAGTCTGCCCGGGATCCTACAATGGGGAAAAATTCCATTTCCCATTAAACCCACGTTTTGCGACACGCACCCATGCACACCTCTGAGGCTCAATCAAGGCCCACCGAGTAACTCCAGACCTTCACAAAGAATTCATGTTGGTGACACACTTCCCTTTTCCAATGTCTATTACATTTGAGTTTGCTTGGGAGATGAACTGCCAGATAAAGGACGATAAAGCAGGAGCCATTTACAGGTAACTGAGCTTAGGGAAAATGTCTGGGAAGACATCACAGGGATGATGTGGAGTTGTGGGATGCAATGGAAATGCCTTTTTTCTCCTGAAGTACCACCCAGGTTCACTTTATCCATTATTCACTTCTTGCCGAACCATTTAACAATAAATATTACAAACCACTTGCTCACCACCTCTAACATCCCTGCGTAAGAACTCCCGAGGGATCATATTCCAGGAAAATCCAATTATTGCTCTTTAAACATTTATTATTCCAAGCCCCAACACACCATTCAGCAGCAGCGGACAGGACTGTCCCACCAGGAACCTTGCTGGTCCCAGGATCCTGCTTTTGTAGACTGAAACAAGTCTACAACCGGGAGCTAAACGAAGATCTCATTGTGTACCTGCTCATCAATGAGGTCCAAAGACACTACAGGACCAACAGGTAATCGGATTTCTGTGACTGCAGAGACTGAAAGTCAGGCTGCCCTGACCCAAAACCGACAACACAACACTGTTTAAAGGAGGAAAAGCTGGAAGCTGGTCTTCAGCATCTCAAAGCTTTTGCCTCCAGCCTGAGCTGCTTCCCTCACTCACTTCCTAACGCTTATTTGCTGCTCCTAAAAACACAAACAAGAAGAAGAAAACCCACCCACCCACGCTGAACAGACTCATCCTGGGCTCTCTTATTAACACTCAGACACTCACATAGCAAACACAACCCAGTGCTCTCAAGCACAGCCTCTTCCTCTTGGGAAGGTACCAGAGAGGATGGGGAAACTTCAGAAACACACCCCCAATCCAGTAAGACATCCTATGATTTAATCCCAACACACCCCAGCTTCCCTTCTGGAACAAGTTTCAAGTATTAGAAGTATGAAGACAAACTACATGAAGCACCTTCTCTATAGCAACTTACCCTCCTGCTCTGTACCGCAGCTCTAGCTCCACACAGGTCCAGGTGAAGCGTATTTCCTTTTATAAATATAGTTTCTAAACCAGCCCAAAATTAACATCTTATAAAGAATTCCTGTCTGTCTTGATACCAGAGGAAAAACCTACATCTCTGAGCCAGCATTTGTTAACTGAGCCCCAGAGCAAGCAGAGGGAACCCAAGGCCACTGCTCTTGTGAGGATTTCACATCAATATTTGCATTGCAGAACATCCTCTGCAGCATTCCCAAGTCAGAACATTATTAAGTAGACACTGAAAAGATCTTTGCCAAGATTCCCAGCAAGCCAAATGCTGAACCTAAACCATCTGATGGCCACTTCCAAGGCACTTTTCAGCTAGAAAAGCTGCACCATGGCACAATGTTACAGCAACCAACCACAACGTGGGCTAGAGTCAGGAGAGAGACACAAACCAATGCACTGTGTGTTTCCTCACACTCTTAAAACATCAGTTGTGCTCTGTGTTAACATCCTCTCCCCCTCTCTTAAAGTAGCAGGGGTCACTTGACTTGTTATTTCTGCCTGGTTCTACACAAACACATTCCTGCCATTTTGCAGGTAAAACACTTGGGATGAGTCCGTTTCCCCGTACAACCTCCTCTTTCTTCTTTTCCTTTCAGTCTGGGCACGCATCTACAGAACCAGAACGTCACAAGGCTCCAGGAAGTCTTTTCCCCCACGAGGAACACTGCTGTCGTCCTCGTATCGCTCCTCCTGATGTCTTTCACATTAAGCTCTGACAATCAGCAAGAGCCTTTGACAGTGAGGACAAAGCAGACCCCATCTGTAAAAACTACTTCTGAGGGAGGGGAGGGAAAGGGAAAAAGGGCAGCACGTCCCAGCTGCTCGCTGCAACAGAACATCTCCAGACTCTCAATTGTTTCTTCCATCAACTTCCCGACAGATGCCTTCACTGAGACCCAAATCACAGCAGTCTATTGTGCAAAGTGAGGACTACAAAATGTCAGGGTCACACAGGAGCTCATGCAAGGTGCAACCATCAAGCACCTTGTCAAAAATTCAGCAGAATCCCAGGAATCATTTTCACTACAGGGGAAGCATGAGCTCCAAAGGATGCCAGGTTCTCCCTTCAACGGGCTCTTCTTCTGGAATGTAATACATACAAATACTGGGATATGCAGTATCATGCTTAGATTTCAGAACACAAGCGACTTTGGTACTGATGTATCAAATACCTGCCCACATTCACAATGATTTTAAACAGAAAATAACACAAGAACATTTCTCTTTTCATTCCTCCAGGGGAAAAGGGACACCACAGCAATCAGGACCATGAGCAGGACCATAATACAATGCTGTGGACACCTCTAGAACTGGCAAGAGCTGCTCAGACAGGGTCAACACAGTTCATGTGCTCCGAGACAACATGTTCTCATCACAAAAGGAGAGCAGTGAGGCAGGAGGCAAGCCACCGGGCTCCCAAAACCTTGGGAACTACTCGAGAAAGACAAAACCTCTGAGGCTCTTGAGCCATTTGTTTGAGGGTGCTGCAGAGCTCTGTACGCCAGGGCTCAGTCTCTTCTCTCCATATGAAGACACGAATGAAGTGTTGCCATGAAAACCACCCTTTCGAGTGCTGTCTTCACACTGGATTTACAATAGGCATTGCCTACATGAGAGGCTGATACCCTGTAACAATGGTGAGAAAATGAAACACTCCATTTCAATAAACCCCAGTTTATTACAGAAGAGGAACTTTCCAGAATAGCATCTTCAATAGCAAAGTTTTGCCTAAGCTCAAGTGCTGAGGGAGGTATTGCCAACAGGCAGCATGGCACAGCACCAGGGCTAAAACCACTCAGTGAACACATCCTCAAACATGCTCTAACGCCATCTACTCAATCTTCTAGAAGAAAATGAAGGGGTTGGAAGGTGCCCGCCCTTGCTCAAAAGGCAAACTCAAAATGACACTTTTCCCACTAGAAATGAAGCAATAACTATAACCCCTAGGCTGCACCATTTCAGCATGTGAAATGGTTGAGCAGGTATCTGCAGGGACATCTCACCCTGTGCTCCTTGTAATGACAGAGACATCAGTGTCCTGTCAACAGCAGAACCATTGCTCTGCCTTCAGCTGCCCTTATGCATTTGCCCAAGAGGCAGCAGGATTTGTCCCTGCCCAATCCTGCTGAAACAACAGAGCTCTTTTCTAGTAGCCAAATGCTTTTCCCTATGTAGTTTGAATCCTGATGACTTCTACCAAGCCTCTGTACCAGCAGCTCTGGCAGCATCTCCTCTCATCAGGCAGCAGGATGTTCCAGGGCATTATCAGTATTATTTTAGAATGCAGTATTGATTCTTGTTGGAAATACCATTTCAATTTAGCAGTTGGCCTTGTCTGCTTACACAGCAACAGCCATTGTGTGTGTTCAGATCCAAGCACAAGCCAGGAAGGTTATTCCATACCTGGGCAGCTTTTGTCCCTCTGACCTTTTCAAACAAACCACCATTTCCAGTGACTTTCCACACAACAAACTCTCTTCCCAGACTGATGTGAGGAACCCAAATAGTCAGCAGAAAGCTGGTGGTGGTAGGAAGCTCTGATGGCCCCAGGTGATGCTAATGGATCCCACCAGCCACAGCGGGCAGGACAACAGCCAGGCAGAGGAAATGGCACTGGAAGGGATTGGAGCAGCGGATAGTGCCTACTGGGATCATGCGGGAAAGAATCCTGATACTACTCAGCTGCTCTCCTTCGCCTGCCCTGCCATTTCCCATCCTCAAGGCAAGTGCTTAGCCGAGCCCTGAGAGCACACACCAAAGGTGTTTGTTAGAGCACAGCATAAGCTCTACATTTCCCTCAATTACATTACTTCTGCCATAATATCGTGGGATTTTATTTTCCTGCTTTATCTTTCAAGTGGCTCTTCCTGAACCATTACTCATCAATAACCAACACCATTAAAACATTCATAATTTCCAGTCTGGGACATTCGACAATACTTAAAGTGGAAACAGAAATTCATTTTAGTCTCAGCTTTGCTATTTCTGATGATTTTCAGCAATGGGCTTTGTGCTGGTGAGTGACAGCAGAGACGGGCTCTGCTCTAAGCGCAGCAGCAGCCCAGGCTGCAGCCAGACGCAGCTCTCCCACGCTGCTCCTGCCTACGTGACGCAGAGCTGACAGTCACTAAAGGTCCTTTGTCACCAAACCCTGCCAGCAGGGCTGAGGCTCCTTCCCGCTCCTGAACGCGAGCTGTGGTACCATGTTCACGTGCTCATCTGAGAAGATGGGTTGCTAAGCGGCCTCTCCAGAAGCACCAACAGCCCCCGGCTCACCAGGAGTTTTGTTTGGAGAATTCCCTCCTTCTGCAAAAGGGACCCAGAGAAAAAACATCCCAGGAAGCAACATCTCACCCCTGCTCTCTGGAGAACGTGACTTCAGGAGGCAGCCTAATGCAGAGACATGGATCAAAGCATCATCCTTGTACATCCCTGTACATCCTTGTACATCCTTGTACATCCCTGGCTCTCAGCACCCAGCTTTGTATTCCCACCCTACACCAAGTGAAACGACTCCTCAGGGTTCTTCCCAAAATGTTTACAAAGCAGATCACAGCCCCAGTTCATCCCACTCAACAGCCACACAAGTTGTGCCAACAGAGACAGTGGGACACTGGTGATCCAACAGGACAGACCAACCAAGGCAGCGGGAACACCCAACATCAGCGATGCCACCAAAGGGCTTTAGGAAGCAGCAGCCTAAGGTTCCCGAATTCCCAGTACTTCACCAACATTGTTTTCCTGTCTACCTCCAGCAAAGAGCCTTATTTTTAAACTAGGGATTATTTCAGGTTCATCTCCGCAGATGTGTGATCTAACCTCACATCATGATCCACCCCAGGCCCAGGCTTAGCCCAGACGATCACAGTCCGAGCTCCTCAGAAGGCACAGCCTCATTCAGTCCCCGAGTCCGCAGCTGCATTGCCAGATAAACTCCTTCCCCAGCTTTAAAGACAACTGAATTATAAATTACAGCGGACACACAGCCAATGCAGGAGGTTTTCCAGCCCTATCTCGAGCCTGCAATAAAACCCACGTGTTCCCTATAGCTGGTACAGATTGCAATAATAATGATATCCCCAGGAACCTACTTCTGGCACACTTTCCATGAAAACAGCCCTTAAAGAATGCACATTTCCTGTAACATTGACCTATAAGAGCCAAGAACACTGAAGAAAACATCTTCTGCCTGTAAACCATTATTAAAAGAGCATTTAACACTCAGCAGCACATCCGAGTGTTCCATGAAGCCAACTCTTAAGCTACCTGGCTGAGACCTTCCCTGACCCTTGCCGTATGTTCCTTGATCAGGTACACTCTTGTAGCAATGTTAATTGCAATTAACATGACATTGTCATTGATCTGGAACACATTTATCCAGTGGCCTGAGGTGACCCCAGCCCACACTGGTGACGCCCCTCAGTTCTTCAAAGCCCAAATCCCTGTCAGCCCACCCTGAGCACAGAGCAGAGCAAGGTGAAGCCCTGGGGAGGTTTCACCCTTCCCTCCTGCTCCTCATCTCCTGAAACCCAAAAGGAAAACAAAGCCCACCACATTTTATCATGGCTTTCAGAGAAAACAACAGCCAGTGCTGGACCCTCTCCTAGGCTGCCACATCTCTGAAGCTGCCCTGATGCTGCCTCTGACAGCTGGGATCCTGCCTCTGTTTATTCTTATTTGTTAAGATCAGTGCCTCTGAAGTACAGCTGTACGAGAATCATCGCTCAGCCTCCCCAGCTGAGATGAGGTGGGATAATCAAGTTTTCACAGATAAAATGAGCATGATTAAATACCTCAAGACTACTGATGAGCCCAACTCTTCTACAATACATGTTGTGGAAGAGTGAGTAGCACCGAGAAGCATTTTTAACCCCACCTGAATGTAAAACATTCAGGTTAACATGGAGTGATTTACTGAAGCAAAGTCTGAACAAGAAACGTTCGCAGAGGCAATCTTAGCCTCATGGCTTCTGCTCTAACAGGTAATTGCGACTGGCAGCAGAAGCAATGAAGGATTCCTGCCCCTCGCCGCACCAGGCAGCGCCTTATTAAAGCACCAGGAACTATGATAATGTATTTCTATTAAGAATTCACGCTTATTATGCAGATTCCTGTTCTCCTGACCCCTTCCGGGATGCCCTTCAATTCTTCAGTCTCCAGCTCACACAAAGGATGCTACCTGGCCTCCAGACATCCGTATGGCACAAGAGTTCTAATTAATCAACAACTGCATTTCTAAGTCAACATTTCTCAGAAATCAAATGAATGATCTTTAATGAATCACGCCCAGGCACTTTGTGTGTGTGTGTATTGGTGTCCCAAGCACAGGGCATTCAAAAGCAATCTGCAGGCAGCACAGAGCTACTGCAGCTCATGGCTGCGAGCATCTGCTGCTGGACTTTAAGAACATGCTTCCCATGAAAAAAGACAGAGAATCGAGAAAGTCTTAAACCCCAAGCATACGGTGGACAATTACTATTATTAATAGTTCAAAGTCCCCTTTGTTTGTATAAACTGAATCTGACAAACAGCTGTCCTGGTTAATCAGTTTGCCTCAGCTGCCTGACAACCACTAATTATGCTCAAATATCTCCTGGATAAAAGGATTAGAACATGTTTCAGTGGTGTTACGTCTGAAACATAACAGCACCATCAGACAAAGAACACGAGGCCAGCACGGCGATGATGTGCCAAGCCATTTTTGGCTGTGTGTTTTCCTGTTTCTGAGCTGGTTTTGGTGTCGTGGGGTGTTGTGCAGCTCACAGGGCTGCGAGCATGGTTCCACTGGGCAAAGCCCACACCAAAACTAGTGTTGAGCTCCAGAACATGGCCATGACCGGTGTCTGTGGTTGCCATCCCTCTGCAGCACAAGGACCCAAAGCCCCACTCGCTTTGATGGCCACAGCTTATTTCAGCACACGGGAAGGCAAGAAATGACAAACACCATAGGCGCAGACCTGAAAAGCTTTCCAAAGAAATTTCCTCATAGACAAACAAGAGAACTGCAAGAAATAACATGGAAATGAAGAGCAACAGGGGATAAAGAATAATCGTACAATTTGGCTTACTTCTCTATTAAATCCAGTGTGACTCCTGGCACCAGTCTGACACTCTTCTGCATACAGAACCTGTGGGGAAGAGAATAAAATAAAACACACTAATTGACTATTTAATGACAGGGTTCTGCAGAAAGAACAGGGAAGGAAATTTCCTTATTACAGTGCTTCTGCTTTTAAAACAGTGTTTGGGTAGCAAACTTTGCCACAGCATAATAAGAATGAAGCAAAGCCCTCAGTGTTTGTCACACTCATGATTATGCGGCAATTTCCATCGTCAGGTGTCAAAACTGGGGTATTGTAACTGTCACAGTGACAAGTTTTCCAGCACAGCGCAGGGGAAAAGGGCTCGCAGTCATCCTGCACGGTCCCTCGGGAGGAGCAAGGCAACACGAGAGCCAAGGAGGTTTATGCCTCTGGAATAATGATCAGCATTGGCCGGGCTTCCCTGAAGAGATCTGGCGCTGCAGGCAGGGGAGGGAGCGACAGGGATGCGGCAAGTCCAAACGCCTCCGTTGTTCAATTAAGAAACTGCTGACTCCATTTCCTCAGCACTCCTTCAGGAAGGCCAGCCCTGGAAATGCACGGCCCTGTTGGCTCTCTGCTCCCTGTGCCTAGAAAATCCCCAAAGTGCCTAAGCCAAGCGGGTGTGGGAAGACAAGACGCTGCCGGCCGCTTCCCAGTGTGTCTCACTCCTCAAGCACTCTGAGATGTGCATTGTGGCCCGGGGGGGCAGACCTGGGAAACAACAGAGCTGAGGAGGAAAGCCAGCAAATTCATCTTGAGAAACGACTTCCTCAGAGGTTTCACTGCATTCCCAGCCCGTTTTCCCTGTACTTCAGAAATCCTCTCCCAGGAACAGAAGCTCCATGGGCAGCGTGGAGCAGGAGTGCCCGGCTGCCCAGGAGACCACTCTCCTGCCGCAGGAGCCCTTGAGGTCTCAAGTGATGGTTGGTGTCATCAGCACAAACATCAGGTGAACTATGTTAGAGCTGCACATGAACACACCAGTAAATGCCAGGCTGAAAGAAGAAAACCAGAAATATACATAACAGCCCCACTGGTTCTGCTGAGGTGTCACAGGAGGGTTCCAAAACTCAATTTAGTTTCCCTAAATAAATTTGGGACCGAGGACTGGCTCAGGTAACCCTCAAAAATCTCAAGCAGAAATAAATGGGTTAAACCCCCTTGTTTCAATTGATCCAACAGAACATGACTTGTCACAGCTTAAGTTTTTGTTTCCATGCACTTACGAGGTTGCTGCATCACCATCCTGGTGTACAAACTGCACATCTGAGGCTGAGCAGCTCCCAAGCCTTTCACTTCTTTGTGGTTTGGGGGCTTCCAGCACTCTTCAGGAGCCCTATTATTGCTCTTTAATGAGTGGGACGTCATGGTTCAAAGCCATGGGGTCCTTCAGACAATACAGACAAGCACAGCCTTCTCTCTGATGTGTTAAATCATGAACATACAATTGCAGCTGGTTTATCTCTTAAGGGATTGAAGATAACACCAGCATATGACGCACCACTGATCCTAGCATCCAATACAGTTGCTTTTTGCTTTAGACAGCACGAGAGACATGGATCTGCCTGAACCAGGGCACCAAACACACACTAATTTCTGCCTCTTCCTACAATAGCTGCATTTACATCCCAATTAGTGCATGTCAATCAAGATTAACAATGCAGACAGCTTATCTCTAAGCTTGTCTCACAGCTATACGTAGTTACAACATATATTTGGAATATGTCAGCTCACAACAGCCACTACACATGAAGATAATCAGTACCGGAATTCACACACTGGGCTCCTGGAATGTCAGACCATACTGAAGTCTCATAGATCACATTCAGAAGAGCATGACCGACCCAGGTTTCTCTCACCAGCACCAGCTTTTCTTCCCCTGAAATCAGACTGAAGCTGCAGCCCCATCTGATGAGTGATTTTTGTCCATCAGTTGTTTACTTACAGCACAGAGCACAAAATGGGATGTACAGAAATTTATTCATCAAACTTTTATTTGCCCATAAATTCAGTGTAGGAAACCTCATTAGCCTGTCAGTCCGGAATGGCAAAACCAGTGCATTTCCAAAGCAATTCTGCAGGGCTGGTAAAAGGGTGAGACTGAAGCAATGAGAAGTTTTAATGACCCAGATTTCCATCTCTATTTTCAGTTCACTGTCTGCTTTAGGACACCAACACGATTTGCATCAAGCAGCTGGAATGCAGGAGGAGGGTCTGGCTGTGCATGGATTCCATTAACAGCAATAACAGTGCTTTGCAGGCAGGCACTTCTTATGGATAAAACCACAATTGCAATAATGCCAATCAATAGGGACTATGAAAGGAGCATAATCTTCATCAGAGAACAGGGGTGTGTAAACAACACACACAGATTTGGTTTGATTTCCTACTACATCATTAGGTTTGAGGTAGAAGGGAATGCTGGACTACCCAGAGTTCACAATGTGTCTACCAGCACCGGCCCCTCGCAGAGCTGAGGTGAGCTTTACATCCTCCTTTAGCTGCATTTCTACAAACGTATTTCCTGTCAGACACTAACAAGACCCAACTCCGAGTATCTCATGCTTACGCCACATGTAGCTCTGCAGGAGAACCTGCCCTCAACACCCCCTCAGCTACGTTCCCATGGAGATGAGTAACAGAAAATTCCTGAGCAGATCACACCATCCAAACAAACCCCAACCTTCCTCAGCGTGCCTGTAAAAAACCAACACCACAAAATCCCCCACAACACCCAAACCCAAAGCCCCTCTCACACAGCTGCAGCATTTTCACTTCGAATAGGGCCCAACTGGGGAAACACGGCCCTGCTAAGCACAAGGGAGAAACAACACAAAGCTTCGTTTTTACTACAGAAGAAGGAGAAAGTAAGAGGAAGCTGGACAGGGGCAGAGCAGCTGGTGTCATCTCCCTGGACTTGTGCAAAGCGTTCGGCACTGTCCCACACGACACCCTTGTCTCTGAATTGGAGAGACATCAATTTGACAGGTGGGGCACTCGGTGGATAAAGAACTGGCTGGATGGCTGCATGCAAAGAGCTGTGGTCAATGGTCAGTATCCGGCTGGAGGCCAGTGACGAGTGGAGTCCCTCCATGCCTGGCAGTGTTCAAGGCCAGGTTGGATGAAGCCTTGCATGGCATGGTTTAGTGTGAGGTGTCCCTGCTTATGGCAGGGGGGTTGGAACTGGATGATCCTGAGGTCCTTTCCAACCCAAACTATTCTATGATTCTATGAAAAAGATTTTAAAGCCATGAGAGAAGCACCTACCTGCCTAATGTACTTAGAGGCTTGCCATTCCCTCAGCTGAAACTCCAGGCTACTCTCCCATTACTTCAGACTTCTGGTCCATGAAACCTGGGTCAGAAAAACCCTTTCCTCCCCAGCTCTCTCAAACCTGCCCCTGAAACTATTCCTAATGTCACCAAGGCTCTTAGCCAGGCTTTTCCACATCATCCAAGACTTCTGCCTGTGTTAACAAGCTGTGACTCTCTTCTGTGATAAAACACCCTGCAAGCTCATGAAATCAAAACCGGGGTTAAGGAATGAAACAAATCTTGTGCTGCCCCTCACATGAGCAGAAGGGATCAGTCAGAGGCGCTGGGTATCTGAACCAGAACCTGCTCAAATTAACTCACTTCACTGCTTGCTTATTTAAGTCAGAAAGTGTGGAAGAGCTGCAAATTATTCTGAGTGTCTCCAAAAGACAGCTAATAGCTCCTGAAGCTGCAGTGATGGCACTGCTTACCACTGCTGCCATGGCTATAGGCTTTCCCTTGCTTTAACCCTGCCTAGTGAATGCCCCCAAGCTTTTCATTCTCAATGGATGACATAAAACCTTGAGAGGATGGAGGGAAACGTGCTGGTTAGGGATGAGTCAGTGAGGTACCAGATTCCTCACACCAGCTCCTAAACCAGCACCACGATTACTCATGATCCTCTCCATTTCTGGGTAAAAATACTGCTCCTGGAAAGCTCTTGTAGCAGCCTTTGAGAACTTTCTGCCTAATTAACTTGGTCTGTCATTACAGAGCATCTTTCTTTGGTTTATCGCTCAATTTCTTCCCCTACAGCATTATTTAGTGCTCCTGTATTATTTACAGCAACTGCAATATTTGGAATATGATTTGTACAAAGGACAATTTACCAAAAGTTATATTGCACTATGAACTATTTCTGCTCTCTGAAGAAGCAGATACTTAATTCCCAGAACAGTAAATCCCTTAATCTAAGCAAACCTAGATATTGAGCTGGAAACTAAAACGTAATAAGTAGAAGATCACAATATTTGCACCTTTCTAGTTCTGATTAATAAAATGCCGTCCCAAATGCATAGTTCAAATCCTGTAATTCAATATTGCAGGGAACTTTAAGGTTGGATTATCAAAGCTATCATTTCAACAGACAAGCTACCCAAATTACACACTTGCCATCGATACTGAGGAAGACACTCACCATCTCAGAGCGATTTTGATGGGTGTAGTAAGGCATGACGTGAACAGGTCGGCCGGCAGGTCCGGGATCATGGGGAGCAGCTCATTGGCCTCGCAGGCTGCCAGCTGGATGCAGTTCTTCATTGAAGGAGGCAAAGGCATTTGGGCAAGTGGATGGTTGGGGTTAATTGCAGCCACCTGAAGAGATCAAGGAGATCACCCACGTGGTGAATCAGGAAGGTGAGGTGCTAGGCCATTTTGAAAATAGCCAAGTCAAAGGTCTCTGGACCCCGAGTTGTTTATGACTGCAGAAGCACCAAGCATCATTTTACCTCACACAGAATTAACAGTATTTAAAGGGCATTGACCACACTCCCAATTCAGCAATGTGCAACAGCCTGAACTGTGATCACCACTTCTGAATCTTCAGTTCACATCTGCCAGCTTGGAATCAAGCACTGTGGAAGCAAGTTAAGCAAAACTCATCCTTCTCATGGCCCATAACCATTCACCACAGATGGCAGAATAGCTTCAAATGGAAAAATGCAATCCATTTGGCTGAACTAGGCAGGAATTCCTGCCATGAAGCATAAAGACAACTCTTGTTGGTTGGCAGAAGAATCCTGAATGCCCCCTGTTTCTCCCCATACAGTGTTCTACTTCACTAGAGCAAAAAGGTCAAGCTGGAGAAGGGAAGAGGGAAAATTACTCTGTTAAGCACAGAGGCTACCTTCCAACAAAAATGAAAAGGAAACGTGCACTGCCTCCCGCAATGCAACCATTAAAGTACCAGCAGATACAAACCTTAATGCTTTAGTAGAAGGGTTCAAGGTCCTTATCCATACTCCTCTGGATGGAAAAATGTGTTAATTTCTGCACTAGGCACTGAATCTCACACTGAAAAATAGCTCTAAAGTAAGGTCTGTGCATCTCAACATCAAAACTGCTCTAACAAGACCTCATTTTCCAAGACTCGATCAGTTCATATTTAATAGAGCACAATCCCCTGTTTAAACTGAGGAGTGTCAGTGATTTATGTCAATAAATGTATTAGTAATCACATTTGCAATGTAAAACAACTTTTGTTAGAAACATATTCAACTTGAGCACTCTGTGTGACTGAACTACCAGTGACAACCCCTCTGTGCATCAGGTTGATTTCGTTTTGTTTCACATTTTCACCTTCACTTCAACAGCACAAAGCTCCAACAGCACCCAAATACATACCCACATACAAGGCTTGGGCAACTAAAAGAAATATGTCTAGCTCACCTCAGCATTTACCTCAGCAGAAAAGACCGTTAGGGCATGAAGTGAGTCTATTAACATTATCACTTAATTAGTGCTTGCATTAAAAATCATTCCATGTTTAACAGGATAGCAAACTGAACTGAACTGGAGTAGCAGAATTATTTGCAAATTCCTCTTTATAATGCTCACATGCTGGCTGCTAAGAAAAGAAAACATTACTTCTGAATTCAAAGTTCATCAGGCAAGACCATTACAATCATAATNAACTGGAGTAGCAGAATTATTTGCAAATTCATTTGCTTTTCACCACATTTTAAACACATTTTTCAGCTGTACATGGCAAAACAAGCTGAAACTCAGCCCTGCACCACCAACAGGAGTGAAATCCTTGCAGGAGGCTGTGATCTCACCTCCAGCTCCTGCTCCCTCTGTAGTGCAAATTGCTTGAATGACTTGACAATAAGGCCGGCGTTGGAGCAGTCATAGACGAAAATGGAAGGGCTGCCCATCCAGGTCTGCAGGTCATAGATGGAGAGGGGAATGTACTGAGTGTAGTTCTAGGAACAGGAAAAACACACTCGAGTTACAGAGAGACAGAAACAACAGAGCTTTCATTGGTGAGACAACGAAATACACACAAAACTTCCAATTCTGGAAACAAAACAAACCCCACATTCAACACTGGGCATATTAATGAACACAAACACCAATCAACATCTAGGCCTAATGAGGACTATGAACCCAACTCCAACCCAAGCTACAGCTTTCCTGTGGTATTGTTGGAAAGGCTGAGCTTTAAAACTCTCAAGCTCAGCACTTTGAGCTGTGCTACAACTCCAGCAGCAGCTCGGAGTCCCATTTTAGCTCAGATTTCTGCAGGTCTGGCAAAGGCTGTAAAGCAGCTGCCTCGAGCAGCAAATGCCTCAGAACTGAGAACTCCATCAAGACATCAAGATTGATAATTAAGACTATGGAGCCCATCAGCAGCTCCCCCGTCTCAGCCTAATGAGATGCTTCATAATGCTATAACAGTCTTTAACTTCTGTGCAACTTCCCAAATTAGCCAGTAAAATGAAACCCAACAAAGGCTCCTCCACCGACGTGAAGTGCCACCAGCTCCACTGCTGGAAACAGGGAGTATTTTGATCCTCACCTTCCATCTAACACCCCCAAATCACTGGGGGCAAAAGCTTCTTGAAACACAAGGGGGATCACAAATACAGAATTAGCAGGGCCAGCGCCATGCACCAGAACTGCAAAGGGGCACCACCAGAACCAGCGTGGCTGTTGCAGACCCTTCCACTCACAGGCAGAGGACAACCTGCCTGGGCTCCTGCAGCACCGAGCTGGCCAAACCTACAGCAAAAGCTGTGATGTTCCTATTAACATCCACAGGGTGATGGATGAGAACAGAACTCCCATTTCCATGCAAGAGGCTTAAAATAGCTGCAGTAAAACTGGTAAACTTTAGCAAAAATCAAATTCTCAAGGACACTTATCAGCATATATAAAGACAGAAGTGCTCGTAAACCATATGTCAGATAAGGGGGGAAACTGTAAGCCATTTCCAAACCTAGTTCTGCCCATATATAAAAGTTTTGGTTGTTTTATTAAAATTAATAGGAAAAATTGTTTATAAAAGCCAAAGTTCCAGCTGTCAGGAGCTCTGTGAATTACTACAGGACAGAAGGATACATGAGCAACTCACCCATGGCCCAGACCTTTTTTAAGGGACATCACAGGGGTTAAGCACATTCCAATCATTACAAGTTACACATAAAACCCTGCTCTGACATACACAACCATGGAGATTTTATGGGTGTACATTGTTTTAACTTCATATTTACAGCACTTATGGCTACAGTTAAGATTGGATTATAGCTCTGATTAATATGGTGGTATTTCCAACCAGAAGGGTTTTATGTTCCAACGGTACTGTGGGGGTCACAAATAACATGAAATTTGCTAATGATATGTAAATGAGACAGTTTGAAGGAAAAAGGAGTGTTAAATAACAGCTTTCCAGCACAGCAGCTCAGGCTGATCGCTTGCTGCTTGATCACCACCCCTCTGCCACGCTGGGAGGGAGCAGGAGGGAGCGTGTCCCTGTGGTTTGCTCTCAGGATTGACCCTGGGGTTTAGCAAGTTTCTGCTCTGTTCAGAGTCCCTCCATGGCTGCTTGAAGGGATGACACATCAAACAGCTAACCTGGAAGCTGATTTGCAACCAATTGCTTAATGGACAACTCAAAAATATACTGAAAACAAGTAACACTATTCAGAGTTTGGAGAGAAGCTCCCCAGAACTCCAGCAATGTCTGAACTCTGCCTTGGTTTTTACCCTTTTGAAACTACGTTGGAAGTTCCCTCAGAGAACAGCAGCCAGCAAAGCTAGAAAAAAATGCACTGCTCCTTATTCAAACAAGAGCACTCCCAGATATGATATGAGAAGCATGTTATGGCATGTTATTCACCAGTTTACAGGGACTGTCTCAACTGTCAAGACGTGACATAGCCAAGAAAGGGACACTTTCAACATAATCATTCCTTCTAAAGCTTGGTGCACTTCCTCTGCCCATTTCCTATCGGGGATGAAACAATGCTTGAAGAGAATTCTCTAAAGGGATTTCTCCCCAGAAGGGTTCTGTGTTCAGCTCCTGTCCTGGCTGTTCCGAACTCCGGGCAGTGCCTCAGAAATCTCAGCAATGAGCCTTGTGGCAACGAACCTACAGGAGTCCACCCCCACTTCTTTCTATGTATCTTACTACCTAACCAAAGGAGTTCAGGAACACTTTGCTGAGCTGCAAAGCAGAAATTAACCACCCAAAGCACTATAAATGCCATCATGCGCTGCTTGGTGAAGCGCTGCACTCGTTGGGCTGCTGGGATTAAAAGCCAGGGTAAGAAAAACAACTGAAAATACTTCCTGCTCCCCTTAACGCTGTCTCTGACCCCACGTTACTGAACTCATTTCTGATGTGTGTTTCCTTCTGAAGAGGAAGGGTGTGAGGAAGAGGAGCGGGTGCCTCCCCACACTCCCACTCCATGCAGAGACACTCCGTGCTACTACCTTTTCAACAAAGCATGCATATAGGTCAGGTTTACATTCCAATCAAACGAATGTGGATGAGGATCAGATTATTTATTTACTATTGTCCTCATCATCTGTCAGGCTAGATTAAACATCAAAAGGGAAAACTTGCTTCCTAGGTGAACCCTCAACAGTGAAGGTAACCAAAGGTATTTGTACTACAGCAAGCACAGCTTGTCAAAAGCCATGAAAAATTAAACTCAAGGAAATGCTGCCACGTCTGTGTGAGGAGAGGTTTTGAAAGCCTACATTAGTTTAGCTACTAGCTTGTCAAGTGCCTTATCCAAACCACAGCATATTCCTTCCTCTTTCACAGGCCTCCCCAGCAGCATCTGAACACTGTGAACTGCACAAAGTGATCAAGATGTGCTGCTGTAGTGTGATGCTTCCTGAAGGTTTTCTCCTTTTCAATCTAGGCATCTCCAGAAGTAGAGCTAGCCATACAGTTTATTGTCCTCATGCAGTATCTCTAGGTGGTTTGAACAAGGGCATTCAGAACTCATGGACATTTGAAGCATAAGCTTTATGGTAAGAACATAATGATCAGTCAGGGATGTCAGGCAGCAAAGCCAAGCCTCACTGTCTGCTCAGACACAACCGAGCTGGGTGCTACATTGAAAAGCAGAGGAGGCAAGAAGCAGTAGCTGTTTTTTCAGCTATGTTTTGCAAATGAGCTTTAGTGCAGCTGAGAGAAGACTCTCCTGCCCTGCTGGGAGCTGAGGGACAACCTGCTTGGTCCCCCAGAACTTCACGAACAGGAAGAGGCAAAGAGCTCTCAGCAGGGAGCCGAACAACTGTGAATGCATTTTACACCCTGAAAACCCAACTGTTCTCTAACAGAGCACTTTAACATCATCCCTGCAGTGAACAAGATTGGGCTGTTGAGCACTGCTTTGCAAGGACTCACCTTGTTGAAGACCCAGATCTCCCCATTGACAGTTGGCCTGGGGACGCCATGGCCGTTGTAGTGGAAAAGCACCCGCTCCTCCTTGGCGTTCCGACGCAGAGAAGTGCACAGCTTCTTAACCTCATCCACAGTAGGGTCAAGACTCTGCTTGTACCTGGCCTGGTAACATAAATGGAAGATAACAGATAAGAATGGAAGATAAGATTTTAGGTGTAAAACAAAATCTGTCCAAGATGCAGGCACCTAGTTAAGATCATTGATTCATTGAATGGGTTGGAGAGACCTTAAAGCTCATCCACTTCCAACCTCCTGCCATGGGCAGGGGCACCTTCCACTAGACCAGGTTTCTCAAGATAGAAGCATGTATATAAATTGATTACTTTGGAAAAGGAAAACACAAAACATTTACTATTGCAATATAAACATATAAATCTGAAAACATAGCTGAATAAAAGGGTGTCTGCTGCTGGTGTGGTGGTTACACACGCACAGTAACAAGGGGTTTGAGGGAGTTCATCCCATCTCTGAACAAAAGCCAATGCTTGCTTTTGGGTAAATTTTATATTCAATGTCACCACAACTTGGGCTGTGGACACTATATTCTCCTTCCTACCCACACAGCTCTATAAGCACATAAATCAGAGCACATTGCTATATTTGAGGAAGAAAACAAACTGATAAAAGAAACCCCAACACTTCAAACCCATTCCTACCCATCGAAGTTCAAACGCCAATGGAGCAGCCAATTTGTCCCACTCCAAAGTGCATTTTGAAGCAAGGTCAAATGATAACAAAAAGTCTCTCAAGTGTTCTTTGAAAGACAAAAGCCTGTTTCTTCCTCTCCACAACCGCAGCGAGAGGCTGAGAACCCCGAACCACAAGGGCTTGGAAAAATTCAAGTGATGTGTTGAAATGAAGACCCAAGTTTAAGAGCAGGACAACCCGTACGCACTCCTCCTCCAGAACCACCACTGAGAGCCTGTTTATAAACCACACCAAGACCTCAGAAGTTTGGGCTTTTTAGGTTTTCTTCTACGGCAGGCAAAGATCAGAACGCCTTAAATATCACAGTAACAGGGCATGAAGCACTTATCTATGAAGCTTGAAAAACAGATACCACGCTGCTCAATTAACATACAGCATCTCGAGCCAACAGGCACGATGGATACAACGAATGGCACCATTTACATGACTACAGCAAGGAAGAAAAGCAAGCAAAAGGAGAGAAAATATGAAGAAAGAGACAGTGATCGGACACACTCATCCTTTCGGGAAACCTCCCCAGCAAGGAAAGGTAAGAGGCTTTCTTCATCTTCACATGGGTCCCCCCACTTCTTTATCTCTCCTTTCAGTGTTGTTATGAAGGAGCTGACTTGCAAAACCGTGCACTTTAAATCCTGTCCTGCCTCTGGCATCTTTCCAAGGCACCAGCACCGAGCGCCTGGTCATTTCTCAGCTCTTTTCCAAAGGAGAACATGCTCATTGGAATGCTCCTGAGTCCTCACAGCATAAATATTAAGTGGAGCTGCAACTAATGGAGGTGAATTCACACTCTAAACCCAAAGCCTGCAGAGCTGAAGATCCAAACTGCAAGCCTATCCTTCCTGCGTGGAGAAACACAAGGCTGAGAGAAGGAAAAGGAGAGGAGGAGAGCAGCGAGGCCAAGCCCTACCTGTCAGCTCAGGGATTTCAGGCTGAGTTTACTACATGTCATTCATGCACATAGGACAGAAACTGGTCTTTGAGCATCACCAGAGCAGGTGGTGTCTTCCCCTCAAAAAAAAGGGTATCTTCAGGACTTTTTTCCTTGGTATGCAAAACACACCAGCAGAAAAGAACAACTACAGTCATTACAAGCAATGCCCAGGGTTTGCTTACCTGAGTGGGGATGCCAGCTGTGGGGGAGAGGAGAAGCTGTTTCATGCAATGCTCTGTGGGACAGGCTGCTATCTGTAATAACTGTTAAAGCAAATGAGGTCTCTTTCCAGAGACACACAAAATGAAGGTCTTCCAGAAGAACACAGAGAAACAGGCTTGAAACCTTCCTAACCCATGGGCTGCTACCCTGCCCAGCCCAGAGAGCCCATCACAAGTGACCAGCCCCGTGGTGTGCTGTCACATGGAACACATGGCACCCACACAAGCTGTGGTCCAGCAGGATTCATCCATTTGCCAATTTCACCTCTGCTTTCCCAGCAGGAAGCTGCATTTTTTAAACAGTTTCAGTTCTCGTATGGACATTTTGATTCTAGCATCACTAGCCTTTTGATGAATTGTGTCCTTCTGCCACTCTCCTGTACTTCCTTCCATCATCATTCGTTGTCTTCCCTGGCCACGTGCTGCATCCTTCCCTTCCACTTCCCAAGAGATGCCTTCAGCAGTAGCTAAATTCAGCAGTTGCAAAAGGCAACCAAGTGCCTGACCAAAACCCTGGAAGGATGTGCTGGGGGTAATCTCAGCAACTCCTGTCCAAATCCCTGACACACAACAAGACTTGGTTTTCCCTTTGTTAGTTCCTGGCTGCTGCTGCACCTGCAGACTGTGCTGGCCTCCCCTGCCTTCTACTGCGTGTGGCTAACAGATTTGCTGGTGTTTGGCAGGAGCCTTTGCCTCCCGAGGCAATTACCAGACAAGAAAGCCCAGGCTCTGCAGCTGTGCCCAGCTGTGTCTGCTGCTCCCGGCTGATGCTGCAACAGCAGCATTAGAGCTGTCAAAAGCCCAACCCAGCGCCGTGATGGGCAAGCATGAAACTGCTGACGGTGATGTCAGCTGCCTTCCTGGTTCAGTGTGGTTTTCTGATCTCCTCAGTGTCTTGCTGAGGAGCTGCTGTCAAAAGCAATAGCTTTGTGGAGGCCCCATCCACGCGATCCTCAATTTTGCCTCTGTGAGCAGAATAACAAGGGTTTTGCTTGTTCCTGTAATATTGCCATGCTTTCATGAAACACTCCTCATTTTCTCCAACCTTTTTGCTGTACACTCGGTTAAAACCACGCTTGTGGTGTTAATTTTTAAGACATTTCAATTTTCAGTATGCCACAAGCTCCTTCCCTGATTGTTACAAATGTGTTTCCCTAACACAGCTTAGTTCTTGCTTATGATGATTTATAATCTTTTCTGCTTTATTCCTCAGAGCAACTCTGCTGCTCAAGGTGAACCTCTGCGTAAATGGGACATCACAGGATGCGCAGCTGCTGCGCTGGGACTCGCATCAGGTCTGAATCCCAGTTTCTAAGTGCAGAAAAGACACTGAACCCGCGACTGCCACGCGCACAGTCAGCCTTCTTAGCATGATTTAATTACAAGGAATCAAAGCAATCCAATTATTGCAAGAGAGTGGGGTTTGGAACAACGCCTGACTTTGAAAACCAGAAATCTAAAAAGCCCTCCAAAGAAACAAGTTACTCAAACCCAGGAGCTGTGAAACTGGCAGCTTTGAGAGCCAAAGGCTGTGTGTGCCCAGAGCCTCCAGCCCAGCACACAAACCCCTTGCTACTGCTCAGGGGATCAAGGTCCTAGAAGGGTTTGGTCTGTGTTGAAAGGGACCTTAAAGCTCCTCCAGCTCCAACCCCTGCCACAGGCAGGGACCCCTTCCACTGGAGCAGCTTGCTCCAAGCCCTGTGTCCAACCTGGCCTTGAGCACTGCCAGGGATGGGGCAGCCACAGCTCCTCTGGGCACCCTGTGCCAGCGCCTCAGCACCCTCACAGGGAAGAACTAATATGAGCATAAAGCCATTCTCTCTTGTCCTATCCCTACATTCTCTCCCTTGACCTGCTGCTCTTGCTGTGCAAAGAATAAAACGATAACCCTGCAGCCAGAGATGACTCTCAGGTGTCTGAAGCCCTGTTAATGACAGACACCAAACCCCCTGGATTTAGTTTTTAAGGGAAAAATGTAAAATTGAATTAATTCCATTTCCACCTTTTATGGGGCAACTGCCAGTTTGATGCAACACGTTCCTCCCCATGTCTGGAACAAACTGCCTTAGACATATAAAACAGGTGTCTGTGTGTCGGACAGCTTTAAGGTCCCTTCAACACAAACCAGGCTGTGATTCTATGAGGAAATCTTTAATTACATCTGTACAATTGTTCTGGAAAATCAAACAACCCTGCAAGATACCCAGAGAGTGGCAAAAGGACCTGGAGAAAACTCATACAGAATAGCTGTTCTGGCTGACCAGCAGCTGGGAATAAGCTTTGGGAAGTCCGTGACTGAGGTGTAACTTGCTGGAAGCAGCTACAGGCCAACACAGCCATCACCAACCACAGTCAGCACAAGACACAAGGCCACCAGACCTCCCACAGCCCTACAGCATCTGCAGGAGTGGCAGAACAAAGAGTGTGAACCAAATTAACTCGGGTATTACATTACTGCGCAGGGCAACCTCAGCTGAAGACTGTCAGGGCATCAGGAAGCGTAGCAGCAGTAAGCATTGATGTAAATGAATCCAGAGGAAATCCAGAGTGCTCCCAGATCTGCGCTGAGCACATTGGTAGGGATAATAATAAACAAACAGAACCGTGAATAACCCCCGCAGGGAAGAGCCCATTTAGCATCTGCAATGAGGATGCCACACTTTTGTTAATTAAACTCTTATCTTCTGGAAGGTCTTTTAAGAAATCAAAGCGCATGGAGATGAGAGAACATCTCTGCTTGATATAAACCCATTCTGATCCCCGAAGACATTTAGCAAGATCTTAACACGAGATCTGGAGGAGTCCATATGTAAAGAGCTGCTTCTTAAACAGGCAGCAGGGGGAGAAAAGCATGAATTCTGTCCATGGAGGGAAGTCACTGGGAAGCCCAAGGGGATCAGTTTTGCAGCCCAAATCATCCAGCACATTAATAACCACCACTGGGAAGCAGGGAGCAGAAAAACAGCAGGCTGGTGAGGCCAGAGGGTTACTCAGAATTCCTGTGGACAGACCCTGCAGGAGGGAGTGCTTCAGCAGCAGTGAGGAAAAGCAGATCCAACACCATGTCTAAAAGCTGGGTTACAAAGAACACAGAGAACAACCAGCCTTGAACTCCATCCTTGCACTCCAAGCAAGACCCTGGGAGCATGAGGAGCTGTTCTGGGCACACATCAGCCCATCACAGCCACGAAAGCAAGTACAGAGCTAGGAATCGTTAAGGAAGCAAGAAAGAAGCTCCAAAGCACACTGCCACTGCAGAGACCCAGCAAGCACCACATCTTGCAGGTGCTCTGGTGGGTTTCTCCGGTGTGCAATGGCTTTCACATGAGGAATGATTCAAAGCCCTGGGATGCATCTGCCAGGAGAAATGATGCAGAAGCTGCATGTGACAGCGGCCTCTAAATGAGACCAATTATTTATTATCCATTTTCTCTTGGTTGCTATTACCTCTTCCTACACAGGAACCAGGGAAACTAAAATAAAACCCTCCATTGACAACGTTCAGAGCAAAAGACCAGACACAGCTTCACCAAGCCCTGCAGACAGACATGTCCTTGCCATAGAAGAGCACCGTTCAACACCTGCTTTGAACCACTTCAAACTTTTCCACATTCATAAACTCCTGGAAGAACAGCCTGCGGAGGACAGGAAACCACCGCAATCCACCTCCAGCTCAGAAGCCATCAAGCGTGGGAGATTCATGTTCCTCATGTGAGAGGTTTTTACGCGTCCACCTTGGCTGGGTACCCACCAGGGTCCTGGATCAGACCAGCACAGCTCCTGTTCTCCAGCGCAGCCCCATTCCCTGCCCAGAGAGATCTCAGTCGCTGCCTCGTCAGTCACCACCTCTCACTCACTCTGCTCTTGGCAGGGCCAGCACTAGGATTAATCTAAGGGAGGGATAAACCTCTACTGAGAGGCTGAGCTTCTCCCAAGACCCCTGCGGGTCTGCGTCTGACACCACCCTCTCTAAGCCCCTTCCTCCACAAACTCTTCCTAAACACACCAACAATTCAGGTTCCCAGTAACTTTCACTACAAGATCCTTACCCCCTAATTTACTCTCAGTTAACTTCACTACTACAGACTTTCCATGCTGCTGTTCTACTCACTCTTCTTTTTCTTCCCCTAGATATGACACTGCTTTGGCCTGCTCCCAAGTCCTCTGATGTTGAAGCTGTTTTAGCTAGAAACTACACACTTCATTCATCACAAAACCGCTTTGTTCCTTGGAGCATCCAAACCCGTTATTAATATCTCAATCCTGTGATTTACCGTGATTTAATTTTAATACTTACTAAACCGCATCTTTTTTCTTGCATCAAAGAAAGATTTAGGATCCTGAATTTGCACAGGCTTTGCAAACACGTCAAAGAAGAGACCAATTTAGAACTGCACAAGAACACTTTCAGTTTTGCACAGTTTCACAATAAATGAACAATCTACACAGAAAATTCTCTCCTGAACAGTGGAATGAAGCCAAATTTTCCTCAACTTTACTGCTCGTTTTTGTGTTTTCACCTCATCAGATGCAATCTGAGGCTGAGGATTTGGATGTTGAGGGGGTTTTCTCTGCCCTCCCTAACTGGTAACTGTTAATGAGTTAAATAGGAGCCGGGCTGAGGCCGCAGCCTGTTCCTCAGCTGACCAGAGCAGCAGCACAGCCTGTCCCTGCCTCCACCCAGCTCTTCCCACATCAGTGTTTAGGATCACATTTAAACCCCGATTTCTCCCCCCATTTCAGAAGGGCAAGGTGAGGTGTGGTGGTGCTGGGATGTTGGGTAGCTGCAAGCTGCAACCCCACATTGCATGCTTGTAAAAGCCTGGCTTCCTCGGGAAATCAGCCAGGAGTATATTCAATCTTTGGAATTCATGTAGTGACATGTTCTGCACTTCCCCATCTAAGCGTCTGTTTGGAATAACCCTTGCTACATCAATAACAAGTATGTGTTGCAATAAATCTGGATCCTTTTCCCTAAAGGAGAGCTGCCATTTTATCCAAAAGCAATGTACTCCAACTGCTGCTGCCTTCCCCATCCCTCCCAAACAGAGAAGACAGCAGCACAATCTCAGTAGGACGGAAACCCTTCACAGGCTCACAGGATCCCACAATCACTCCAGTTGCTGTCATGCCTGGGAAGGAGAGTGGTTTGTCCCAAGGGACCTGGCAAACCTGCCTAGCAGGGAGCTGAGGAGGAAGCCTGCTCTCACAGGGGGTTGGAATATCACCACACTTGCACAGATGCAACTTTGCTGTCAGTGTCCTTACGCTGAGTGCCAGAGTTGGATGCTGCTAAGCTGGGTCCCAGCCTGCAGAACGTGGCAGCCAAGACGTGAGGAGCTGCAGAAGCACGTTAGGTGGTAACTTCAGAGATCAATTCAGCAGTGTGAGAAGTGATTTCAATTTATTCCTACTACCAATCCATCATAAACTCAATTGCCTCTAAGTGCAAGCTGATATGACCACAATAACTCTCAGGTTAGAGACATGCAGGCAAATACGAATGGGGCTGAGCCATATTCACAGGCTGCAAGCTTTCTATTTATTTCTTTTTAAACACCTTTTAGGTAGTTTGAAATGACCCTGATGTAAACTTCCAAGGATTACTCATAGATAATAAAAAAGCTGCATATTTAAATACAAGGGAGCATCTGGAAATCCCAAATGGATGCTGTGAGCAATGGTTTAACCTGGTTAACACAGGCCATAAAAAATGGTTCTGATAAAATTAATAGTTACTGCTAACTTGAAAAATATTAATTACAGTGACATGCACTGTGACTTACAGACACCTCAGCTCAAATGCTAAACCAAGCCCTAAGGAAGACTCTTGCAATCTTTGGCAAGTCCTCAGCAGGTATCTGGTTGCCTTTAAAAATCCATCTCCCTCTCCTCTGTGCCAGGATACTCACAAGCAGCCCAAGATTCCAACAGCTTCATTTGCCAGATGTCTCGGAGCAAATGCATTGTAAGCATGGAGCATTTATTCACTGGACTGTAGTCAGCAGTGGAGTGACTTTACCTTTCCTCTGCAGAGCCTCTGACCTTGCTTTTAAGTCCAATGTGAAATGAATTCCAAAGAACCTGATCCTCATTATGTGGATTCAGGATTCACCAATGCTTCCAGAAAACTTCCTTTGAGCACTGTGTTCCTGAGAGCTGATGTTGACAGGGAAGACAAAACCCAAGACTGCTAACCTTGAGTATGCTAGAACAGCTCCAGGTGACAGGGGTGTTTCTCTGCTACACACAAGTCTGCTCCAAGATGTACAGGATTCAACCCCTCCCAATCTGATCAAATAAAACAAACATCCCCAGACAGCTGGTAAAGAATTGGTTCTTTTTTAAACAGAAGGAATTGTCAAACAACTTCAAGCTGCTTCTTACATGCCACATCTTACCCCTCAGCCTGATGCCACTGTGATGGCTGCGATGGGGCACAGCGCAAACTGCTCTGACAGGATTTGGAGTACACACCAGGACACATCCTTAAAACCTGCTTAGTCAAATACCAGCGCTCCTAAGCAGCAGCGTCATTTGAGCACTCTTCCTTCTTTGTACCCGCTATTTTAAGAGCTCTTTAAAGTTTTAGGCTCTGCATCTCCTTATTTCTTAAATATAAACTCAGATACCACCTGGAGCCCAGCTTAGGCTGCAGATCCTCAAACTCATCTTTCTGTGCTGGTCAAAGCTCCTCCTTTTCACCAGGAGGAACAACTGAGCCGCATGCACATGAGGACAAGTTCATCTTCTCAAGGCTAAGTAATTATTTAGTAATTTCAGGTTTTCCTCTGGCTGCAGAGTAGTTGTTTAATGAAGCAATGTGCAGATTAACAAAGAGCCTAATGAGTCAGGAGAAGGAAAAACAACCATTTAGAGGTTTAGGCTTTGTTAGGATCCCTAGGAAAGGAGTTAAACCCAAAGCATTTCAGGCTTTCCTCATTCTGCCTTAGGGATATATAAAAATGTAACCAGTTTTCTTTGTTACTGCTCTAAATTTTGCACGAAATTCATGCCTATTCAGAAAGAAGCTTCAGTTGCCTAATACAGAATCATTTGCACGCCCAAGTTTGCGGTGACTCAATCCCAGTGGATACCCAATGCTGTGCACCAGGTAAAGAGCACCAGGGTCTATGCAAGCAGCGCGGGGAAGACTCCTCCGTGTCTCCCACCCGCAGGATTCACAGCTCCCAGGGTCACAGAGACAGGGGAGTTTTAAACAGGTCACCCCGAGGCTGCGTGGTAACTACCGAAAAGGTTAATGAGATTGGAGCCCGCAGGGCTGCTCAGCTCCCACCCAGCCTCTCTAGTAGCTGGTCTTTCTGCCCACCTCAGGACAAGCTGCCACACAGAGCACAGTGGTCATGTGGAAATACCCTGGCACACACAGATCCTGCCTGGTGCCAAGTCTGGCCTCACTTTCAGGGTAAGATACAAAACAAAAGGAGAAGAAATAGAAAACGTGAATGGATCTTGTTGTCAGAAGACTGGGGAAAGCAAGAGCAACAGCAAGCATGGTCACTGTTGTCTTTACATCTTCTGAACACGCTTCCCCACATCAGCCCATGCCTGTATCTCTTTCCCTTTTTGTGCCTCAGTTGTCCACAAGAATCTCAGCAAAATCAGTATAAACTACATTAACTGCTGCAATTTCACAGCTTCCACTTCATTTTTAGTGCTTTGTTAAAGATTTATCACATTGTTTTCCACTATCAAAAGAATTAAAACACATTCTACCCAGACCAAGCCCCAGAACTGCAGCAGGCAGACTCCCCACTTGTACCATGTACTCCCAAATCCTTTGGTTATCACTGCTTTAGCACAGCTTTATGTACATGTGGTACAGCTACTCCCATGTGAAGCAGTTACTTCAGCAGCACCTACTGCTACAATTCAGGCTACAAAACTCCAGGCAGCCCATGCAGTGGTTTCAGACGCTAAAATCTTTACAGCTGTTCATTGGGATTTCCTCTGGGTGCTCAGTGCCCTGGTAACAGAAGGAAATAGATGGCCCAGTTCAGATTCTTCAGCCCAAAAGAGCTGAAAGCAGCTCTTTGGTGGTGGTTTAAACCAAACCCTGGGCTTGTGTCCTCCCAGGCCACGCTGTGCTGTGGAGGAGCAGATGGCAAGGTTGCAGAGCACTATCACAGAACTACAAGTCAGAAATGCTGCTTTATCTGCCCTAATTTTCCCCATAATCACAAGACACAAAAAGTGGCTTTCAGCATCCACCACACTTACAACTTGTGCTTTTCTGGCTAAACCACCCCTGCTTCTAGAGGGACATCTTGTAACAGCAGCACAGGGTTACAGTCACACCCAGAACAGTACCGGCACAACCTCTCAGGTAGGATGAGAACATGAATGAGTGGGTTTGCAATGGTACTTGTTGACCCCTCTTCTACAACAGACTTTTTTTCCCCCTCTGGAAAAACTGCTGCTTTCTGCTGAAGGCAATTGATCTTTAACAAGACAGCAAAGGCTTGATACAGCAGCAATTCTGCAGAGCCTCAAAGAGCTGCCAAATTCAAGAGGCTGTCGGGAACTCAGAAACAACAGAGTCCTCTTAGGAAAACCTGCTTTCATCAAACAAGGTCACAGTGTCTTTTTTTAATTCCTCCTCTGCTTGTTTTCTTACTGCTCCATGTTCCCACATCTGCAAAGTAGGGAGACCAAGCTTTTCCATCTTCCCCTTTGGAATTCTACAGGATCTTTTGCAGAGCAATTAGTATTTGCTGTTGTTTCAAAAAGAAAAACCCTACAGAAATGAAGGCAAAGGATGACTCACAGAGACCAATAATTAGGCCGTGTGTTCAATTATCTCTCCTGCTTAACTAGTCACTCTGTAGGAAATGCGCAACCTTTGATGTGCAGCAGCGACTTACCAATTCATTAGGCAGAAAGAAACAATGCAAGGAAGGAAACCTCAGGAACTCTATCAAAGCCCAGAGATACCTAATGAGGGAAATAACAGCATCAACAACAGAAAACAGGCACCAAAAACGTGGAGGCTTCAAATTACCTGTTTCAACTATCTTGGCTCCACTCCCTTTGAAATTAAAACTGCTGGGAAGCAGACAACAAGAGCGAAAGAGACAGCCTGGTTTGATCAGGAAAGCATCACTGTTTCCTTGAAAGCTTGCCACAAACAATACAATCTATCTGTATTGTAGGAGACTCCTCACAGACCATCCCTCCTGGGTGCTTGGAAGCTCTCCACCTCTTACACCAGATTAGGGAAAAATTGGAAAACCCTTTCTTGGAAAACCTGCATAGTTAAGCACTATGGGACACAAGCTGCTGGGAGTCTCAACCTGGCACCAACAGCCTGGGAGAATCAGGAATACAGTTCAGTTAACTACCTACCATAGCTATTAATGCCCCCCAGAGAAGGAGCAGCCAGGCCTGCCTGGGATGAGGTCCTCACTTTCCTTAGGCCGACTCCAATAAGGGTTTGCTGCAGTCGCTCCTCCTTGGCTATGTCACCTCTTTGAGCTGAGTGAAAAAATGGGTACAACCATGTAAATGAAATGGGCTGGAAAGACCTTGAACATGCCTCGATCTGCCAGTTCAGATGTGTTATTGCCTGTCTCTCAAGAAGTGGCACTAATGAAAGTAACAGAGCATCCAAAAGCAAACTGCATAAGGACAGATGCAAAACTGCTGCATGACAGTGTCCACATTAACACCCCATCCTCAGTGTCTGGGGATGCTGTAGATCTCAAATCCCAGTGTCTGACTCCAAGCCACGCTTCCCAAAAGCTTTTAAAAGTCGATTGAATCTTGCCTTCTAGATTTATCCAGCTCTTCCCCTACCTGGGATTTTTATTCCCTTTCATAGGTCATGGTTCTCCTTCACTCCAGAGGTGTCTGTCCAGGAGCAGCTATAATGAAATACAACTAATTCCATCAATCAAAACAGTGCAGGCAACTGTCTTAGCAAAAAAGGAGGAAGCAGGAAGAGAACAAAGGGGACAGCAAGGAGTTGAATTAGAAAACTCAGTACTGCAATTGACCTTGCTTTATTTAGGCAAGTGGGTATAAAGTGGAAAACATTCATTGGGGTGGCTCATTGAGTGGCATATGAGAGAGAAAGAAAGGTCTTGAGAACTTTCTGGTCAGTTTGGAGTTACAGAAAGAAACTGCTCATAGCCATTGCCAACAGAAAGAAAAAATAATCTATAATTCCATGCAGATTTAATCAGTACATGCTCCAGAGCACCTCATACCACATCCTGAATTATGTACTATGTGCATCATGCAACCTACAGCTCTGCTCTGGCTACACAGCCCCATTCTCTAAGGCAAACACACTGCAATGGAAACGAAGGAAACTTTATTGGCTGGGCAAGGCCAGAAGCCAAGTGATGAGGTGTCCATTATGAGAGAGGGGAGGGGAAAATGGAAAGTCTGGCACCCTTCTAAGGCAGCAGCAATCAAAGAGCAGCCTCACCTCACAGCATTGTGTGCAGTGCCACACACCAGGATCCTTTTACACAGTGTAAATGGTGCTCCCTGTACTACAGCTCAGCCCAGAGAACTCCAGCCAAGAGGATGCAGAAAGCCACGCTCCCAAGCTGGTCCACATGGAAAGGACCAGGATGCTGTGCAGAGAGCAGCAGCACAACCTCCACCTCTCCTCTCAAGCCTTTGTTCCAGCACTGCAGAGTGCTGCAGCAAAGAGCCCAGGTCCCAGCTCTGCTGGTAAATGGGTGTAAACTGAGACTTAAGTAAGAGTAACTTCTGCTCATAAAATCCCCGCTAGCGACTGCATCTCCATAAAGCACCCACTGCAGCAGCACTTGGAATTCACAGTCTATTATTCCTGTTTCAAACAAAGTCTGTTGACTTTTAAACTAAGGAAAGTTCCTGCCTTTTGACTGGCACAATGTGCACCGCTGCCAAGAAAACTGAATCTGCATCCAGACAAGGGGGAAAATGGTTGCTACTTACTGCCAGCACCAGCAAACTACTGCTCTCCCTGGTCATCTACACAGCACTGCACCTAACACAGGCACTGCTCTGCAAAGGGGAAGAAATGAAGATCAGCAGCAGAGAAATACCATTTCAACAGATCTATTCTTATCCAAATATTTGAAATCCAGAGCACATGGAAGAATCTCCAATGGAAATTCAAAGTGGTTTATTCTGGGCAATTAAAGTGATATCAGGTGCAGTCTCTGCTAAAGGCTCTCCTTGTCCATGGGGTTCCCCAGCCATTTCCTACCCTCAGAAGAGAATCCCAGGGAAGGTTTTCCCCTCCATCAGGCTGCATCTGGGAAGGGAGGTGGGTCCTGGGCTCTTTCACTCTTCTCCTCTCATCCTTAGCTGCCTCAGCAACCCCTTTTACCTCCCATAACTGAGCCTGCTTTCCAGATTACTCTCAGGGTTAACCCCTTCCATGCCCAGTGGAACTCAAACCCCATGACCCAAGGTAACTCCAGGTAAGAGCTGTCTTGTTTTTCTTTCCACTTTCTCCCTAGCATTCAAATTCTCTTTGCACTGAATTCAAATAACTCTTCCCTGTTCCGTCAATTCTTGATGAAGACAGATAAAGGCAACAGCTTTGTCATCTCCCCTCTTCCCCCAGTGAAATTTTCTTCTGAGAATTGCAATGAAATGACAGGATATTGTTTAACTGCAGCATTTTGCAGATGAAACAACAGCTGAAGTGGTTTTTACTCCTGCAGCACACAAATTTATGTTGCTACACAGCAATAAAGCAAAGCCTTAAATTTAATCAGGACAAATACTTCAGGCAATGGCAAGCTGATAGATTATTTAGGAAGGGACTCGATAAGAGCTGGAAGAAAATATGCCTCAGCCTGAGAGTCTCTAGAAACAAAGAATTTTCATGCTTAGCCCTTGTTAAGGTTTTCCATCTAAGCTGTTTGTATTTAGTGCATTTGAACAACCTCCAAAGGTTATAAGCAGACAGGGGCTGCACTGGAAGGGGTGTCACAAGGCTCCACACAGCATTTACTGCTGACATCATACCCTGAGCAGGGGCTCCCTCCACTTATGCATTCACAACCAGCCACTGAGGAGGTGTTTCCTAGGGCAGGACCCCACTGACAGCCCAGTAACATCAGCTATGTTGATTTGGTCTCTCTTGGAGAGTGCCTGGCTTTCCCCAAATTGTCCTCCTTCCATCAATTCTTCAACCATCCCAAACCACTGAGAAATAGACAAAACTACATGTATTAGTATTTATATGAAAGGTCTAGGAAATTCAATAATGTTCCTATTGTTTTATTGCAGATGGCACATCAGCTCTTTATTACTGCAGAAAACTCAAGGGCCCTGTAGAGTGCAATAAACCAGTGCGTGTTCAGCTCTGCAATGCTCCACAGGGCTCTGATTTACTGGCCAGAACCCGGCACCTTCCACACAAGCAGCTGAGCTCGGTGATTGCCTTGTGCTCCCTGCAAACCCTTCACGATGAGGTGAGATGAGGTCTGCTCACACAGGGCCCCACTGCTCCCTGGTGCCCACCCTTATTCTCAGTCATATGGGCTCCATTATTAAAGAGCAGAGGAAAAGATTTGTTTTCACCTTTGCATCCAGATGTTTCCCTCTCCTGTTGGATTTCAGACACTGAGTTTTCTGCCCAATTCCTGGGCTGCAAGAGACAGTGTGAAGAAAAAAAAGTCAATGTACCAACAGGAAAACCAGGAAAATCACAAAAGGAAAGACTCAGTCTCAACTATACACCATCCATGCTCCAAGACAAGTCCTTACGTAAATACACTTATAAAACACTTCAGGAAAGAGCATTCCCATGGACGGTTACCCACAGATTCAGTAATGTGGGCAATTCTCCACTAAACCCAGTGAGTCTCCTTCAGGACATTGAGCTTTCACTGAATGATAAACCCAGCTCTAGTCAGCCAGCCCTGAATAAGGGAACAGGGAAAAGCCACACAAAGAGCTAAAGAACCAGCAGGAACTGCATTTACATTCAAATTGTTCTGAATATAATATTATTTCCATCAAGTTTGAATTGGAAAGTACAGGAGGGACCTGGAATGCACCCAACAACATTTACCCACAGCCTCTAACCCCACACATGCTAACAAACCTGCTTCTGGTGACAAACACTCTGGGACCCTCAGTGAGGGCAATCTCTCTGCATTGACTTTGTAAATGACAAACAAACAAGTAAATGCCTGGAACCCTATTTAAATAGAAGGACTGATTACAAATACCTAAGGGCACAGCTAGCATGAGGGCCTTCTCCTTCCAGGCATCCTATAGAGAGGACAGGGAAGTACCAGGAGATTTCCCAATTAGAGACCGTACTCTTACACTAATGCGAACAGACGTTACGGAGACACTCAGTAGATTATTTATACATTAAATAAAGTAGTGAGTAATGACAGAAACAGAGAATACAGGCCTGGTGCTGACAAAACCCACACATCACTACTGGAAACAATCTAAAAGGAAGAAGAGAAACCGTGTCTCCTTAAGAAAATGAAGACCAGATTAGTGTGCATACCACATCATAAGGGAAAATATAAATTACAGCCCCCCTGCAGGTAGGTTAATTCACTGAAGTTACTATTTCTGCTCTGCTTACACATTCCATGCTTATAATGATAAATTTATGGTTTAGTAGTCAATAGTCCAGGTACTTTGAAGAGGAATATTCTGATCCAAACTGCCTAGAGCATACAGATAAGGATATGAACATGCTGGGGAATGTTAACTGAGAAGAGGACTCTACAGCTCAGGTTTTGAATCTATTTGGAAAATGCTGCAGACTTCAAATGTTATTCTTTAGATCTTCCTGTAGTTTATTTACTGAGACACATGAAACCAGGAACATTGAAAGATCCAGAAGCAAAACCCTTCCCTTGTGTGAAAGGTGAGATGTTACCAAAAAGGAAATAATGAGCCAGTTGCTTGCATGCTGCTTTAACTCCTGCTCTGATTCCTAAAGTGCTACTACTACCCCAACCAAACCTTCATTTTCACAAACATTTACACACATCCTACTTTAGGTAGAACTGGCAGTTACCAAGCTCTGAAATCGTGTTTCAAAACAAACCCAAGAGCCTTCCTCAACCACTAACTGCATAACATCCACAATAAAGTCAGAGGAACCCCAGTTTAAAAGAATCACTGTAGAACTTTAAACAACCCCCAGGATGTGATCGAAGAGAGCATGAGCCAAGAGGGGCATCAGCTGAAAAGTCACCAAATTCAACAGTTGCAAGAGTTCATTCACACTGACCAATGCTGCAGGACCACCAGGCCACATAACAGACACATGTCTTCGTGTGCAGTCTTTGCAGAGGGGAAGCTCAAGGATTACTTACTCTTGGCTGCCAGTTCTCATACTGCTTCTGTAGATTTGCACCAATGGTTTCCAGAGCTTTCTGAGGACCCATTGACAGAGGATCTAGGAAAGAGAACACAAGTGAGCATTTCTGACCACACCTGAATCACTCAGCTTGACAAGAAGCAGCAATTACCTCCAATTTCATGTGCATTCAAAACTTTGTGTTTCTGTAGAATCCCGATCTACAACCTGGGAGACCAAAGTCTACATCAAAGCATGGACACCACCCCGCTTTGCAGAAGAAGCCAAAATCCTTCCATCCTGTCCCTCTCCAGTGTCCCGCTTGCAAGAAAGATTGTTCCATGACGCTTTAATGCAGGCTCCTGCACACATTCCATTTCAAATTCACAAACACTGCATTCTTCATGGAAAAATGCATCCCCAGATTCTTCACTCCAGTACAAATTAAACACCATTAAAAACTGCCAAACTTGGAAGATTTCTCTCGCTAAGGCAGGAAATACAATTGGGGTTTGAAAGACAGGAAAGGCATTGCATTTGTTTCTTTCATAAGGGAAACCAAGCTTCAGTAGTAAATAATGACAAAAATTTAAACTGGTTAAACATTTGATGATAAATCTATTTTCTTGATGAATGCAGAATCCTGCCTCATTTGCTTCCATTGCTGACTGCTCCAGAGAGCACGCTTCAGTTGGAGTTTGAGAAGTTAATTGTGTCACTGGGTAACTACCTCCATCCATCCGCACCAGCACAGCTTCATCTTGTGTGCTTCATTCAAACACCATGGCCATGTAACTGACACTAGTAACAAGCGTCAAAAGAAACCAGAAGCTGTTTCCTATAAATAATTCTATTAACCAAACCAGTGAGTTATTCAAGGCCAAGCTGGACAGGGCTTGCAGCAACCTGGTCTAGTGGAAGGTATCCCTGGAGGTGACTGCGCAGACCCAGAAGCCTGCTGTGCGTTACTATGCCATCAGCCACCGCTCAAATTAAAAAGGGAAACAGAAAAACAGCACAAACCCATCAGATTTCTTGTTTGAGTCCTTCACAAGGACCAGGCTGAACTTCAGAAAAAGAAGTTTAAAACACTTCACGTGCACTTTGACAGCAGAGGAACACAGTCTGGAGACCCAGGGATGCTTCCAGAGCAATTAGTGTTATGAGCAACACCCTTCTGTACAAAACCAAAGTTCCCTGGTGCCATTCCAGGAGCCAAACAGTGGAAATAAATTGTTTTCCTAAATATAGCTCGTGCACCAGAGTCATGACGTGAGCCCTCAGCCTCCCATGTTGAGCGCACACTCAAGGCCAAAGCCCTGCAGACAGCAGCCAGGACACTGTCAGTGCAGTCATGGCATGAGGCTCCCTAGGTGCCTTCCCTGCGCCAGGCTGACACCGTAGCACAGATGTCAGCTCAGGCTTCATTCTGGAGGAAAACAAACCACTTGAGATAGTCAAGGATGCCTCTGGAAGGGACAGCAAGGTGCAGTGTTCGCGCAAGGGAGATCTCAGCTTGGCAGTAAACAGCAGCAATCGCACCAGCACAATCACCACAATTCCTTACCCATCGGGCAAAGACGCTCCCACCGTCCTCACCTTCAGCTGCTCTGGAGAACGTTGTACAGAGAGAAAACTGCAGATTTGTTGCCATTACCTTGGCCAAAAGTTGGCTAGAAATGGAAACAACTACTTGTGTAGAGATACACACTGAGCGCTTCATTACAAAGCTGCATTCAACGTTCTCTTTGCTGATGACAGTCATTAATAACTTTAGTTAATGACTCTGCAATGCTCCTCATTCCCTTTGCTCTCTCCTCAATGTATCAATGAGAAACTAGAGCTGTTCTCTCCACTGAACAGATGTATTTGTTAGTGCATGCTCATGGCTTTTTAACTGCTTTAAAGTCATGAGCATTTTTAGGTTAAAACAAATGAGCTGCCATGATTCATAAGCAGGTACAGCAAGGTTAGAAAGGATTTTTGGGAAATTCAGTTAGTGCAATGATTCATTTGCTTCTGCAGCCCAATGTAAGCCCCACAGCTCAGGATTACAGAGCTCTGCACGTGACTTCCCGAAGACTGAACATTTTCAATACCTAGATAAACCCCAAATCTCTCAGAAAGCTTTCTTACACCAGGTATTTCCTTCTAAAATTACTTCAGATAAGTCTCATCCTCATAATGAGACGTGAACTCCAAAACCAAGGCAACTTTCCATTTCCTCACAAAACCCTGGGAATTCACTCCAACACTGCACCAGACTAACAAGCCCAGATGCTGGAACTACTGGCAAGACATCCTTGGGAATAACTCCAGGACTTCTGAATTCATGATCCCAATTAAATTAGCCTCAGAGCAGTCACCTCACCATGCAGTAAAGTCCATGCATTTTACAAAAGCTTATTCCTACCTTATTCCTGCATGACGCAGAGTAATTGCAAACCTTTGCAGATCACAGCTCTCTAAAGACGTAACTGCTCAGAGATTTCCTTAGGTATTTATAAATCCACAACAATTAAAAGCAAGCCAAGCGCTTCATCACCACCTTGTCTTCTCCCTGCTATCGCATTTCCGAACAGAGCAGGAAAGATGAGCCAAGGCAGCAGCTACTGCTGGGCTCTCAATGAACTCACAGACAGTGATGTCCGATGCCCTGTTTCCTTTTGTTCACCCCAGTTTTAAGTCAGGGAATCACCACTTGAATGTTCCTGTATGTAACTGACAACAGAGCCAGCTGGAAGCTCTCAGGACTTACCAATCCAACACTCCAGGCGGGCACAGGGAGTCGTTTTCACCACATCAGGAGGGTCCACACCAACGTTTAGGCACAAAACTAAGGCAACACTGACAGTCTTCATCTGCAAAGAAAGGCAAGAAACCCCTTACTTAGTGTGAAAACAAATCAGTTGTGTTTGTGCTGGATTTTTGCCACTGCTGTAACCTGTGAAGGGCTCCAGTGAACCTCTGTTACCTGCTCTTCAACACACCCTGTTCCAAGCAGGGGATGACTGGTGCAGTTCTTCATTTTTTTAAATAGATCAGTATTGAGACACTGAGTTCCTATTTTTTATGATTATTTCCAGAGCCCATTCTTCTTTTCCAGAGCATGGAAATGGGTTTCAGCAGAGTTCTGCTGCTCACCTTAAAATAGTCATTGTCCAAGTGAAACACATTATTAAAACATGAGAATGAGCTATTCAGGGTCCCTGATCAATATTATAATAGAGGATGTCCTTTCTAATATTAAAACTAAGAGCATTACAAGGGAAAAAACACCCAAGTGAGCAACTAAACCATAACAACATTCACTCTATTTTTTGTTTATTTTCTTAAGCATAGAATCATAGCATGGTTTGGGTTGGCTCCAGGTGCTGCTTCAGTATCAGCCCCTGGAACCAATGGGCAGCACATTCCCACCGCTTGTGGAGACACACGAGGCACCACAAACCTACAGCATCCAAACCCAGCGATGCCCCACCTCCAACCAATGACCCAGTGCAATGACCAGTTAAAAACACGGCTTGGAAATCAGTATTTATCTTTACACTATTTTCTACATTCCCTCATCCCAATACCTAAACCAAAGATGGAAAACAGAAGTCAGGTGGCTCAAGTTGCTTCCATCATGTGCTCAGCACTCCCTGGCTTGTTGGAAGCAAGGCCATCCACACCTCCATTCCCCCAGGGTGCTCACTGCAATTCCACGCAGAAGGCAAACCAAGAAAAAACACCCAAACGTCACACTTAGAGAATGAGCCAGAGCCACACAAGTGTAATTATACAGAAACTGAAGCAGAGAGATGCTATTCGCACCCAGAAGGGAGGACAGGACCAGTGTCTGCTCACTCCCATGTCTATGATGGGGAGCCCAGAAAAAATCAGCACGAATCTGATTATGTTCTTACTAGCAAAGCCCTGCAATCATTTGGGAGTTACTCACCCCCGAGCTAACAAGGAGTAAGCAGCACTCCCTAGAATGCATGAAAAGGATGAATAGCTCCGTAATTTTTCAGTTCATCCCCTACAAAATGTGTGTGTTATAAAAGAGGCCTGGTTTTCACAAGTGACCCGAGGTGACTGGGAAGCTCCATCCCTCAGCCACCAGCGCTCCCTGTCCTGGGCTCTGTGAGCAGGGCAGCTCCTGCAGCATGGGCTGCTGCAGTGAGTGGCAATGGTTGAAAACAGTTCCCCTAGTCTTAAACCTGAAGGAGCAGGCTTCCTACCAGGACAGTGGAAATCTGGCACCCAGTACTTCAGAGCCTTATTCTTCCTCAGGAAGAGCCCCTGGCCTCCTTCCTGCTCCCTTGTTTCAGGTACCCAGCAGCACAGGAAGATGGAAAAAAGAAAGGAAAATAATTAAAAAAAGGGAAAAAAGAAAAATGTAATAGGAAATAAGAGTAAAAAAGAAAAAGCTCCCCCAGCCTCTGAAACCCAAGGTGCCGCCGGGTGCTCGAGAGCCCCACCACTGGCAAACACACGGTGAAAATCCAGAAGGAAACTAAGAAAACTGCAGGACGTCTCTTCTTAGAAGAGACCTGACTTCTGCTGATCTTGATTTTCTATTCCTAAGCTCAGTGTTTTAATTCTCCTTGTGCACAGACCCCAACCTAGTAATGAAATGCAACAGGCCAGGGACAAATGGGGTTATTTCCCTGCTCCTACCTCCCCACAACAGAGGTCAGGTATTCTACTGCACAACTATTTGCTGGGCTACTACAGAACACATCTTCAGTTGGAATTACAGCACTTTCACACTCCCCAGACTCCTACTCAACAGCCACCAATGATGCTGAATCATTACAGACCAAAAACCTGAGCCCAAGGAACCAAATAAAGCTTTTCCCATTCCTGAATAACTTTGGAACACACCACCAGAAACTGTAGCATATTTAAAGCTTCTTAATACCAGAAGTATGGGGACATTCTCATCCATCATTAAGACAGTGGAAATTTTCTTCTCTACATTTCAAGAACACCTCCTTTGGAACGCATGCCACTGGGTTGTTGTTAAAATGAAGCAGAGAGTATTTGTCAAGCTTCTGGGAAAGCCAATATCCAAAATGCTTTCTCAGCAAAGCCTCAAGATCAAACCCATAGAAGCTCTAAGTGTGGGCTCCTCTGGATAGGGTATGATTTGACTGCTTAATAAAAGCCAAATTGGATGCAATTCACAACTTTATGCTGCATCCAACTGAAAACTGTTTAATAACTGTGGTTCAGAACCTCCAATACTTCAGCTGCAAAACCCACTGGGTGCAAAAGCTCTTCCTGAGAAGTAACAGTGTTGAATTCAACTCCCAAATCAGGAATGGGAGTAAGTGAGCAAAAGTACTTTGGTGTCTGTTAAGGAGAGAAGATGCTTATTAAAGCATTGACATTAAAATTCACACATTATACTACAGATCAGAGAACTCGTGAAGTAGTTTTAATTTGCCATAGTTTTAATTCACCTTTGAATTCATTTTGAAACAAAAGAGATTTGCAGATGAGGGAGTAACCTCAGACCAAACCCAGTGCAATTGCTGGGGGTACTTACTGTTGCTAACCTGTTCTCACTAGTTAGTAAGGAGTCACATCACTGCTTCATCTTCTAGCTCAAGTAATCCCAACAAGAGGTCGGTCAATCAATTTCTGAAGATTTCTGTGGGAAGACCCTCCCGTAACATTCCCAAATGGCCACTTGAAAACCCATACAGATTTTATCTCCACACTGCAATCTCCAAGCTGAAAACTTCCGGTTCAACCGCTTCACAGCTGAACACTCGACTCTGATCGACCTGCCTGGGTTTACACTGGGCAGTTAAAAGTGCTTCTGTGAGTTAATACAAACACAGCACTAAACATACAATATGAGCTGCTACATCACTGTACAGAGCCGAGGATGGACTCACCAGCACTAAATACAAACACCAGGACAGGTTTCCAGACTGAGAAATCTTCGCACCCATCTTCTTTGGAAACCCTCACTGGCCACCCAGCTCAACCCTCCTGCTCCTTCAGGGAATTCATCCCCTTCCTGAAGGCTTTTTTTGGCTCTTTTTCTTTATGGACATTTACACAGATTGAATACAAGCCTCTCAAGCAAAAGGCAACACGAGGTAGGTGCTCTTCGGGTGACTGCAAGATGCTGACTGCTCTGGAGACATGCCATTAATACTTCAGCAAGGAGCTCTCCAAACACTGAGCAGCTGCAGCAATGTTTAGCAACACAAAACCTTGTTCTCCCTTTGGTTTCAGTTGCATTCATTCTGCAGCACCACAAAAATCAGGTTTGCTCCTTCCCAAGCCTCATAGAAGCTTTCTCACAAGCCAGTGACCCCCTGCAGGGATCTGCATGCTAGAGGGGGGCTCTTGGGGGTGATGGAATTCATGGCATATCAGTCACAGGAGGAGATGGGCACTCTGAACTTCCCATTTCAGGCAGAGAAAACCTTGGCCTCCCTGGTCCAGTGGATCACACACCTCCAAACAAAGGTTTCTGCAGGGAGTGACTCGGCAGGTATCCCACAGGAACATCATCTATCTCTACCTGCCACAGGGCAGAGGAACACAGACCCTGCCTGTAGAAGCAGGTGTTTGATGTCTTGCCCTCCCAGCAGCCTCTTACATCACCAAGTCCTAACTTGGTGCCCTCCCTTTACCCTTTCCACACCACACTTCTTGTTAATGGATCTTCCCTTTAGCAGGCCAAACACAAGAAATGTGCCCGTCCTCTTCTGCTCACCTGCAGTGTTTGCAGCGTAAAACAACTAAAAAGGCAGAGCTTCCAGGTTCCAGGAAGGGGGTATTTTAACACAAGGTTTGAGAGAAATGCATTGTTATGGAAAAAAAAACCCAAAACTCAGTGTGCTTCTCCTCAGTGATAAAAATAGCAGCATGCAAAGAAACACTTCCAGTTAGCATTAATAATTCAACACCTCTGCAGGTAGTCTCCAGCCATCTGTAGCCCAAAAGGTCAGCTCCTGCTGTGACTGTGGTGACAGCATACACTAGATTCCTAGATCAACTCCTCTTCACGGTTTGCTTTCCTTTTCTAACCTCTCTATTCCACACTAATCCTATGAATTTTCTCCAGAGGTTTATTATGTCCAACATGTTCGTTTACCCAGTGAATGCAGCTGCTACACAAAGTTCAGGAGCAGTCAGTAATGCCCACACAGCTCCCCACAAAGTAGACTCTTAACTGCTGGCTTCACTGCTTACTTGACAAGCACTTCTGACACCTCCAGATGAATTACTGCTGTCAGTCAGGACCCAAGATATATGTATACACTTTCTATTTGCTTGCTCTGAGAACAGGGTGCATCTTCTCTGGCTGATGCGACCTCAGCTTCTGAAGGTCCCTCTGAGACCAAAGGTAATCAGGCACAACAGCACCGCTCTTCAGGTTAAAAACTACAAAGTTAAGTAGGCTGATTTGCCCTATCATAACAAAGTACCAAAATACTGCCTTTAAACTGCTGCTTAATGCATAGAACCAAAATGGTGCTCAAGTCCCTGCCAATCATTTCTTAGAAACAGGAAGCAAATATTTCATTCTATGATCGTTGTTTTCTTTATACAACACACAAAAAGAACCAATGAGGCATTTTCTAGGTGTTATTCCTCATTTGATCCATGATGGCTTTCCTTCTCACCTCAGCACAACTCTGTATCTGCTTTGCATTCTGTACAGGCTTCTTTCCATTATTCCACCACATTCCTGCTCTGTCTAGCATTACCTTTTGAAAGGTGTCTGATTATAGAATTGGTTAGGTTGGAAAAGACCTGTAAGCTTACAGGAGCAATGAGGAGAAAATGATAAGGGGAAGATCAAGTCTGTTATTTCAACAGATGTGTGAGGAACACAAAGATGAAGATGTCTGGTTGCGCTGACAGCCACACTGTACAGAACACTGTCACCTATTGCAGAGTGAAGCTATGATGTGGGATAAAGAATGCCATTAACACAAACCTGTGTTAAGTATTTCATTACATCATTTCTTGAGAGAGGCACCTACATTACAGTCCTTACAGAAGAAGAGGAGAGCAAGACAAACATCTTGGGTTTATCAAATTTACTTAGAAATGCCAGTTAAAGCTATGACACACAGAGCGATCAATAGGCTCCCTCGGTTACCCATGGCCATCTACGCTAAGTCACCTCTGGAAACATTCAAGGGCAGCAGCTCAGCACAGCAGCAAGCCAATTAAACCAGCATCTCTGAGAGTAACGTAAGAACTGCCCCAAACTTCCCAGAAAGCCTACATAAGCCATGGAGACAGAACTGAAACTCTGCCAGCCTTGAAGATAATGTAAGGCCTAGAGAAGCGTTAACAAAGCATGCCTAAACCTTCACTGAAGGTTATCTTCAGCCTCTCAGGCACTGAAACACACACCATGCCAGAGTAAAGGAGTGGTACCTGGCAGCAGAGCAGGTGCTTCACAGTTTGCACCAGGAGAGCTTCGTGCGAAGCAGCCGCTACCATCTGGCCATCCACCACTGCCCGAGGTTCCCCCACTGCTTATTAACATCTCCCACATTGGAGAACTAAAGGTAAAGCCTAACCAGAGATACGGAGTTTAATTAAAGTCTGCAATTTCCAACACGAGCCCAGCACTCAGGTCTGGCTTTCAAGGTGCATGGGGGGTTTCACTTTCTATTCACAGGCCTTGCAAATGCCTACAAGCGTGCTGGGGGCAGGAGGATAACCAGCCCTACGCCACACATACACGTTGATTTTAAGTAGCAATAATTGCCTGGCTCCAATCCAAACACCGTATGCCCAGCAACACCAGTCGCTAAGACAGAAAGAAGTGAAGCACATTATGTGTGTGTTCTCTTGTTGCATTTTTTTCAATGGGGAAACACAGATACAGTTCTTTTCTGTCACTCCCTTTGCTAACAGTGCTCATTTTACATCCCCTGGATGCCAGCTGAAGTGAGAAAGTGCACAGGATGGGAAAGAGATGGACTGAGTTAAAGGTTTCAGTGTTTCCTGCTGGTGTATGGAGGTGAGACCTTTTTCTTTGGACAGCTGTGACTAGCTGTGCTCTCAGAGCTGTTAATTAAAGCCCCCTCTCTGCTCAGACATCAAAACGTGCGTAGTGGTAGATACAGCACAAGCAGACCAACTCTATCCAATCAATACACAACCACCTTCATTCAAAATGAGCTTTGTTCTAGAGTAGAGAAGATCTAAATCTGTAACTTAGATGACAGTGCTCATTACTTACAGCAGCAGGCACAATCTGGAGAGAAGCTGGGGTTTTGTTTGGCTTCACACATCTGTAAGCCAGTGGTGCCCTGTGCTCACACACCTCACTGGGCAGCAACTGCCACTTTGAGGAACTCCTGAACTAAAATGGATTTCAGCCACTGACCTACAGGACAGGAAGAGTCACACCATTGCCAGCTCTCAGGAGCACGCTACAGCACCAAAGCCAAGCACCCCATACCAATCCTCCTATCAGTTCATCTTCATACCAGGGGAAGAACGGAAGCTACATACATATCATCTGCGATAGATCCTGGGCTACTCACTGGGTTACAAGTTCCCTGAATGGTCGCTAGCCTGTGATCATGCATAAGCAAACAGAAAGCAAATACTGGAAATGGAGTAAGTCAAAGTAAAGAGAAGGCTGCTGCCAAATACGAACTCCCACCCTCTCCCCCCACAAGATTGCTGCTGCTTCATTTCAGCTCACAAGGCACACACTGAGCTACACTCAGCCAAGGGAAGAGCCTCCGGTGCTCAAAGTGCGAGCAGCAGCCAGGCCACAGCGCCTGGAAAACCTCCTTAGATTGACACAACCCTTTCAAGCTGCAATGATGTGTGCAGACTTCCAGTGCTGCTATCCTTCATTAACCTCCTCTGACACATGAAGCATCCACCATGCAGGCAGGTGAATTCTGCTTGTCTGAGTTAAGCCTAGTTGCATGCGGTTCTGCTTTAATCTGCATTTCCATAGAAACCTCATTGTGTATTCCTCTGCTCATAAAATCAGGATTTAATTCTCACCCAACAAGTTAGGAGGCAGCAGGAAAAAAATGCTAAAGTGAAACTGTTACAACCAGCTTTGTAGCTCTCTGCTCATTTTAGAAATCAATATAAGTACAACAAATCTTAATTTAAATATGCTGAATTTGGTGGGAACTTGTCAGTAAAACCTGGTGGGTTTGAAATGCTTGTATTTAAATCAAGCTTCCTGATTCAGTTGCTACTGAGGCTGCGAGATTTAATTCAATACACAAAGCAGAATTCCAAGCCTCTTGTGATAAAAATACCCTTTAAATAAATAATAGATCAAAGCAGTGTCACTTTGGTGGCACACGCAGTCTACGAAAGCAGGAGACAAAGGATTAAATGTTTTCAGAGTAGTCCTTCTGGATGAAGGGGGGAAGTCAATGTTCAGTTATTTTACCTAGATTTAACACTCATTACTTTTCTTATTTCATCTTTCCCTCTTATTGGAATTGTGCCTTCTAAAGAACCTTCAAGTTCCTACAAACTCAGGGGTTTCAGAGCAATGAAGCAAGATGAAAACAAAAAGAGTAACTCCATACACAAATCTTAGTGAGTCATTTCCCATTAAGTATAGCAAAGGGAGGATCACTCCCAAGGACTGCTCAAGACAGTCAGACTGACACTGGAGGGTAGTGACCAAGTGTTGCAAAAAGTAATAAATACAACAGAGCAAGTTTGTCCCAACAATACCTGATAAAGCTGTCTAGATACAAATGATGTATGAGCAGCATCCCTGATCCTGATACAAAGAAAAGTTATTTGCTTCAGGCTGATACTGAAAACAGAAGGACCAAAGAGAAAATTACAGATTTGATTCTATTTTCTTTGTTTACAAAAATCAGACTCCGTACCTTGGAGAATTATTCAGGGCCCAATTCCACTAAGCTCTTTCTCAGTGAGTAGCACACCAGTACATGAAGAACACACCTTTCCCAACACATAGGACTCTTAGAAGACACTGCAATTCCTCAGGAGTAAACATGGTCAGAACTAGGCTGTGATGATCATTGTAACCACTGCTCTCTTCACTGAAATTACTCTCTCTGGCTGCAACATGCATGGGAAATATTTAACAACAAGTACACAGAAGACAGCCGATTCCTCACACTTTACTCACACTTAAGCTGTACAACCTATTGATTATCTTGATCAAGTCAATGTCGTTCCCATTTTAGAAAAAGGCAACTCTGCAGACCAGGAAGCATCACGGGAAGGCAGAGGAATCACTAAAATAGACAAGCAAGCTCGTCGCACCTCCACAGTCTACTAGAGAAAAACCTCTTCCTTGCCAAAACCCTTCAAAGAGGATATACCACAAGCCTTTGTGTTCTTTGCCTCATTTAAATTACATCCAAAACCCCTCAATTCAATCCATTAAAGATCTGCAAGTTAGATTTTCACTACATGATTCTATTCAGGCAAGTGACTCTAGTTCAGCTGGAGCCTTTCTCAGAACTTCACAACCATTCAGTGATGGCCCTGCTGGGAACGTTCCGACTCACATACGGCATCCTCCCACCTGGTCATAATGACTCTGGATAGAATCACAGGTTTCAACTGCAGTTCCCAAGTCATCCCATAGTGTTACAAGAGAGCTCAGAAACATACCAGAAAACTGGTCACCAAAAGAATTCCTGCATATTCATAAACACAAAGCCATGGGCAGAGCAGCTTTGAGACCTGGAGAATCCCATAACCCAAAGCAGATCCCAAGAGCAGAAGGAGTGGCGCTCATTACCCATGACATTTCTTGGGTGCTTTGTTTGGTTGCTTTTAGCTTAGATATTTAAGTTGGAGGCAAGTTCAAGACCCCAGGCAGGGAACCTTCTTTGCCATACTTGGCTCTATCAGTTTAACATGCAACTTACATTCAAACACAAGGGAAGCACCTTGCTTTAGTACAGTAAATGCTTCATCTTGTAGTTCTTTCCTGTCATCAAAATCTCAGTTTCCCACACACAAAAGCCGCCTTAATTTCATACTCCACATAACATGCTGGTGGCAAGCTTTGAAACCACAACACTTCCGTGCATCTTCACCACTGCAGACAACTGTAACGAGTACACTTATTGCACTCTGTGCTTGCACCATTAACCTGCTGATCCAGAAAACACTTTAACACTTCATTAATTTTACTGCTTTTCCTGAAAAACACCAAGTGTCCAGATTTCATTTAAAGATCTTAAATGAAGGAACTACTCAAAGAGTGTATTTCCATGAGCTTCAAATTAGTCCTTTTGACCCATCTCCATGTTTGCTTTCCCCAGTGCCAAACGACAAGCACACAAACTGTTGGATTAAACACCCAGCATTTCATGTGAAAACAGGCTGCTGCATGAGGCACAGAAGCCCTCTGAGCACCGAACCCTCCTTTTCCATCACCTATCCCCCCACTCCTCCTTCAAAACCCATTCTGCCCTTGAGCATTACCCGGTCCTTCATCCTCCAGCTCTGAGCCAAAGACTTGGAGCCTTCGATCTTCTCGCAATGCCTTTTCTTCATAAAGGCCAGAGGCAAGTTCCAGTCAGTCAGGTCAGACTCATCCTCCTCCCCAAGCCCCAGAAGAGGCGACTGCAGCATCTCAGACTCCATCAGAGCAGAAGTACCAGGCAACAAGTGAGCAGCAACCTTCAGCCCAGCCCGCAGCGGGGGCCGAGGGATCCCTCCGGGAGCCGGAGGTGCGGGGGGGGAGGACGGGGCAAGGGCAGCGGGAGGCTCCTCTCCAGGTGTGCAGGTAAGGACGAGCCCGGCGGAAGCAGCACGTTCCACCCAGCGGCTCTCCGCCGCCGCCGCCGCCCGCAGACAGCAGCCCCGGCCGGGCTCGGAGGAAGGCGGCGCCGCCCGGCCCCGCGCAGGGCCGAGGTGCCGGCGGGGACCGGGCCCCGGGGCCTCAACTGGCGCCTCTAGCCCCGCGGGCCCTGCACCCTCTGCGGCGGGAGCCGCGCCCGGCCCATCGCGGCTCCCAGCTCCCTCGCACACCGGCAGGCCGAGAGCGGGTCGGCGAGCAGCGGAACGGGAGCGGGCGGGAGGCTGCGGGAGAACGGGAGACTCGTCCTGCAGCGCCGGAGAACCCCACTCCTCTCACCACCACACCAAGGAGGCGGCCATCTTTCCCCGGCCCAGAATGCAGCGCGCTACGGGCCGCCGCGTGGGACAAGCCGGGCCGCCGCGGCTCAGCCGCGGTTACCATGGTTACGGCGCAGCCTGCGCCGCGCCTAGCGCCGGCCGGAGCGCTCCCGGAGCCCCGCTCGGCGGTGCTCGGTGCCAGCCCGTCCCGGCGGGCTGGGGGCTGAGTCCTCACCGCTGCACACAGGAGCTAAATGGCAGGACCCGTCCATGCCGCCCGCTCCCGTGTCAGCGGCCCCGCCGCGCTGCATGTCCCCACGGGGGCCAGGGGATGGGATGTGCTTGCTCCCTCCTGCAACGCTGCAGGGACGAGCGCGTTGTTTAACTTTGAGGTGCCAAGAACTAAATACACCAACAGGATCCAGATGACAGGTTCCCATCACTTCATAGGATGCCATGTGGGGGCTTCAGTACCGCCTTGTCCAGCCTTTCTGGGCAAAGCATGACCTTGACGAGATGTCCCAGCACCCTGTCCAGCGCTGGGGCATCCATCCCTTCCCTGTGGAAATCATTCATGCATGTTCCAGTGTGAAAAACCTTGTGTCCAGCCACAGTCTCCTCAGGAGCAATCTGCACCCATCACCCCCCGTCCTTTCCAGGTGGTTCCTTGTGAAAAGGGAGTCTCCATCATCTTTGTAGCAGCCCTTTAAATACCGGCCCGTGGTGTTAGGGCCCCCCTGAGCCTTCCTTTCCCTTTCTCCCCTCAAGCAGCGCAGGGCTCCCTGCACAGCACATGGAGCCTCCCAGACACCCTGCCCTCAATCTCGGTGCTGAGGAGCTTCGCCTTAGACAGACACAGAAATAAACCTGGGACACGAGGCTCCCGGCTCGGAGCAGCACAAACACCGCCTTGGGGTGTCCTGGCTTCCCCAACCACACCGTGCATGGCACAGGCACCGGTCCGGCAGCGCCAGGGCTCGGACCTTGTCTCCATTGCATCAGTCATTGACACTGGGGCAAAAGAGCCCGGGAGGGGTGGCAGCGGGCGATGGACTCCAGCAGAATGACGCCTGGGTTGTGCACATCTGGGAGCAGAAGCAGATGCCGCATTTCAGGAATTGCTACCAAAGATACTGAAGGTTAATGAATATCAAACATTGCTCCTAACGAAGCTCCTCGGGGTGTTTGCTCTGAGCAGTAATCAACTGCATTTGTATTGGTAATGCTTTAAACGTGTAAAAATTACTTCTGATTACAACTCAAAGAGCACGTGTAGAATTTGGTTTGTAGATGATACTGATTTCCAGGGGTATTTTCAGTGTGTTGACATTCATGGAATATTTAAATGCAAAGACTTTTCTCTCCAATAGATTGGAAAATAATGTTTCTGGGAGGCTCTGGGGTGGCCAACATTTGCTTTTGCTCCTTGGATTTACTGGCAAGGCTGATTCATTGCTTTTTGGGTGCTTTGTGCTGATAGCTGATCATAGCTACATGATTGGTATGGAAATGAATCGCCCTGGCACTTAGGGTGGTGTTTCTGCTCACCGTTAATGAATCCCTGTACCAACGGCACCTACACAGGATGGGAGCAGCAATCCCCTCACACCACAGGAGCTGCAGGGTGGTTAATCCAGCCCCGTGGCTGCACAGATGGACCCTTGTGCTGGTGCCGCTAATCCCAGCTCCCAACAGCTTTAGGGAGCATGTGCCAGAGCCTGCCCTGCCAGAACGTGCTGCTCTGCAGCCTCAGAGCTGAAGGACACAGCTGCCAGAGGGCAGAGCACGGATGGGCCCCACTGCCCATGTGTATGGGTGCAGACCAAGTGCTTTCACAGTCATGCAGGCTGAACGGGCCATGCATTGCCCCATCCGCTGTGCACCCACATCCTGCCCATCTGCCTTTCAGGGACTTCTCACACACTGCCCTGCTCCCCTGAGGCTCTCGGTGCTCCCAGTGCTTGCATCCCCACTCCATCCCACCAGAGAGGTGGCAGGAGGAAGACTTCGCAGAGCAGAGCCAGAGTGACGGCTTGGCTGTCGGGATGAGAAGCAGACGGTGAGAGCAGGCTGTCAGCACACTTCCCACACAGCTCTGACTGCACCGGCTCCAAGCTGCCGCGCTCCCATTGTCACAGGCATGTACTCCCCAGGAGAGCTCAGTCTGGACCTGCAGCTCTCCACAGCACCATCCCATTACAGATCCACCATGGCTGTTTCATCGCATCCTTTCTTGCCACTGCTGGCCAGGATTCCCTGTGCTGCCAGCTTCTCTGTACTGAAGGCAGCATGCAGTGATGCATGCTGCTGCCATGGATCCCCCCCTTTCCAAAATCCAATTCCTCAGACTCTGAGCAGAATAACACTAACCTGACACACTGCGATTATTCTTGCCTGAGATGTATAGGCTGTTCAAAGGTCCCTGCACACAAGAGGTTCATTATACTTGCAGGATAAAACAGCACAGTGCTGGCTTAGCAGCTGTTTATCCTCAAGCTGGGCTGGATCAAGATGTATACGGCTTTCCACAGTAGAATAAAAGCAGATATGTTTACGGGGATGCCTGCGGACAGGGATGCTCACAGGCACACACCCCTGCAGGCTATGTGACCTGTCCTCTGCAGCAGAAAGCCCAGGGCCAGTTCCCACACTGTAATAGGGCTGCACACACAGACTCTGCTCACAGTTTTCACAACAAATATTCCTCCAGTCCCTGTGCAGTGATTGGGGATGGAGCCCTTGCTACCTCCAAGGATTTGGGTTATGTTTCAGGGCATTGCAGAAGCCTCCCTCAAACATGAGGGACATCAGAAAGGTTGGCTGGGTGAAAAATAGGGGAACCTCACATGCTCCTTATGATGTTCCCAAGGCTGCTGTGCCATTTCTACAGGTGACAGAACACCGTAAGAGTCTGCAGGCAGGAAACAGTGCCAGTGCAGGCAGCAGCTCAGCCAGGAGCAGGCTGGTGCAGGGCAGCATCAGCACATGCGTATGCAGAGCACCCCTAACCTCAGCAAAGGGGGGAGCTGCTCTTGTGATAGCCTCTGGCACCTGCCTGGGATGAAATCACCTCCGTGCTACATAATACATGTTATTTTTTTAATGCATGATGAAAGGGCATCCTATTGAGTTTTAGCACATCTGTGATTGGGAATTTGCAAACTGTCCAGAGCCAGTAAATACCAAATGAAAGAAAAATTATCTGCACTTTATCAGATCTCTGAATAAGCCTTGCAAATATCCCTTCCTAAAGGACACACGCTGCCGTCAGTGGGATCAGTCTCCATTTGAATTCCTCATTTTGCAAGTTTGGATGGAAATCAGAAGGAACTGATTTGCTCAAAATTAGCTCCACCAAGCACTTGGCCCTGATGGCATCTGCTCTCTGATAATGCAAATCTCCAGGGTGGTGGTCATGGGCTCTCCGTGCCTCTGCAGCACTGTGCTTTAATCAAAGCAGCTCCCTTTATTTCAGCATTCCTAGGGCAGGAACCAGAGGGACAGAAATAATCTTCCATTTATATCCCTATACAAATTACTGTTAAAAGGGATACCATTCCCGGGACTTCTTCCACTTCACTCCACAGCTCAGAGTCAGGGCCAGGGCTCCTTCGTGCCACAGAAAACTCGGTGGCTTTCACTCAGGTGAGATGCTTCTCAACACCAGCAGCTCATGGCCAGCCCCAGCCCACCAGGGTATGGAATCTGCACTAAGTGTGGGCCTCTCCTCTGGGCTGTGTGGCCTTATCAATGTTCTGATTATTTTATTTACAATGTTTAGTTCACATTCCTACAGCACCACAGGCTCTTAAGACCTCCAGTGACGGAGACCATGTAATTTCTTCAGGCTATGTGCCCTTGACAGCTGATTTCCATCATAAAATTCAAGCAGACACTTCCTTCCTCCCCTCAGTGGGCAGAGAGAACAGCTTATTTCTCCATATGGAACTGAAACTAAACCTTTTTAGCTCTTCCCAGCTTGTCCAAACCCTTCCTAATTCCAATCCCATCTTGTGATGTGCTCTAGGCACACCCAGCTTCAGTCTGAAAACCTCATGACTATGCTTCCTAATGCCACACTCGAGGCAGCAGCAGCAGTTAACCAATGCAGCTCCCAGCCCAGATGATCTCTGTAACTTCTGCTCCTTCCACGTTGCCAATGGGTCCCTGATAACTCCCATCAAACACCCAAATTGCTGTGGTTTCATCTAGACTATGTTTGCTAGGCCACTGCATGCGTTGTGTGACTTCAGACATTGGCTGGGTGGGTGTCTGTGCCTAAGCGAGGCTCCTGGGCTTCTGTTATTGCTGATAAAGATCTCGACTAGTCATTCAATAGAGCTTAGCAGTGTAATTCATCTGAAAAAACACGGGGTGAAGTGAGCTGTGTCCTGAACTCTGCCTGCCTAACAAGGAAAACATGACTCTATTCAGCCTGGAAAGCCAGCTACGCTTTAGTGCTCTGAAAATACGACAGGAGCCCCACAGTCAAATGCTTAATGTCTTCTCCCTCACATTCCCACACCAAGGAAGCCCTTATTGCAAGGGCAGGGAGATGCTCCCATTGGAGGTGCTTTAGCTGGTCTGTGTTTGTTTATTGCACTCCCACATCTGCCTGCCTGCAGGCCAAAACTCCCCCTTGGAGTTCTTCATGGCCCTTGCTGCCCAGCTGGCTTTGCAGCCCATGCTTGCAGCGGAACTTCACCTACTGCATTTCATGTTGGGAGCTCACTGTTTCAGCTCGCTGTGCTCCAGTCCTAGTTTTATCTTTGATAAATCTGAGCCCTGGTTTAGCACAACTGTCCGTAATTAAAGCAGCATTGGAGAACTTTGTTCCCATGGAATCTAGGGAATGGAAACGCCGTGTCAGGTAAGGCACTGAGCGATGTCCTGAAAGCCAAAATGCGGCGGGATTATCTTCCAGAAACACACTTGGAGAGATTCTTCCACCTGTCACTCTTTTTAATGAAAAATTCTCCTATCTCAGTGTCTGTCGGTGTCTTTGTTTTGCCTCATTCAGCCAGCTAATTCTAATTCCACTCCTGGGCAGGAAGACGGGAAGATAGGGAATGGAGAACATTACTCATAAATATCAAGAGAGATTTTATCTCTCATTTTCTTTACTCAGATTCACAGGTCATCAAATGAGTCAAGGTCTGATGCAAAGGTCTGTGCCCTTAGCCAAGGGCTAAGCTTTCTAAGGCTTTAAGAGCAGGTGTTTGCCTTTATGCGTACATACGTGAGCACACACCTTCCCCACACACAGCCTCCCAGCCAAGCACTGTCTGTACAGCCATGGTCGGGGTTGTTTTCAGCATTTAGGGGCTAACAACAAGGTTTGTTTTAACACTTCAGTCAGGGCAGCTTTATATCCTAAAGACAGCAGGTAAAATATTTATTAGGAAGAATATCTATTTTTAACTACGTATGATTTCAGTTCTATTATTTATGCACATACAGCACAGAGACTCCCTCCTTACAGTAAATGTGAATCGGAGCCTTGAGGCTGGAAATGGGAATTGGTGCCTGGGGAGGCAGGGGGGGAGGCAGGTGAGAAGGGGGTGGTTGGTGTTATGTGCCGGATCCAATACACTTCAACACATGATTCATAAAATTGACTCCCCATCTTGTAAAAGCATCCCAGTGACCTCCCTTTATGAGAAAGAGGACTGGCAAGTCTATTCCTGGCACTGCCATGCACTTCCTAACTCGCTTCCTTTAAACACACATGCCAGGGAAGCATGTACTCATACAGGCACTCCTGCAGTGCTCCTGGGAAGCAGCAATTGGAGCATTAAACCCACCAGATTGGGCTTAGCAGAGCCCCTGCCTGCCTGCCAACAGCACTGGAGCACAGACACCGTGAGTAACTGCTGCTGCTTTCCAGGCAGTTCACATCCAGCACAGGGACCAGAGCGGTGCCTGGCAGGAGCACAAAGTCTGAGGCCTTCCCCTGCCCAGGCAAGAACTACCTTGAGAAGACTGAGGACAAGGAGATGGCTCAAAGGCGAAGCAGAGGAAACCACCACGGGGCTGCTGAGCCTCATTCCAACTCATCTTGCTTCCAGACACATCTGTACGGGTGCGATCACATCACCCTGCTCAACACAGGGCCAGGCTATGGCACCCCACGGGTTCTGCAGAGCAGCCACCTCTCTGCCCTGTAGGAAGGGCACAAGTGTCCCTCTGAAAATCCTTTGCTGTCTGCATTTGAGTATTCAGCAGCTGACACAGAGGAAAGCAGCAGCTGCTTTATTCTGGGATCCTCGATGGAAGTTAGAGAGGGCTGACAGTCATGGCCAGAGCACTTCACATGCTGGCTGTTCCCAAAAGCCCCCAGCCACTGACACTGGTGCTGTTATGAACACACTCAGAGCACCTTATAATGATGGGAGGCATCAAATGGATGCAAAGCTGTACCTGAGTCAGGAGCACTCTGTTAGGAATATGGCAGGGATTCTTCTCCTCTTTTCATTCAAAGGCCAATCTAGGTCAAAAATTTCTCCTTGCCCTTTTAGGGTGAGAAATGCTTTGTCATCAGGGGAAATTTTTCATCAAGGAAAAGGAGAAATGTAGCAGTCTGAAGTAGAAAAATTGGGAATTCTATCTTTCCTCTTTGCCTCCACTGAACTAGAAAAGGTCAAGTTTCTGGATGAATCAGTAGCTGTAGAGTTCAGTTAATGAGGATATTTGACATCCTTGGATGCGATGCAGTAGTTAGAAGTAATTTAGGCTGTGAGGCAACAGTTCCATTTCACCCCAAAGGTGGCTTCAGTTCACCAACAAATGTAAAGATTTCTGTGTTCCCGCTCACAAAGGGCAAACTGCCCCGACTGCTCCAAAGCCTGACAAAAACTGGATCCTTAATGGAGATGTTTTTCTCATAAAGCCCGAGTGAAGCTGCTTAATACGTTTGGGGATACAATAGATTAGATAGTTTGTGGAAGCCGTTAATAGAGTTCTCAAACCACTTTGCTATCCATCTCAATGAAAGGCGTTACACAAATGTAAGCTCATTTGTTATCATTATCTCCCTCTGTCTCTCCACAATCTGGATAATTTGCTAGGTTATCAGGCTATGTGTGTTTAAAAACACATGATAGATGTCACCTCAGCAGATACGCACTGGGTTTCACATTATTAAGAGCAGAAACATTTCCTTAAACACTGTAGCTGTTCTAGATCAGCATCAGCTCTGACTTGGTGACAGAAGCACCCTGGCACACCAGAAAGAGGCCCTGGTGAATTCTGCTGCCTCCCCTGAGCCTGTCACAAGCACTCAGACCAAACACCCTGTTTCCTGGTGCATCTGTCTGCGGTCACGGTGCCAAGCACACCTCTCCACAGGGGCCAGGCAGGACTTGGCATTCCCTGCACCCGCAGCTGAGCTGGCTGCTAAGGAATTCTACAGGAAGTTCGCATGCTGTCTTCTTTGGGGCTTGGGAATATGAAAGCTATTTCCTGGAGCAGCCTTTGGAAACGCCTGTGCAGCAATGCAGAGATGGCTCCGGAATCAGAACCACTCGGGTTGGTTTTATGATGTACGATAAAGGAGGTAACAACAGAGAGACTTGGCTCCGACCAAAAGAAACCCTGAATGGAAAAATACAGCCTGGCTTGGCCCATGTAGCATTAGCCACTAACATTGCTTGAGATGGAGAAACCCTAAAATCTCTTCCTACGCCTAGGGAATGCAATTACCCATAATCAGCACATTTCTCTAGTCCTCTTTTTACCGTTCCCATGAAATACATCAGTCAGAGATTTTTCCTTATGCCTAGGACATTTCAAACTCAGATTCCTGATACGGAGTGACACAGACATCAACACCTGTTTCCGAAGTCGTGGTGGGTTTCATGGCTGCTATATTAGCTGCTGAAATTCAGCAGGTTTCTAACAAATAACATGACTAGGCTTATTACAATTAATGGAAGTGAGATGAGCATATACACAGACTCCTTTTCTGTCGTTTACACTGGGGAGCATCCATACAGCTGGAAAGTAAATGCTTTTCTACATGGTAAAATAAGCACTACATAAATATAAAGTGAGAATTTATAGTACACTAACGACTTCCCATTAAACTGCTGATTGAACAGTTAGGATGTGGCAAGAATGAGAAGCTCACTCCACTTCCAAAGACCATGCCAAGAGTCTCTGTCCTTGGAAGCACTGCAGCATAACCACCATATCCTGGTCCATGAGTTCATTTGTTTTGTATTTCCCCTTCAGAAAAGCCCAAAGAAGCAACAGCACCAGTCAAGCAGCACCACGGGCCATGTGCTGATGACATTACTATCGTGCACAGGTAAAGCAGTGCTGATGCTCTCAGGTTTTGGTGGCATTGCAGTTCTAGAGCTGCAAAACCCCATAACAAATAAAACGAGCATGCACTACTCCAGATGTGGAGCAGCCCAGAGCTTTGTAAGCTCATATTCCACCATACAGTGTTTTGGGGTGGCCACCACCACCCCAGCCCTGGGTCAGAACAGCTCAGAAGGCCCTCCCTGGGTTCCTGCCATTCCGAGCATCCTCAGCTCCAGAAGTGCCAGCTCCACATGCCAGCCAAAATGTCTCCAGCTTCACTTACTGCCTGGAAGCAGTTTCAGTGCCATTCCAGTTACACTTACTATCTCTGCAGATCTTCAACAGGAATCAATAACATACCCAGCCCTAATGGCATTCTTGCCAGCAAAGAACCTTCAATGTCCTAAGAGTCCCTTTTCCCCACTAAAAGCCGCACTTTAGGTAAGGGTCAGCCCTCACAGCAGGCAAATGCAATGAATTCCTATTGCTTTACAGCATTTTTTTCTCTCCTGTCTTTAAAACCTTGCTGTGTTTTAACTCTGAACCATCTTGAGCACAAACACAAATTGACTTTGGCACAGAGAGTCAGGCATCTCACCCAGCACCAAGGAGCGAGCATCCCTCCCTGCAGGGAGCTCTGCCTCTCCAAGACCCCACTGCCTCTGCTCCAGCTTCTCCCTGTTTGGAAGTGGGTGCCAACACAGAGTTCCCTGCTCCCAGCCCTGAGTTTGCATCTCTACCTGTGCTCACACACATACCTGCTTGACCCAGACTGGCCTTGCACAGGCTTGGAACTCCCTCCAGGCTTGTCCTGCTGTGCATCCATCCTCCCTTCAACTCCATCCCAAGGGTATGTGCAGCTTCCACACATGCACTGGGTTTGCACAGCAGGGGTGGCTTCTGTGAGAAGCTGCTAGAAGCTTATCCAATGGAGTACGAGGGGTCCTTCCGTGAGGAGGAAGGAGCAGCAGGACAGCATATGATGACCTGACCACAAATCCCATTTTCCATTACACTTCCCTGCTGGGGCAGGGGGGAGGGGGGAAAGGCAGAGAAAACCAGGAGGGGAGGTGTTTTTAAGCTGTGGTTTTATTTCTCATTACCCTCCTCTGATTTGATTGGCAATAAATTAAACTAATTCCCCAAGCTGAGTCTGTTCAGGCCATGCTGGTAATTGCTGAGTGATCCTCTGGTCCTTATCTCAGCTGTGAGCCTTCTGTTGTAGCCTCCCTCCCCTGGCCAGCTGTGGAGGGCAGTGACAGGTCTGGTGGGCACCCAGCAGCCAGCCAGGGTCAACCCACCACAAAGCACGGAAATAACAGAGCAGAAACAAGGAGCAAGAGGCTGTGGGAATACTAAATTATCACAGGGAAAAGGAGGCCAGCAGCAGCGTGGCTGCTTTTGATGTCTCCTCATCCTGCCCTGCCTTTTCTCCCGTGAAAAGGGGATGCTGCAAGGTGGGAAGAAGCCCCGGAGCCAGAGGGACACAGGGCTGTTCTATGCAGAGGCGCCAGCAGGATTACAGATAAATATTGAGGCTATCAAAGAAGCTTAAGGGATTTAGGAACCCACTCCCCACTTTATCCTCTCCAGGGGGAGTGATCTTTTGTAGAGACCTACAGCAAACACCAGGGCAGTGCTGGCTTCTGGAACACCCCCTCCTGCCGCAAATCTCCCCTCCTTTGGTGGAGAGGGATAAAACCGACAAATGGGGGGTTTATAACAAACAGTCACAGTTTGTCACTTGTGGGTGCGAGGCCAGGCTCTGTGCTCCCGGCTGGACCTTCCCTCTGCCAGACCCAGGCGGGGACAGGGGCAGGATGGGAAGGTCCTTGTCCTGCCCAGGAGCCCGGAGCCATTGACCTGCTTCCTCTTACAGCAGGTGAATCCTGGGAAAGCCGAGAGATGCCCTGGGGGATGGCCCGAGAGGGAAAGCTGCTGGTTCTTGTGCTGAGTGCGTGTGCAGACAGGGGTGGAAGTCACTGCACAAATCAATTCCGAAGCTGCGAGGCGGATGTGGGATGACTTAAACCTGCCTCCATTCAAACCTGCTGCTCCAGCCTCACAACAAGGCTTCATTAACAAAACATGATCCCAGGTCCTTTCCCTCCTCCTGCCTCCCCGTCCCTGCTGCAGGAGAACCTCACTGGCAGAGAGGGGTTTCCATTTGCACCAGCATCAGGCAGTGGAGGAGGATGTCTGGGATCTCCACAAAGGCATCAGCATCCCCTCCTCCTGGCTGATGGCTCCTGGGGTACAGGCCCTGTCCCACAGCCCCAGGCACTGCACGGGTCTCGTCTGTGCTCCTCAGAAGTTACTCTCTTCTTCCCACATAAACTAACTCCAGATGGGTTCTTGTGGCTGGAGGGAGGTGCAGGGAGAATAGGATAAGGACTTTTTGTGCTCGTGTGTGGCTACAAACCAGAAACACTGATTAATCCCTAATTCTATACCCAAAAAAGCATCTCACAGTAGCAGGAGTCCACCACAAGCCCAGAGGCAGAGCTCCATCCCGCTCCCAGGGCAGCCCACTGGAGCCCTGTGCAGGGAGCACCCTGCACAGAACTGAGCCCCATCTGCAGCTCTCCCTGCAATTTTGGCTCATGCAAGATCAGTCCTCGAGCAAGCAGAATGGTTTCTCTGCTGCACTTCTAAGGGAACACTGCAGTTTTAAACCACAAATTAAATTTTTAATGAAACTTCATAACTGTTGTACCCAAATGTAATGTAATATTGATAGGAACTGTGCATCCAGCTAGCATGAGATTGCCCTAGAAAGCTTTTTAGGATGTTATGCAATATATAGCTAAATTAATTATTTGTAATGAAAGGATCTGTGTCCCTGTAGCATCACAGAAACCTACTAGTGCAAGGAACACACTACTCCTTCTGACTGGCGATTTAGAAGGAAAGCAATGTTTGCTATGGGAATGATGAAAGAAAGGAAAGGAGAAAAGGGGAATGTGAGAGAGAAGGAGAGAGCAGGGAGAGAACCAGAGAGGGAGAGATCTGCAAAGAAAGACTGCAGCAAAATGCAGCAAATTTCCTAACTCCGGTCCAAAGCGTTTGTCTGTTACAGAAGGGAACAATCCTCCTCCCCGGCTGTATTTGTACTAGCGACACACCATGCTCAAGCTGTTCTAATGACAGCTGTAGGTTTCAGAAGGCGTTCAAGCACCCAGTCTGCATATCCACTATTCTGCACACTCCACCACGGAGCGGCCCGGACACGGCTGCGGGTTCCGCACATCCCGTCTGGCTGCACAAGGCAAAGGGCTCCAGGGGGGAACCTGCTCCCTCCTGGTGTGCTCCGCAGGGACAGCGGGGCTGGATGCGAGCAGAGATCCTGTCCCTGCTGCACCCCCCTGGGAACACCCCTTGGCATTAAACCCCTGACAAAACAGCCTCAGAGCCCTGCCATGTCCTGCCCGAGCACGTTGGGATGGGGCTGTGCAGCCAGGGACTCCAGCGGATGATCCCTGTGGGAACCTCAGAGCTACCAGCTAGATGCACAAACAACAGGAGCTGGCTTCCCCACTCGGCAAAGCCTACCCATTACTGTTTCCCATCACAAAGCTGCCTCTATCCCATAATGGATCATATTGTTCCTACTCCACAGAAGAGACTTAACTGCGGAATCAGCATTACCCCACAGGAGATGCGTTATGTACAGCCGGCTGTACAAATTAGGAGCGAAAGCTCCCACTCCCTGCTCCCTTGGGCTCCAGCTCCCAGGATTAAAGAGATTTGTCCACTGGAAAAAAACCCTGTCCTTTATGCATTTGTAACTCTGCTGTTCCCGCTGGAAGGCTGGCGCTGAGCAGATCCAACATCCACACACCTCGCCGCTGCCCTAGGAGCAGGGAGCCCCTGACCTGCCCACAGCCATACCTGGCTGTCACAAACACAAATGTGCCTGCTGGCTCCCGGTCAGAACTGAACCAGCCCCAAGGGTCCCTCATAGCTGTGCTCAGTGCTTCCCACTACTGAGCCGTAACTCAGCCAGCTTTGGAGCATGCCCCGGAAGAGGCACGGGAAGAGTTAAACCTCATCGGGGCTCCATTATTCCATTATGCCCGTGCAGCTCCTAAACCTGCAAAAGCAATAACGGATCCTCCTGCGTGATTCAGTGGTTCTGGGAAAGCTGAAATCTTGATCATATTTTCCAGCCCTTTCTTTGCATTAGGAGGCACAGAGGGCATTCTGCTTATCTCCCGGGGTGCAGCTCTGTTGTCTCTCCCTACCCAAGTACCCATGCAGTGCCCATCACTGTAGCATCTGACTGTTTCTTTTATTGCACTTGTCACCTCGGCCTCATCTCAGTCTGGCATTCGGCAGGCGACAAAGCAGACCCAGTTACCTTGGTTGTGTGACAGGAGCAGCTCTGTCAGTCCCATGCAGATGTTCCCAGCAGCAGGCACAGACTCAGTGCCTCGGGCTGGCTCTCGCTGCTGGAGCTGTCGCCTGCAGTAACATTATTTGTGGTCTGTGTCCCTGGCTGGGGCAGAGGAATCAGCCCTGCAGTCCTCAGCCTCTGCCATCACATCCCCGTTCAAAACCAGCCCAGCCCCACACCAGCACAGAGGGAGACTGCTCTGCCCAGTAAAACACCCCCTGCCTGCCCCCTCCTCATCTCTCTGCTCCATTCCTGTTGCACTGGGATGCTGCGCAGCAGAGTGCAAGCAGCAGGGGAAGTACCCAGGGCAATGCAGCCAAAGGTGTGAAATGCAGCTTTTCCCCCAGGATCCTGCCGTGGGGCAGCAGCACAGAGATGAGCTCCTCTCAGGGCTGCTGCATGAGGCTCAAGGAACCAGAAACCTTGGGAAGGCTCCAAACACCAAGTCTCTGCAGTCCCCATGGGCACTGGGATGGGTTTGATGGAGGATTGCAGCGGAAGCACCACAGGATCCCAGCGGAGGAGCCACAGAGGTGCCAAGGCTCAGGCACGTCTCTCTAGTTTGTAGCCACTCCTGTTCCAGCGCTGCTCTGTCTTCCCAGGCTGGGCATCAGTGGCTATTCCCAGCCATGGCAGAGGACTGGGGGCTGTCACCCCTGTGTCCTGTCTGCTGTGCAGAGGACAACCTCACACCCCAGGGTTTGGCCAGAACCTGCAGAGCACTGATGATGAGCAAGGCGGCTTCCCAACAGCAGGGGAGCGCCTTCGAGGAGGAGACACCCAATGCCAAGGCAGGGGGCATCAACCTCCTGGGGCTGGAGGAACTCCCACAGCTGAAAATGCATCAGACAGAGCCCCAGCTCTGATAGAGACAGGGGGAAGGACCTCAGAGCAGTAGCACTACATCTTCTGCAGAGCCACAGGGCAGAAGCATTTGTATCTTGCTGACCCACTTCATTAGCCAAAATTAATTGCTTCCTATTTCACAGCATAACTTGGCACTCTGTAAATACTTTGGCCATGTGGACTGCTGCCGCGCAGGTCGGGTAGAGCAGGCAGTGAGCTGAGAGGAGCCAATTCCCATGTTTACCAGGCAGTCTGCTGGCTAAACATCCCAGAGACTGAGCATTTCCTAACGTGGTGAGAAGACAAGGACAAAACCACAGGTGGGAACTCCTCGAGGAGCAGGGCCACAGGGCCAGGGAGGTCCCACTTGTGCTCAGGTGCCTTGGCCAAGGGAAGGCTGCAAGGCACAGACCCAGGGAGAAGCTACACACTCACTTCTCCAGGACTGAAGTGGAGCTGGCCTTGGAATTGGCCTTGGCTGAAGTGAAGACGAGAAAAGCTGCAGCACTGGTGGCCATGAATGATTCCCACCAAGAACAGCTCCAAATGCTACCCAGAGACTGGCTTTCTCTCAATAAAAAGAAAGAAAAGCAGTGGTCACTCTCTGGTGCCCACCGCGGACCTGAGCACCAGCACCTCACCCCTGGGACACACAGTGACCTGGCCTGCTTCCCACCTGTGTTCACCCCATGGAGCCCCGGGGGGTGCTGCCATGGGGCTGCCCTGCTGGGGAATGGGAGAGGACCAGGGATGCCCAGTGGGGAGAGCAGCACCGAGCGCTCCAGGACTGCAACCAGCACCCCCAGACCCGCACACTGCAGCACCCCGCCGTGCACCCCTGCACATGACACCCTCATGCACCCAGTCTCCACTGCAGCATCTCTGCTCCACACTGCACTCACGACCTCCCACGGCCCTGCGCACACCCGCCCCTGCACCCCCCCTCCCATATACATGCACATCGACCCCACACACACACTCACGCATCCCATGCATGCACACAGGCACGCTCGTGCTCGCTCCCATGCACACACGCACCGCACAGCCCCGCACGCATGCACGCTCCCGCTGCCATGCACATTCACACGCACCCGCACTCGCTCCCATGCACGCACGCTCCATGCATGCACATGCACGCTCCCATGCGCTTCCCTGCGCACACGCACTCGCACACGCACATCCCCTCCCGGTCCTCTCCCTCCATCCCCCGCCGGGCTTCACGCGTCGCTTCGTCACGGCGCGGCCCCGCCCGGGCGCTATAAGAGCAGGGCCCGGTGCCGCAGCGGGCCCGGCGGAGCGGAGCCATGGCCGCGGGGCTGCTCCTGCTCCCGCTGCTGCTGCCGCCGCTGCTGCTGCTGCTGCCGCCGCCCGGCCGCGGGCAGGGCTTCGGCCAGACCCGCTTCGTCTGCACCTCGGTGCCGCTGGACGGGGACATGTGCGCTGCCGCCGCGCTGGGCACCGGCTCGGCCGAGGAGCTGAAGAGCACGGTGCTGCAGCTGCGGGAGACCGTGCTGCAGCAGAAGGAGACCATCATGAACCAGAAGGAGACGATCCGAGAGCTCACGGCCAAGCTGGGCCGGTGCGAGAGCCAGAGCGTGGTCGAGCCGCCGCCCGGCGACGGCAAGGGCAGGAAACCGTCGGTGTCCAAAAACACCATGGGCGACCTGTCCCGGACACCCGCGGCCGAGACCCTCAGTCAGCTGGGACAGACGCTGCAGTCCCTCAAGACCAGGCTGGAGAACCTGGAGGTACGCGCTGCCCAGCGGGAGCCGCACCAGGCACCGGAGGAGCCGGGCACCGAGCGCCGCACTGGGCACCGCGAGCGGAGCCGGGAGGCGCCGGCTGGAGCGCAGCCGGGCACTGGCAGCCACACTGGGCACCGGCAAAGCCCGGCACCGGGAGCCGCACCGGGCGCGGGGAGCCGCCGGTCGCAGCGGGTCCGTGCACCGGGAGCGGAGCCGGGCACCGGGAGCGGAGCCGCCCCGGGGAACCTGGCACCGGGTGTCTCACTGAACACCGGGAGCTGAGCCGGGCACCGAGAGCTGGGAGCAGCACCGGGGAAGCTGGGCACAGGGAGCGGAGCCGGGCACCGGGAGCCGCACGGGGCACCGGGGAAGCCGGGCACCGGGAGCTGAGTCGGGCACCAAGAGCCGGGAGCGGCAGCGGGGGCCGGGCGAGCCGGGCCGGGCAGTAACAGCCATCTCCTGTGCTCGCCCCTTGCAGCAGTTCAGCAGGATGAACTCCTCCAGCCAGACCAACAACCTGAAGGACATCCTGCAGAACAAAATCGACGACCTGGAGAAGCAGGTTCTGTCCCGGGTGAACAGCCTGGAGGAGGGCAAGTTCAACCCCCGGAACGAGTCCGAGGAGCGCGGCAAGATCGAGAGCACCCTCACATCGCTGCACCAGCGCATCAGCGACCTGGAGAAAGGTACTCGCTGCTCGGGAGCATATCCCGGTCCCGGAGCCCATCCCGGTCCCAGAGCCCCCCCATCCCAAGCGCTGCCGGGTGGGATGCTGAGCTAGCCCATCCCGTTATCCCCCCTGGAGCTGTCGCTTTTCCCCAGCTCCAGATAAATGATTCCCACGGGCTCCACAGCAGGAGCCAGGGATGCTCCGGGCTCTGCCCAGTGCTGGGGATTAGGGAGCTGAGCAGCGCCTGAGGGATTTGCTCCTCGGTGCCATCTCAAGGCCATTGCGTAACGGGGAGAGGGGTTAGGGAGGGAGTAAGACACCCCCAAAGCAGGCACAGATGGGGTCCAGCCAGAGCCCACTGTGCCTCCCTCCCTGCAGGCCAGAAGGACAACCGTCCCCCGGACAGGTTCCAGCTCACCTTCCCGCTGCGCACCAACTACATGTATGCCAAGGTGAAGAAGAGCCTGCCCGAGATGTACGCCTTCAGCGTCTGCATGTGGATAAAGACCAACGCTTCCCCCGGCATGGGTACCCCCTTCTCCTACGCTGTGCCTGGGCAGGCAAACGAGCTGCTGCTCATTGAGTGGGGCAACAACCCCATGGAGATCCTCATCAACGACAAGGTACAGCCCTGGGGAGGGTGACAGCTGGGGGGGACTGGTGTTGGGGGCAGCCCTGGGGATCCCCATGCACACCACCCTGACCCGTCACCCGCAGGTGGCCAAACTGCCCTTTGTCATCAACGATGGCAAGTGGCACCACATCTGTGTCACCTGGACCACGCGGGACGGCGTGTGGGAAGCCTACCAGGATGGCACGCAGACCGGCAGCGGCGAGAACCTGGCGCCCTACCACCCCATCAAACCCCAGGGGGTCCTGGTGCTGGGCCAGGAGCAGGTAAGGGGTTGGTAGGGGGGTGCCCCTGCTCAGCTGGGTGCACCCGAGGGGATGGACGGGGTGCTGGGTGCTGCTGGGCGGTGTCTCCAATGGCGATGGGTCTTTGCAGGACACACTGGGCGGTGGGTTCGATGCCACGCAGGCCTTCGTGGGGGACCTGGCCCACTTCAACGTGTGGGACAGGAAGCTGAGCCCTGGGGAGGTCTACAGCCTGGCCACCTGCAGCACCAAGGCGCAGGCAGGCAATGTCATCGCATGGGCCGAGGCCAACATCGACATCTACGGCGGGGCCAGCAAGTGGACTTTCGAGGCCTGTCGCCAGCTCAACTAGAGCCACGGACGAGAGAAACCTCCTCACTGGGTTCTCCTCTTCCTTTGGGTTTTGTTTGGTTGGGTTTTTCCTCCTGTTTTCGCGCTAAACCACCCGAGAACGAAGCCGCCCGCCCCATGCCCGGGAGCGGGGGTGCCCTGGCAGCGGGGCGCCCGCTCCCCCAGCCCCACGACCCCTTGGTTTCTGTCTTGCCAACGTCCTTCAATGCCTGCGTGCCTTGGCCTGGCGCGGCTGCGCCCTTCCCCCCCCCCTCGCTGCCCCCCCCCCG